>OY783194.1:34922585-35363328 GCA_963678675.1 Xiphydria camelus
CAGTTATTGGGTCAGTATCTCAAAGGAAATACTTGATATCTGTCTACAACAGAAAACCATTGATATCTCGATGTTTCCTCTCACATTTCCACAATAAACCTGCAGTTTTTGAAATCACCGAGAAAAACGAAAACACAGGACAGGGGAAAAAATACATCGACCACGTACGCACGTCCGCGCGGTCGTGTCCTCGTGGACGGTATACAGCGCGAGAGGAGAGAGGAGTGGAGAGAGATGGTGGGAGGACGAAAATTGCGCACATTGTCGCGAGCGAGGATCTGGAAAGGGAGGAGAAAGGAGAGCAACGTGGAATTCGATCGGCCGGAGCAGGCTTGATGGATGTTATTCCGAGCGAGGTGGAGCAGGACCACTCGAGGGTTAAAATAGTGGAAGACGAAGGGCCCTTCGTAGTCCATTGGTCTCTTTATTTCTTCGTTCGCTCGCAAGGAGAAAAGAGGAGAGGACCCGGGCACTCGATGTTATTTACGACTCCTGATTTATCGGATGAGAGGAAGCGGCAGCTTAGCGGGCCCGTCCAATCCCCAGCGACAATAAGAAATATCTCCTCCGTCGCCTCTCGTTCGATTTCGTTCGTCAACAACCGGCCTCCTTCTCCTTTTCTTCGCGAGACCCCGCGCCGTCGCACTTCGCCGCGCCCGATAAGAACAAAAGGACAATCGTCGGGCGACAGGGTCGCGGGAATTTCGCAACGCGGAGAGGCATCCCCGATGGAAAATCGGTATCGCGCGCAAACGCGGTGAATTGTTCGGACGATTCTCTCCCCCGGCCGAATACCCACCTGCCCGTGTTTTTTATCTCCTCGCAAAAATAAACGATCACGATTGCACGAGACATAAGGAAGCTGCAGCGGAGCGCGTCCCTTTGACGCGGCGCGCGCACGCGGGCCTCGCCGACGTTCGTCGTTCGCCGCGGCCTTTGACGGCTGGACGTAAAAATAATTTGATAACCGCAGAAACTGATATACGAGGAGGAAGAAAAAAAAACACGAAAACGGCCAAGTCGTAAAGTTCGCTGTCTGTGGCTGCCGCGTGGAGCCCTCTCGACCGCGGATAAGCCTCCCGGCAGGAGCGCGCGGTCTTTTCATTCATGCTTTAAAGTTCGCTAATGCACTCCCTGCTGACCTTTAAAGATACGCCTTTAAGGTGGTAAACGCGCGCGCGCGCGCGCGCGTAGGCGAGGTACGACGGAGCGGAGGAAAAGATGCCCTCTCGATCGTAAATCCAGATTTGCCGCGAGAGAATCGAGATTGCTGATACGCGATCCTCGATAGGGACGCGCGAGGACGAAGAGGGATATTCGCCGGTGTCTCTATCTCCGTCCGCTCTCGGTAAGTATCAATATCGGGGCGGACCTCTCTTTGATGTCACCGAATATTTGGTAATTCGGACGCGGAAAGCGGGTCTCGCGTTTCCTACGGGAGGGGTGGCTCGGCCGGAGGGACCCCAATGGCCAATTTGTGGTGTTTTTTCGCGGCCGTTACAGGGGTGCACCGCACTGACGTCGTTTTGACTTCCCTGGACGATGTCACGGGCCATCTGGACCTCTGTCCCTCCCTCTTCCTTGTACCGTTTTGATACTACCCCGTAAAACGGTAATACCACTTCGGGTCTTCGTTCGGGTGTGCGGTTTCAGGGGTGTCCCTCGATACTTCCGAACCACGTTCTTCGTAGAATCGGCCTTCTTCTCTCCACGAATAAATACTGAAGTTTGATTAAATCGGATGAATGGTCAGGCGATAATCAGTGACTTGTAATCAAATATTAAAATGTCGTTGAATTTTATTTTCTCTCGATTATCTTTCCCATCGACTAAAGACTATTGGTCCAATTTAAATCATTGCGAGAATCTGACGAATTAAAAAAATTCATATCATAAAGTTTATTTAAAAATAAAAATTAATAAAGTTCATTTAAATGAAAGGCGTGGAATTTTCTGAGGGCCCAGAGTCATCGAGAGCCCCTCCTCGAAACACGATCCTGTATCCACCCACCTAATACAGGACCGCAGCTATAGAGCTAGCAATATAGCCGGTCTCCGTTTTATTCTGATTAAATTAATTCGAAGGGGCAGTCCGGCACTCTCCTTTTTGTCACGTATGGTTTTAGTTGATTTTATAATAGGTCGAAACTACGCCATTTTGTCCCTCCGCGAGGGAGACGCGGACAGAACTCGAACCCCGGGCAAAATTCTAATTTAATTAACCCTCGCGCATAATTGCGAACCATATAATTAACGTATATTTTCCACGGCGCACACACGGCGTATTCGAGGTTGCCGTTATCATCGCCGTATCAGCCCCGCGGGTAGGAACGGAAAATACTTACTTGTGTGTGCTGCTATCTCGAGACTCGATCGTTTCAATTAACATTTTCTAATAAACACACCTCGGTGCGAGTGGCGCCGACGCCGACGCACCGGCACACCTTCGTATTTTTATTCTCCGGGCAATTAATGCCACCGGTGTCAATTGAAAAGCAACGATACAGTAACGACAATTTATTTAAACTTCCCAGAAAATAAGAGAAAGATTCACGCGAGTGAAAATAAACCCTAGTTAGTCGGCCACTCTTTCTCCATTCCCCGCGCGATCTACCTACGCATAAATGCTCCTCCGTCGGGTTTACACTTGGCGCGCGGTCACATTTCGATCCGGGAGGGAAATGTCCGTAATACTGTCGGAAAACGCGAGTCGCGATAAGGGAGCGCGAGGGCGGAGGGTCGGATATTCCGCTATCCTTCGCGCTACCGGATAATGGGAGTTGGCGAGATCGGGGGCGCTAATTGAGAACCCCTGTCAGCAGCGAAACAAGCCATAAAATCCCGAGGCCGATATTACCGTGGCTCGCGTATTCCAGCGGTCAATTCCGGATGCTGGGCAGATAGGGTCGAGATCTGCCTTACCTATCCTCACCCTCCCACGCGTACGCTCTTTCTCTCTCCGGTGACAATAAAACATTTGATCCGAAAATTACACCAACTTGCTCGCCGCAACGCGCTAATAACTCGTCCCGCCTCTGTCCAACCATCCCGATTACACAGCGTCCCCGCAGCCCCGGTGCCAGATACCTGGACCGTAGTTCGAGCAAAAACGACAGGAAGTCCAGGAGTATACGCGCGGACTGCCATTCGCTCCAGGACGAACTCACCGAACCACCGCTAATTATCGCGAAACGCCCTTCGACGTCTGCCGAAACGTCGTTCCGCTTTGATACGCCGCCGAACGAGCCGGAATCGCGCGCGTATCTATCATACCATAAAACGGGGTTATTTTGCTTCAAGTTATATAGAGAAAGCAAAATTACGTGGTATTATTATTATAAGAGAGCGATAAGTATTATTTTGCAAATAACAGATAAAAATTTCAAAGGTTTTGCGTCACTTAATTTTTCTTATAATAGATACCGAACAAAAATTTGGAAATGAGGTAACGACGCTTCACGATATTTCAATGGGAAAACATATATTTTCTCGAAATCTCTGAAACACCCTGAAAGTACAAAAAAATCACTCGGCACACGCCGCGTGGAACGACATGACGCGTGTCGATGGGAAAGCGTGGAGAAAAAAGAGAGAACGGAGGATACAAGCTTGCCTCCCTTAAATTGGCGCTCCAAGGGGTCCGACCCCGCGGGGATGGAATTTTATTTCCCTTGGAAACAACAGTGTACAGTCGACTAGGCTTAGAAACCATAAAAGTAAGTGGTATAGATTTGCAGCGGTGAGGATGGCCGTCGACGGAGGAACGAGGGCGCAGAAAGGGAGGACCGTTACGAGCGGTGCGTTCAATTAACGTGGCCTGCGTGGTCCTGCCATGCTCCAGGGGGCCACGGGGGTAGTTAATGCTAGAGGCATACCTACTTACCTACGGTAGTTTCTTTTTATGGTCGTACCACCGCTCCCGGCAGTTTCTCGCTAATTGGTATCGAACTATTATTCTCCTTCATTAACGACCCGGGCAATGTACGACGGAACAAGCCGAACGATCACTTTCACCCCCTACGTAGCGGCGGAACGACGGGGCGACGGAATTTGTAGTTCTCAATCACCGCGAGAAGTACTCGATATATATAAAGAATTTATAAAGCGATACACAGCGATACGGATATTAAGCCGAACCTTTTTCTTTTCTCGGTTTTTGCTCGAAAAACTTCGTATCCTCAAAGCAGGAAAAATCTTCCCGATCAAAATCAGTTGCCAGCGAGCCATTCGCAGCCTCCTAGCGGAAAATCGACCGGGTTAGGGTGGGTCTTCTGGCAGGGGTGGATGAGAGAGAATATACGGTAGAAAAATGCGAAAATTATTGATATTGCTCGGGTCACATATCATTGTCTTGGGATATAGACATCACCCCACACCTCTCGCGCCCCGGTATAACTCTCCAACCTAACCCCCGTGAAGCAGTGAGTATCGGGCGAGTGGGGCGGGGGGTAGCTGCCGACGGGCCTGATATATTCTTGTAATATTTTTCGATCATCGCGTGCCGCGGAGATTTATAAGGGAGAACGCGACGAGGCACCGAGCCACCTGATCGCGAGTTACATCCTTCCGAGTAGATATCTCGCACCCTCGAGACGGAAAAGTGCATTCTCTTCGTGGTACGAGCTTGATTTTTTTCTCCATATTCATGGGGAGGGGAATTGATCGAACCTCGCGTCCAAAATTATCGCGATTGTAATTTATAAAGTGTGCTTTTATCGGATATATACGTATATCGTTGGCCAAACCGTCGTTTCGGTAAGAGCCAATGGGAAATGGCGGTGCTCTAACCCCCACCCCTCGCAGGGTGGATTCGTGTCGTTCGGTTGAGCGGAGTATATCGTCCGGTATCCTAATACAACCTTCGGGACGTTTGCTACTTCCGGATGACCGGTCCGTTAGTAGGTACTGGTCGGGCAGTGGTTCTCATCGAGGACTTTAAGGGCGATAATTTCGTACATGAAAAATATTAGTGAATGCATCATCGAATCTGATGAATGGATCATAAATGTGAACCGGATAACGGGAAGGATCGTAAATATTTCTCAGGATGTATGAAGTTATATCGGTTCATCTTAAAGGAGTCGATTTAACATTGGTCCATTGCAGCATCCAAATTTTTGCGACAGGTGGTCGAACCGAAGTAAGGATGTCAGCCTCTACGGCACTGCCGTAATACAGAGGGACCCCGTAACGTTATGATGGTACAGTGCGATAGGACCGAAGGCCAGTTAAACTGTTCGGAAACCCCCTGGCTTCCCAATTAAGCGAAGATCCTATGTCCGAGGGTCAGCCTCCATCGTCGACCACATATTTAACACTACATAAATTGCGACCCGTCTTATTGGACATTAATGCAATTATTTATCTCGCGTCGCGACTGGCGAGTTTAGTGAATAGTAGAAACTCCGTCGTGATATAATTCTGCGAATCTGAAATATTGGTCGTATGCCCTGAATATGGATCACTATTTTTCTTTATTGAATTTGAGTCCACCTCTTCTAATTATCGTTCAAAATTTAATTACCGACAACAGAGCTGTCCATTCGCCACACTCACAGTCTCTCTTACTTCTCGAATCGAACAAAAATCAAAATGAAACGCGTGCGCCTCCAAAGTACACCATCGTTACGTCCAGACGGTCAATCAGAACTCTCTTGTTCTCAAGCCTTCGTTTCTTCCGTACGACGCTCTTCAATTGGATGGCAGGGGGTCGTCTCCGTCCACCTCACCTCGGAAGCAATCGCGATCCCGCGGAGATCAGTAGGTACGATACAGACGCGACGGCACATTCATCCGTCCGAAAGAAGTCTCGGCTTTTTCATCGCCCGCGAGGAAAGAGCGATTTCCATTCGCATTCGTCGAACGGCCAGCGGGGGTGCGCAATCACAAATTCGCGACGCGACGGAAATCAATGCCGTCTGATTGGCCGGTGCGCAATCACCATTACCGTACTCGTCGCGCTCGATTGCCCGCGAGGAAAGCTCTCCCGTACGCCTTTCCTCGGCGTACGAATCGACGCGACGAACGGTGTCAGGTGCAGCCGGTGGCGAAAATGGCACACGTGGCTCGCGTCGCGGCGCTAGTGCATCCTGGTACCGAGTTTCTTGCGGTTTTCCGTAGCACGCGTGATGCTGAGCTAGCATAGGACAGCTGACTTCCCGCGACGACGTTCCTGTACACACCTACCAAGCGGACCGCCGGTCACGTCGTCACGCAAATCGACGCGCGCGAGCGTCGGACCCCAAAAATCTTCCCCGCGCGCGCAACAATGGAGCGGACCCATTGTGAGGCGAAACAATAAAATTAAAAATTACGAGCAATTTATTCGGTGAGCAGATCGAGCAGATACGGATCCGGCCGATAAATTTGAAGATGGCGGATACCCCGCTCGACGGGTGCCCGGCGCCCCATGGATCTCGTCGTAGATCCGCTCCAGTCTTCGGAGCCCACCGCGAGCAGCGCGTCCTGTACGGACTCTCGAACGAAGCGGGTATACGGTGACGTCGTTGCGCGAGGGTTGATCCACCCTTGGACATCGACTTTTATGAGCGCCGTGATATGGGACTTTAAATTCTGTCACGCGGCAACTGTGGGAGACGTTAAATTTAACTCCTGTCGTTGCTGCTGCTTCGTGTGTTTTATAAATTACGTGGCGTATCGAATGGAAAATAGCGTCGTAGGTATTATTCATGGTTAACGCGGCGGAAGAGATTTTCGATCTCTTAATTAAGTCGGATATTCAATTTAAATTGTGATCCACTTATTTGTCTTATGTAAGCGTTACGGTGTACCCAGGGATAAAGGTCTAATTGAATACGAACGTAATAGAAAAATGTATTTCAGTTGAATAGGAATTTATTCACATCGAATAAAAGTCTATTTGAATTAGATAGATGTTCTACGAAGCTCGTACTCGATTAGAAATATATGCAAAACATTTATCAATTTTTAATAGACTTTTGTTCAATGTAAATAAATTCCCATTTATCTCTGATACATTTTTCAATTAGGTTCATATTAAACTAGACCTTTTCCTTCAGTGTATAGTCGCGAGCAATGTAAGTCTCGCGCTGGAAACGCTCCCTTTTTCTTCCTACCCAGACACTAATTTCCCGGAAACGAGGCGCGAGTTCGTCGCAACGTATCCGCACGATATTAATGTCGTAACCAGCCTAAGCAAACATCTCGGAGTTGGTCTTCCTCAATGGGGCACCTGTTCCCTCCCAATGCTGATCAAACACAAACAGTTCCCACAGCGAGTCCTGATTTCGGGGAAACTTAACGGGGACGACGCGCGTTCGTATATGCGTGCATCATTCGTAGTCGGACTTTACGACGCACCTCGTGGGACAGGTGCGTCTGTGACCGAGTCGTTAAAAAGGTAAACGCAGTCTCGAGTCCGGACGCGAGTCGTTTGTTATCGACTTGTATCGAGAGATTATCGAAACCGTCTGGAGATCGAATAAAGTCTAGCAGTTGTTTAAACTTGGTGCGGTAGTTTCTTTTGGAAAATTGATGCTGTTTTGCGTTAAACACGAATAATGCAGATATATCGATAGAGAGTCTCGAAGAAAATGTAAGATATCATCGATTTTATGCATGAAAAAATTACTGTTTCACGAGAAATCGGATAGGTTGATCGAAAAATCGATTCCAGAGATTCCGATTTTTGCGAAAAGTTCTTTAATTTTTCACAAAAATCGTAATCTCTGAAACCGATTGCTCGACCACTCTATCTTATGTATTTTTTCATACTGATTATGGAAAACATAATTATTAGGTTGATATATCAAAAGAAATATAAAATATCATATCGGTAATTTTATGTACAAGGAAGTAATTTTTTTTTTCACAATGAATCATCGATATCTCGGTATTCCTCTGAGTTTTTCCAAAGAGATCTATGATTTTTAAAATTAATACGCATAAATATATCGGATAGTGTAACGAGAATTCAATTCTAGAAATTTCAATAGATATATTTGGTGAGAAGAATTAATGTTTTATTTCGTTCGAGTACATTATCAATTTAACCTAATTGTCACTTCATCCATTCAATAAAAATATCATTCGAGTCAACTAATAATGTTTGGTTAATCGAGTCACATTTTCTTATCATTATACCAAGTAACGCGATCTACGTAATACACGTTAGATTTTTAACGTCCCATCGTCTTATCTTCCATCTACAATTTCATTTTATAACCTCGACAAAAACACGTCGATGCGTAGGCTAATGCCGATCGTCGATAAACGTCCAAGCGTCGCACCAAGCTCATAAACAAGCATTTACATTTAATTGCTCGACCTGGTCGCCGACTAATAGCCATCGGTCGCCGTCAACGGTTTCGGAAATATTTCCACGGTCCCTCGCGACTCGAATTCGAGTGTGCCAAATATTTCTTCGAATTTCGAGGTAAACCCGCGCCAATCGAACTCGTCGGATCGGCGCGATTTGGCGCGCAACTTTCGACCGCTGTACGGGCGAGGCTCTCGCGTAATAACTCTCATCGGGGCGCCTGTTTAGCATAAAAGGACGTTCGCGCGCATTCCGAAACGATAAAACGATCTATAAATCGCAATCAGACGGTGCGCGCTCCGCGCGGCCACTCTCTCCGTCGAGTCGGAAGGCCGGAGGGAAAGAGGCGGAGGTAATAAACCAAGCCGCGTTCTCAAAGTCGCGATGTTCTTACACCGCGTTGGTTAGAGAGGCAGCTCTAATTGATTTTACTGATGTGTTAAGTGGTTATTGCTCCCGAACGACTATAAAAATACTGTAAAATACGTCGACCGCGATGCCCGATACCCCGGGTCGTCGCGGGCATCGCGCGCGCGCGCGGTAAACAGTTTTTTCCATCGCCTTCGGAAATTAGCATCCACACGGGGGCGCGCGCGCGCGCTCGCCGATGAAGATCTATCGTCGCTATCGATCGGCCGAGGCCTCGCGTCGCACCGGAAGCGCGACCGCGGCGCGGCGTTGAGTTGGGCTGCTTCGGCATTCGGGAGGGGGTAAATTCGACACGTACGGCTAATTCCACGCGGAGGTGGGGTGAAGTTAGTCCAGGCTTCGATACGGTAGAAATGCGCGGAGTTAAACCGGGACTAACTTCAGGTCACCTCAACGCAATTGGATTCGGGACGCGGACCAAATTGTAGAATGTATTATTGTCGTGGTGTGTTTACTTCTTTAGGTTTGGAGCGATGAGTTTCGGTGTTGATATTTTAATTAAGATCGTAATAAGTGTAACTAAAATAAGAAAAAAACCGAAGCCTCGGTGTGCCATAAAATTGAGATAGGTACATGAGAAAGCCAAAAGGAGGACCAAAATATGTATGATATCTATAGGCGCGTAACCCGGTGCTCCTGCTCTTCCACCCACCGAAAGAGGGACACACGACGCGCCCGAGCAATGATATAACGATATTTTATATCAAGATCACATTCGCCTCGGGAAGAAAAATGACATCTACGTTTCTGCGGCAGCTCCCAGGCGAAATTCATTTTGACAGATTTCATATATCGAATTGATGTTTATACGTCGCGTTTGGCGAAAGATAAGCCGGCCGGGGAGATAACGGCGACTTTTCGCCGGCGTCGCGGGCGCCGCCGCGGACGAAACTTTCCCGCCACGATTGTACGATATATAATGCGCTGTCCAAGGGATCAAATCCTTATAAAGGACGACGCGGAGACGACATTCGGGAGTGGTAGGAAAGGGAAAGGAAGAGGGAAGGAAATCGAGCACCGGGGATCGTTCCCTTCCTCCCTCCCGCTGCCGCATCCCACGCGCGCCGTCGTATCGTATCGCGCCTGAAAAAAAAACCCTCCCTCTCCGTTCGGTCGAATTTGCATTCTTTTTTCGTTGTATTAATTTAATCAGTAACGCATAATTCGTTGAAAAAATGCAGGAACCGTTATAATTTTATAAATTCGATCGAATCCCTACAAATAAAAAAATCGCCACCTTTCCAGCGAGAATCCTGCTTCTCGCAGGACGTGTAGACACCGTCGATCCTTCCGGATTTGCAAAAGAGACGAACGGTGAAAAAAAAGGAGACAAAACGAACGACCGTCCCTGGGGAGCATCGAGGAGCGACGGCAGTTCCTCGCTTAACGAATTTAAAACCTGCCAATTTCGTTAAAAACTTTCGAGAGGCTGTCTCTCCTCGTTCGCCCGCGTTCCCTGCAGTTCAAACGGGTTAGACGCGCGCGGGCTAACCCGATTAAGTCGCGAGTGGGATGTCGCAGACAGTGATATTAATTTTCGCGAATGCATCCGCGCGCTGATTGATTCCAAACTTCTCACCCCCGCGAGGAGCTCGGCGGCCTTGAGTTCCAAGAACGGCCTCGCGCGGTTACGATTTAACGCAATTCCGCGTCGGAAATTGCAGGTGTCGCAAGGACGAAATGCGACGCGAGATGCAAGTGCGTTATGGAAAAGAGAACTCTCTGGTCTCGATGTGATTTTGAAGATCGACTGTGAAAACATTATTTCTATTTCTGATCAATTTATCTACAGTATATACATACGAATTGCAACGAATAGAAAAATTCTTCCGTTATAAATGCGGCAAAATACGTCGTTAAACGCACGCAACGGTAACACGAATGCGACGAAAAATGTGTACAAATACGTGGAACATTCTTCCCGCTGCTTTTTCATCCCTTTCTTCGTCGCGCTTCTCTCGTTCCGAATCCCACCGGAGGGTTAATGATTCGTGCATACTCCGGTATGTTTTCACACACCCGGTATAATACGGCTCGTGTGTTTATTTTCTATAACCCCGCGGTAGCCCACGCATATTAGTGGCTTCGACCCGACACCCAAATTCTATTAGCACCTTATGCATTCCCGCCTCAATCTCGTGTGCTTGGCTCTTCTCTCGGGTTCGGTCGATATTAATATGGCAAATATAACCGGGGCCCTGATATACGAGATATGTATAGGTACATTGCCGTCGTTAATTCCTTGAAATACGCGCCTGATTTCGACTTCGGGAAGATCGACGAATTTCGAGGCGTACTCGGCGTACAGGGCTCAGATGGAAAAGTTCTATAAATTTTGTATATAATCCATATGTTATTTTGGTCACATATGAGTTATATGTGATCTCTGTATTAACCATATAAGAACTGTGTACAGATCTTTAAATGTTTTTTAAATTCATATATAGTCGTTATATCGTTAATATACATAGTAATCATATATAATTAATTAGTCCTGGTCATTAAATATGATCAAAACCACATATGGCTTACATAGAAAGTATATAGAATTTCTCCGCCTCGAGGATAAATCAGCGTCGCGCGATAAATCGTGCAGGGAATTACGAACGACCGAGATAACGACCGCGATGATCGATAATACATTATTGATCGGATTTGTTATCCCGGATAATGCTGATTTGACGTCCCGTCGATCTTCCCTCGCCCTCGATTTCTCCCACGTCGTGTCGTTGGGGTTCGACGGCCACGCGTTGTTATCACAGCGTGAATTGATGCGATATAAACACCTATTTCATCCATTTTCTTCCTTTATCTAATTACTGTATTTTAATTGAATGCCAACTATTGCAAACTTTGCATATTCACAATAGATTCATTTGCAAGGTCGCACAGCTTAATCACCCAGCTCCGCGCCGCGTGTACGCACAGGTGCATCCGCCGCGAACTTCCCCGTCGCGTATCCGTCCGTTTTTTTGCGAGGAAAGGTCGCCTATCGGGATTTAATCGCGCACGGAGCAACGGCAGAAGCGAGAAGTGGCGGATAGACGCGCGAGTTGCGCGCGTAGTCGTTAGGCGCGTTCGGACTGGAAACCGCTGCACTAATGAATGCGACTCTCGAGCGATAGCTCCCCCTCTCCCCGCCCCATCGTCGCCCCTAATTATAATTAATTAGCTATAATAATTGCACTTCCGAGAGAAAAAACTGCGCCGCGTTTATTGTCACTTCACGTGTGACAGCTCCTCGCGTGCGTCACGATTTCCACGCTCGGCTTGCCATCAGCCGCCCGCGCCGTGGACACACGCGAGAGAGCGCCCGTGACGCGCGAGGGCGCGCGGGATAAGAACGGAAGGGTAAGCGCCAAAGAAAAAGAAGAGCGGGGAATACAGTCGATCTCTCCCCTTTTCTCACGCGCGCGCTCCGCTTCCCGGCGCGACGGTCGCGCCGGCCCGGCGAAACGGCGGAATTGGAAATTCGAAATGGCCATCACGGGGGGAGCGATGATATACAGGAGCCGTTTCTCGTGACACCGCGCGAAATAGACTTCGCCGCTGCATTGGTATGCCGCGTGATGCACCGTATTCCTCTCGGATGCATCTGCGAGTTTCGGCGAGATGCGAAGTGTGCGGGGCTGCATCGGTAGGGCGGATGGAGAAGGGAGAAGGGATTAATCGATTCGTGTTTTTTGAGTTCGCAAGTGATAAAGTCAGTTTCGAGTATGAAGCGATAAAATTGTGTGATACGAGAGAAACCGATCGACGTTCTCCGGGTCTCGAATTTCAATCGAAAGCGGCGTCCCGCCTTTGTCCCGAAGCGACGGGACGCGAGTGGGACTCCGGATTCCCGCGGCTGTTCCGGTACTTAACCTCGTTCGATTCCCGCCGATACAGAGGGCCGTCCCGGTCCATCGCGATTGATATAAAAGAGTTCGGGACCCTCGGAATCCCTACATCCCGCTAAATCACCCGCGCGAGGGCCACTAACCCGGAGATTTGTGCTCTTGTAAGCCAAACCCCGACGTATCGCGAACGATTGGGCGGGATAAAAGGGATACCCGGCGCGATATCTCTTCCGACCACGGTCGACGATTTAAACGTCACTCGTGTAAGCGGTATCTTCCGGTTGAAGTTTCTTCGGTTTTTTATCTTACTTTTTACTCCTCTGTGTGTAATATTCGGTACCACACATATCGTTAAGCTTACACTGAAAAAAAAAATGTGCTTCATTCAATCGATAAAGTTAAACATTGCGAACATACACGGTGTAATTGTTTCAAATAAATATTCACTGGTTTTAACCTCAAATTCGGTCTAAATAAAAAAAAATATTCATATTTTTCAATATAATTTTAAATCTGTGTACATATTTAATATCCCCCGGAAAAGAAAATATCTGAAAAATTTATGTCACATTTTTCGAATCTGTGGTAAAAAAATTGCTTAAAAACCGAATTCGTTGCCTGAACTCTATGTATTTGTCCTTACAGTCTCATGGTATTGAAACAATTACACCGTCTCACCGTATTCAACCTCACCGATGGTTGAATGAAGCAAATTTTTGTTCAGTGCAATTTTCTCTCGTTCCTTTTTCTCATTTTTTTTTATAGTTTTCTAAATGTCGATCGTCGCACAATCGATCCTACAATACAGCAGCACGATACTGCAGGCGGAAGGTTAGGTGAAAGGTCGAACGCGCGCGCGACTGCAGGGACGAACACCGAAGGGTCGAAGAGTCCTCCTCCCGCGGGAGACTCCCAAAGCCACGGCGAGGGGTACGGGACCGAAGGGGGTCAGGCTATCGAGTGTGCCGTCTCGGCCGAAAGCAGATTTCACAGCTCATTTCGCGCGCCGTCCTCGGCTCGACGCGCCGCCAAAAACATCGAACGGTCCCGCGTACGAGACTTTATGGTTTATGCGTTCCGCGCCTATACACTCCTCTCCACCTTCGCTCCGCGTCACTCGCCTACGCCGCCCCCGCTCGCCTCCCCGCCGCCCCGCGCCGATTGATCGCACACGTTGCACACGGGCTATTTCGCGCGCGACGCACGAAGAGAGCGAGCCGCTCCCTCTCCTTCTCTCTTTCTCTCTCTCTCTTCCGACTCCTCGCCTCTCTCCCCCCGCGGACCACCCAAGCACGCGTGCCGAAATTAACCCGTCCTCACCTGCCGCGTGAAGAAAAAATATTGCACGACCTCGCGTGTGCTCGCTGCCACGACGCGCCGATCACCGGGCGTGCGGCTCGATTTTGCACCGCGAGTGCGAAAGGATCGCGCTGGCTTTTTGCGCGGTGGACGGCGGGAATTTCGAGGTGTCGTTTGTTGTGGAGGGGAAATAATTAGGGGCGCGCGCGGGCGGAAAAGTTCTATATATTTTGTATATAATCAATTTCTGGTTTTGGTCATGTATGAATTATATGTGATTTCTATATCAACCATATAAGAGAGGACTATATACTATTTATATATCCATGTATAGTTCTCATATGGTTAACATAGAAATCATATATAATCCATATATGACCACATATGGATGGGGAAAGGAGAGATGGAATAGAAAGAATCTTCGGGGATTTAAATTCGTTTGCAGCGAAGTTACAGCAAATTCTATCGAACCGAAGAAGCAAAAGAAAAGGAAGAAAAAATCAAGGGAAGGGGTGGGAAGAGGTATAGAAACGGATCGATCGACGCACTGTGAAAGACGTCGAGCGGGAAGACTCGGAGAGATTAAAGACCGAGAATCGGCTGCCGGTTCGTCATCTTCCTTTAAGCCAAAGAGAGTACCCCGGCCCCCCACCCCCCTGCACGACCCCCTCGAGCGTACTTATCCACGACTAAATGCCAGGTAATCCGGCGTCTGACGAATTTATTGGGGATTCGGAGTTTGGGAGAACGTTGAAGATTTGCTTTTCTGATTGAACTTCTCCACGCGTATAAGTGAGGGAGCGAGAGAGACGGAGAGAGGAATCGGTAGAGGGTGGAGAGCGACTTTCGACGCCTGAACGATCAAAGCTGGAGAGATTCTCTCTTTCTCTCTCTCTCTCCCTCCGCATAATCGCCAAAGGATGCTCCCTTATGGATTTCTTATTCGCGGATTCAATTTGGAGTTATCGGAGTGCGTGATTTGCGGAGAACTCGCGGGAAATTGGCGTTATCACCGACGCGCTGCTCGCCGGTCCTGACTTGCCGCCGCGCGGCGGTGATAATAGCCGTTCGAGGCTCCATTGTTCGGCAGCGACGTGGTGGGTTACACGGCATCGCGATCATCGTAATACTCGAGATTTATATGTTGCGCGTAGCAGAAGGAGGAGCCGACTGTTCAGTATGCAAGAGTACGGCTGACGGGTGCATCCCTGAATGCGTATTGTATCGGACCGCGCCGCCAGAGCCTCGCGCGCCAACGAAACTGCGCCGCCCGCGCCGTCCCGCGTTGGTCACCGATGCGAGTAACCGTTGTCCCTCGAGCGATCGATGCGGTTCGCGTTAATCGAAACGACCGTTCCGCGCCGTCGACTTCCGCGTCGAAATTTTACTCCATTTGCCCTACCATTGGCCTACTCAGCCTACAAGATCCTATTTTCAACCTAATGGCGAAATGTTCACTAACGGACCATTTTAGACTCAAACACCGGGATTTCAATACAATGGAAAATCGACTTTCCGTAAGCCAAAAAGAGTAGGTCTAAAATTTCAACTCGGGGAGCCGTGCAGTAATCTCGGCCGGATGCGAGTGAGATATCGATGCGACGATAGAACTCCCTGAAAAGGCTTCGGGGCTGAAATTCACGGAGCGCTGGTCTCTCGGGCCGACGAATCCGCGCGGTAAAGTTTGACGAATGGGCTACAGCCGCAGATTCGAAATCAGAAATCCGACAGACGTGACGTGCAGTTCGGGATGCGCGTGCGAATTCTAGGATACACAGGCATCTAGGGTATACTAGGGTCGCGGAAGCGGGGGGAGGTAGTGGCAGTGGCGGCGATGGTGATGGTTTGCGCGCGGGGTGAGGCGTTGTGCGATGGTATAGGGTAATATCTACTCCGCGCCATATTGCTGATTAACATATGCATCCAATACTCCCGGCTCACTCAAATGCAAACACGTCAAGCCGGGAGCTATCTCTCCTCGTAACGTTGTATAAAGCTCTGATTCAAACGGCATATTAAAGGTGGACTCATCCATCTATGAAACAGCCGCGAACTATCAGACCTTCGGGCGAACGAGAAACTCTCGACTTTGCCGCGCGCGTGTCCCTCTCCGCTCCTCTGTGTCGCTGGAATTTTGCGTCGGCTTTGAAAGATCCGGTGGGACGGAGCGAACTCGGGGTCTGGATTCTCGAATATCTGGTCACGATCCGCGGAGAGATATTTTCCACTTCGTTTTACCTGTAATTACTTCGAACCGCACATTTTTCTGTCCTCGAATTCGATAAAAATAATGGCTTTTTCGAGATTTAGGGGATTTTTTTTCGGCGTATAAATTTTTGCGAGCATACAAACGCTTTCAAAAATAATTCAACATCAGTTCTTTCGTATATGTACGAGTTTATATATAATATACCTATAGATATATTTAAGGATTGGATTCACATGCTACACTGAGAGAAATAATTGCTAGTTGTCAACAAATCATTTCTTCAATCAAGAACATTTCATCTTCAATTTTTTTAATTTTTTTGGTAATAATATTCTTGATTCAAGAATACCTTCTTTGGGGCAAAAAATTATTCCTGCGCAAAAAAAAATTACTCGGGTCTATTAAATTTTCCCGCACGAAAAAACCATGGCTTAATCCTGTAACTATTATATATCATGTTCTTCGCGTCGAAGAAAACATTTGTTGGCATCAGGAATTATTTCTCTCGACGTAGTTCCACTCTGTCAAATGTTCTGAAACGCTCTTGAACGACGATCGATCGATCGATCGGACCGCTACTACGACGTTAATAGGGTCCTCAAACGAGAGATACACCGGAGAGGGGCTTGCAAGACCCGGAGTATTTCGTTCTCGCACCCGTTTGAACTTACTTCAGGCCGGCTTTGACGCCCTGCTAATCCACGCATCCAGCCGAGGCGCGGTCGAGTTGGACTCGTACGCTCGGACGAAAGAGAGAGAAGGTATGGACGAAAGGCAAATGAACGAGTCACTCCATGAAAGGAACTCGTACAGAATCCGGGAAACCCCATACGGGGGTCCCCGCGACATGGCCCGACCAGCGACTAATTGGAATTCGTCCGTGTGGCAGCCGAAGCAAGGCTTTCTATAATTGAGACGCGGCCAGACCGGCAAAAAATCCAAAAAGGAAGGGGATGCCGCCGCTGTCACGTCGGCCAATTTTTTTAGAAAACTTTTCGAGTGCCGGAAAAAGCTCGGGGAGGTGAGCGAACGCTGCTGCGATACGCGGAGGATCGTCACGACGTCAGATTTCATCGGGGACGAAGATTTAGGGGTTCCTTTTGATAATCGCGAAAAGTTGAAGAGAGAAGCTCTAAATTGAAATTCGATTCGTGGCCAAATATCGGTGTAAATCGAATCACCCGCATGGAAAAAAAATAGTAGATTTGTATAAATTTAGTTACTTAAATTAAATAATCTGATTATAGTGATTAAAAATCGTTTAACAAAGATAAGCTACAGTCGAGTCTAGCAAATTATCAGTTCAAGTAACATGATCTGTATTCCCCCGTCCGCGACCCCTAATTTAGTCAAATTTACCATGTTTTTTTTCTGAGTACGTACAAATTCAATTTTGTCCGACTTCATCATCGATTCAAATTTCTCTCCGTAAATCTTTCCAAACTCGATTTTAACGTACATCGAGTCGCATTTCGAGATATTTCCGTCAAACGCGCGCGTTCCTTGCGACGTCGCGACGTTAGATCCGCTCGGAACACGCGAACCGATGAAACCGGCAGACCGTAAAAACCCTCTCGCCCTCCTCCTCCCCCGCAGCGGCAGCGGTGCACGCGCGCGCAACGGTGAGGAGTAATTGCAAAATTAATTAAAAGACCGGGCAAATAATTAATTTTTCTAATAATTCTTGCCGCGTTGTTATTTCCCTCGCCGCTAACCCCGTGGGTCGAAATAATTTCATAAGGGGTGGTTTGAGAACCGCACCTACATTTGCGAAAACATATCCCCTTCTCCCGCCTTCCTCGCCGCCGCCTCTGACCACGTCTGACCGCAACAAAGACCGGCGCGGCCTTACCCCTCGCACTCGCCGCACGCGTGCAGATATATTTCCGCTGCCGGAAAATTCCCGCGGCATCGGTAATTGTACGCGTATGCGTCGATCACCCCGACGCTCGACCACCCCGTTACAACTCGTGACGACGCTGCAGTGCACGACCCCTCACATCGAGTGGGTATTTTATTTCCAACCCCCGAGCAGTGGAGACGAATGAAATCCAAAACAATATGATTTCGAAGAACTTTTTTTTTTTTCAACAACCGAATCTGCTACCAACATTTCAAACGACGAAAATTCTGCCCAGAGTCACGACCGACCCCGACCCCGTATTTCCGCGCCAATCGGCGACTCCCGCGCTATACGCCACACGCGGTCAGTCAACTCTTCGGAATTCATTTCCCCCGCGTTAGAAATTATACTTACCTACCTAGCGCGCGAATATTAACGCAGCGCCGCTGCGGTCGTGTTTGATCATTGTGTTACACGGTTCCCCAGGCGCACACTTCCCATAAGTGTATTTTGAATTTTCATGCGTTGTAATAATCTTGCGCGTTCGCGTACCCCTGGCGTGTGTACGGTGCGCCGGGCCACCCTCACCTGGGCGCGCGCGTGTAGGTACGCGCCTTACGTAGGTGTGCGAGCGCGCGGGGTGAGCCCGGCACTGTTTGGTCAGTCAGAGAGCATAAAGGCTCTCGAGAAATTAATTCTCTGGGTTCCCGCTCCTCCGCGACCAAGCGGCCACGTGGTCGGAGGTATATGTTTTATTATTGAATGGCCTCCTTCCTCTAACTGCGAATCAACCCGGCAATTGGTTTATTATAATTTCATTGTGTTTTCATTACCCGGGTTAATTTGCGCTCGCTCGCTGTCTCCCTTTATTACCACCCCCGCGGGGTCTTCCAGACGCTCTCTGGATTCGACGTGGAAACGCGCGCGCGCCGCTTTTTCCGTCGTCAGCCGGTCGCGCGAGAATTAATTAAGAGGAAAAAATGAGTGGGGAACAAAATTTTCTCGCGGAGGTTTTCGCCTCTCGAGATGCGCCCTCTCGTTTGGTGAAAATTCCGTCGAGGTGTCGTCGAGTGAAATCGAGCGCGCGCGTTTATCGCGTCCCTCTCTCTCTCTCTCGACGAGGGATCGAATCCGCCTCGCGCGTCCATCCACGCTGCGTCAACGTTTGACCGCGAAACAAGGGTGGCGTATTGACGTGTACCTATATGTATACGCACGTATCTACCCGAAGCGAGGCAATATCGTGCGCGCTTTCGACTCGGGTCTTTGGGGAGCTGTTACCATTTATAATATTTTTATTGCCGAGCATTATTCCGGAATATACGATAAATACTCGTATTATACATATCCGACGCTGCTCGGACCGCAAGCCAGTCCGCTGGGACGGTATTACGGCGTTCAGCTCACGTTAGTCGTATCTACTCGCACGCTCTCGTCGCGTGTATTTTGTAGATATGTATATTTTTATTTCGGAATTTCGACACGTAATGGCGATAATGAAAGAAGCGAGGAGAGTTTGCTAATTTATTAGAGGATCTAATATTAGAGAAAGGTCGTTTGACGATCGATAATTATATATAAATTTTGATTCTTACCATTGTTTATTATTATTATACAAGTTAATATAAGTAATTAATATAGCGATTAATAATTATGCAATTTTCAATGCACGAAATCTTTCTCTCTTTATCTTGTACCAACCAAGCATATTTTGTTTCTTCACCTTCACCCCTTTCGCAACGATGCAAATACCAGACCACCCCTCGCCCACGCATCGAAAGTTGTGTGTGCTAAACTCGATTGGACGACTGATCTTCTTCTCTTTTTTTTTCATCCATCCCGCGTCGTTCTTTGACGCCGCGACGTCGAACGTTTCGAAATGGAGGGTGGAAACCGTGCGGCACGGAACAGTGGGAGGGTGGCGAAGGAGATTGGAGGTGAGGCCTTTTGATTGACTGTTTGAACGATTTTTACTCCGCCGGGTACTCCGTCGGGCTGGCATTGATTATCGCTTATTGAATTTGTGTACGAACGAGGGATGCTCCGCGGGGGCTGTCCAAAGCGTCTCTTCGATCCTCGCCGAGGTTACGAGGGTGCTTTAAAATCGGGCTCCTCTTCGAGCTGAATGGATTAGCAGACGTATATCTCTCCGTGTTTCAAAATCCACGATTTTACTGAAATTCGAATTTGCTGAAGATAAGTTAACGTTTTTTCGGGTTTGTTTATTCAAATTTAAAGTATATATTACGCTATAAATTCTAGTTTCTTAATCTACGCCGTCTACACTGAGAAAATAGTTTATTTATAGTTAATAGATGTACGCTTGATTATGGCGAAAGAAATATTTCTTTGGGTCAAGGAAATAACCATTAATTTCTGTTTGAGTGAAAAAGACATTCTAATAATTAACGTACACTCAAACAAATTTGGCCACAACTAGAAAATTATAGTAATTGCAGTGATAATTTTCTTCGCAATAGCAAGACTTCTTGCTACGCTAGCAATATTTTTCTAGTTGTGTCTGAGGCAGCCAGAAATATAGCTGGATTAGCTAAATACTTTTTTCAGTGTATGTGTATATTTATTTGGCCCAACAAAGTATTTCTTTCGCCATAATCAAGTATACATTTATTGAACTACAAATATACTTTCAGTGTACTTTCGAATCTCTTCGATAAACTACCATTTAAATCCAATCTTCCGAGTAACCGCACAGCCGTGCGAACTACGCTCGGCGATCCACGCTCTCCGTTCGACGCGCATCTCCGTCTTCCCGGGGCGGTTCATCTCCTCCCGGAGATGAACTTGGCGCGGCCGAGCTACGTACGCCGCTCAAGCGTATCCCCCGGGGATTTTGTAATTCACAGAGTAATATTTTGTCTGGATAAAGGTGAAACCGGCAGCTCTGCCCGACTCTCGATGTGTGTACACGTCACGCGCGCGCGTTCACGCTCACGCGGCTCATCCAGCGCGCGAGCATACGTCGCTCGCGATGTAGCCCTGAATTATTAAACGAGCCGCGGGGATCAGGCGCGGATCTCCGAACGTCTGCCTAAAACGAATACGGGCGAAGCCTCGTAAGCTCTCGAGTGAATTCGCGTATGCGTGCCGTCGTGACACGCATTCGTACGTATACGGAAGCTGAAGCGATGCACGAAGCAATTGGCAGGTGAGCAAGAATTTGTGGGGTGCGTAGTGTCCCGATAACCTGGAGCAACGGTGAATTAATTCAAGGATTTAAAATCCGAAACATTTTTTTACTTAATGTGGATTGCAGTTAATGCGTCATTCACATTGAGGAAAAGGGTCTAGTTGAATACGAACCTGATACAAAAAGTTTACTTGAAATAAATAGGAATTTATTAACATCGAATAAAAGTCTATTTGAATTAGATACATGTTTCGCATATCATTTTAGTCGGGTGCGAACCTGATAAAACATGCATTTAATTCAAATAGATTTTTTTTTCGGTGTGAATAAATTCCTGTTCATCTCAATACATTTTTTTTATCAAGTTCTTATTCAATCAGATCTTTTCCCTGAAGGCATAAGGATCCATGGTATGTATTCTCGATCGAAATAGTCCGCTCAGGGTTTTAAGTGTATAACTAAGAAATGTTTAGTTTAAACCCTTCGTAACTATACAACTCCTAACGTCCCACGAGAATCGACATCATCGCATCGCCGAACGAAACACTGACCCACTGGCGAGCCCGGGACGCCGGGGTAACCAAGTAGGCCGGGGATTTATTCAACGTTCGACCCTCTCGAAGCGGCGCCTATCTCGCCGGCATCCAGGAAAACGGAGTTGAAACGTATGGGCGTACAGAGAACGAAGAGTCGATGTAATATTTATAAATGACTGTTACCAGGGTCCGCACGGTGCCCCCGTGTCCTCGCGCAACGATCCACTTCAGGGCTCCGAACGCACCGCCCCGAAATCTCATCGGCCCAAATGGCGCATCAACATCTATTATTTACCAGGTTCAGAATATTAACGATACAGTTACCGTATTCCAGAAGCTAAATTAGTGGAGATTATTACGAGTGGCCTCTCGTGCTCTCCCGCCCCCTCTCCCCTTTCGTTACTCCTCCCACGCCCGTACTTCCATCCCCCTCTGTACCTCCTCCCGTCTATCCATCTCTCTCCCTCCGTGCGATTTCCCTCCTCTCCTCGCGGATGGCTCGCTTGTGCAACGTCACGTGTTTCGACTCTGACCCGCGGTTTTTGCAAAGGCAACCCCATTAATTTTAATATTATTGCATATTGCTTTTCAAATTGCCTGAAATATTGTGACGGGAGCTTGTTAATCGTGACGCATCGCCGCCGACACTTTTTACCCCCGCGCGCCGCGACGCCGTTCGTCTCGTCTCGCGCGGGTGTATTTGCTCCAACGCCGAGGCGCAGCATCGCACCCCTCGCTGGAGGAAAGTCGGTAACTCTTCCGGTGACTTCTTCGGAGTCGGTTTAATAGAGCCCGCGCAAATTTGTCCCCCCGCCCCGAGTACAATTCTCTCTGGAAAAGTCGGTTCATTCGAATCGACGATTCCCGTACAACGGTGTAAAGGAGACACCGGATAGCGCCGCGCCCAGAAGCGTCAACCCTCCGCACCAGAAATCGCAGCGCGGCGTCTCTCCGCCCGCAGCGAGCGCGGCGATAAAAGCGGAGAGTCTGAAATCCGTGCAACGCGAAACACCCCTCGCTATGCCCATAAACCGGTGCACGCGCGCGCGGGCTCGAAACATATTCCCGCACGGCGAGATACATCTCCACTCCCGCTAGCCAGTGGCAGTGATAGCCACCAAGTGCCTTTTTATCGAGTCAATGCGATCCCCGGGCGGTTTTATTGGGGGGACAGCGCTTCCGCGTCGACTTCGGAGGAGAGGGGCGCTCGCCGGCAGCCTCCCGCGGGGGTATCCGCTGCGACCCTCTCCGACTCCCGCGTTCCCCTCCCCGGAAAGACCCCAGAAGACCAATTCCGCGATACGGACGCGCCAAGAAATATGGAAACTCCGCTTTAAAGGGCGTATAAAATGACCCGAAGGTGCGGCTTTATAGACACGTCCCGCCGCACAGTGGGGTATTTAACCCGAAAACCTGGCCAAAATTATTTTTCAACTTTTTCAACATGAAAGCGATATAAAATGACAAAAAATGATTACTAGAGGCTATTTGGGACTTATTTGCAAAGTAATACCCCCTGAAACCAATTTATAATAATTAGGGGTTTGAACTCCTAATAATTTGAATATGTTATGGTATTTAATTTTACTGCGATTATTTCTTTAATATAATGAATATGTTTAATTATAACTGTAAATATATGTCGTAAATAAAGTATTTAAATAGGATTGACATAAAATATCTATATTAGATTAACTTTTTATTAAATCATTATGTAATCACTTAATTGCAATCCGAATTACTATCAGAGTCGACAAAGTCTACTGAAGAATCGCTTTCAGTCGAATCTCCATCTTGTTTATAATGACAAGGCTTTAACATTGCTATAACTTCTTTTGGGAATTTTGACAGTTTTTTTTTTGGCAGTTGACGCAAGCTAGTTATACATGGATCCGAAGAAATTAGCAGGTTGTTAAAGACATCTTCATTTGTAGTTTTTCTTGACTTTTTTTCTGGAATATCCCTTTCTGTAAGTCCTAAAATCTTTATTGCGGGCTTCCTGTGCTTCTTCACTCAACTGCCCAATTGGTAGCAGAGCTTTAGAAATAATAATTGGTCCATGAATTAAAATTTTATGGACAGTTGGAGACATAGGATACCACCCATATTTATCCACGTACTTTCTAGCCGTTTCCAAACAGTACATTTTAAACTTGTCTACATCAATTTCGTATCCACTTGCGATAGTTTGTAGAATTCGATGAAATCTTATGATGATTTCCTCGTCTATGCCTGTTATAGATGATGAAGTATGCGGATTTTCAAAAAAACGCCTGGCCGTATTGCCATCGTTGCTGTTTCCAAATGATTGTTTAGGTTGATCAATTAATAAGCCGAGTTCAGTTTTAAATTTTTCTTGAATGAACTTTTTCTTTTCAGCGATTATATTTTTCTCTTCTGGTCCCCTTGCTTGCCACTTGTTTAAGGACAGGTTATAGCTCACATGTATTAAACACTCCATGAACCTAATCCATCCGTGCAAAATTGAAAGGCCAAATTCTAACTTATTGTCAGTTTTATCGACAGGCGTAGACATCACTTTTTCCAGGTTGTTGAACTCCTTAGACGTCAAATTGCAAACATAGCACCTCTGTGTAAAGCTTGTTTCCGTAATAGCATTACACACCTTTCCATCGATCATTGTAAAAAGTAGAGTATGATGAACCACGCACTGTCCATGCCACCCGTTTATTTCAACTATTGTTGGATGGAGAGTGTCCTTATTTCTTCTTCAACCCGTTTTTTTTCTTCCACAGTAATATCAGTTGTCTCGCGCTGAAAACAAAACCTTACTAGCCTGCAATAACGGGTTGAAGACGGGCGGGGATTCTGCCAAACTACTATATTTTTATTCTCGTTTACTAATTGTATCGGTACCAAAGAAGTCATAAATACAGCTGCATCACTGTCTTCTTGCGAATCAAACTTTTGTTTGTACTCATTTGCAGATGAGCCATCTACTCCCCATTTTGATATCAACTTCAGGTTGCCAATAGTTTGAGCATCCATTGTATTAATAACATCTTCCTGAACTTCCAAAAGACGGGCAGTCGTATGATCTAGAAGGGCTTGCAAATTTACTTCAGCAGTAGTAGAAGTCACTTGAATAGAATCCTGGTCCGGGTAGCATTTCTTTTTTGCATTTTGTATATATGAATAGCACGGATATTTTCCTTTGTCTTTTGAACGAACAATGTTATATTGATACCTTGTTAGTTTGGCATCCACTATCATAGACAATGCTTCGTCAGCAGATATCTGTTGGTGAACTTGTTTTTTCCTAGAGTCTAAATAAGCCTTTTTATATTTTGAAGCTCGTTCAGGCGATGTAAAGATCACATCTTTGACCACACTTGCAGCTTGCGCTTGTCTTGCAGCTCGAAGGCTCATTTGAGTAGCATAGGCAAGTTGTTCGACTTCAACATCTCCTCTCAATGTCGCTGTCCTCCTGCGCTTTGTACGGTGAGAACTTTTTTTAAAACTTGTCTTAGGGCGACCACGTATCGTAGGTGTAAGGTTTTTGTAACAGTCAAATTGGAGGGCGCTTTCTAGCCAATTCTTGTTTTTTAGATTAAAGTGGTCCCTATTCCGACTTGCTTTAAACCATTTATTCTTATATTCATTTTTAAAATGAGCTAATTTGGCTTTCAAAGTTGCAAGCTGCGTATCCGGGCAATGTGTCTGATTCTTGACGAAGTCTTGCAGGTAGATGAACTGGTCATTTAATTTTGTAGCATTAGATCGCTGTAGAATATCTACTAAATGCATTCTTTTCACCTCCCATACTATTGTACTCGATCCTGAGAGATAAAATAAAAATATCATAATGAGAAAAGTCTAATTTCAAAAACTCATAATTTCGAGTACTTGAGAAAAAATTGTTTACAGCTAAATTCGTAAAAATTCGCAAAATTTGATGATTGGAACTTTTAAAGGAATGTTTCAATTACAATAAAAACAAAGTTTCAATACTTGATAAGGTTCGATAACGTACTAAAAGTTTTCAAACATTCTATGACAAGTAGAAATATTTTCCATTAATGGACTGAAAACTTAATATTCTTATAACTAAAACGTAACACTTATATTAATGATAATTATTACAATAAGTTGTCCTTACCTGTAGGTATCTCTTTCATATTAACATAAGTTTAAATGAAGTTTCAAATTGCCAGGAGAAATAGATGAAAGCAGCAGTAATTTCACAGTAGCACAGTGATACACGAGCAATCAGTAGAACGAACAAGTTTCGACTCGCGCAATGTGCATTACGACGAACGCAGCAACCATATTATCCCGTTATGAATGCAGGCAGGAATATACAAATAATTCGTGCTATCGGTTGGGTCTAAAGGTTGAATTTCATTTTTCTATTAATGGCCAGCTTTTCGGGCCAAATACCCCACAGTGCGCCGCCTCGGGCTGTCCATAAACGTGACGTACACAGGGGCGAATTTCAGTGCGGGGGTCGACCGCGTGGAAGGGGAGGAGCGCGATGCACCTTTTACCGTGCCGTTGCGAAAGGGTGTGCGAAATTCCGCGGAAAAACGGCCGCGCGGGAACTGCGAGCTTTCCGCTCTGGAATACGCAGGCGATTTTACGCTCGACGGAAAAGCCGTTGCGATTTAGATCGAAGTACTTATAGCCAACGAAATTCGCGCTTTTTCCTCAAACTTTCACTCCCCCCTCGTCCAGTTTCCGGGGCGATAGCTGATTTTACATCCCGACCATTTTTATCAATAAACCGGATACAAGAGTTCGCGCGGTGGCCGCACCCTCGCGATCAACCCTTGATTTTTAGCGTCCCGCTGCGAGGCTAAAGCAAAAAGCGAGTTCAGATTTATTCCCCGGAGCCCGGCGAGGAAGAGGAGGACGGGGAGACGGGGAAGGAAAGCGAGAGAGACCCTCCTACGGCCTTTATTGACCCTTTATACATCTATTTGTTATGCCGCGGCCCCCTTGTGCATCGCGGGAGGAACAGCACGGACCTCCCCGTCTCTTCCCCCTTTCCCCACCCTCTCTTCATCCCTTGGCTATATTTGACCAGTATTATAAAAATCAACCGACCGATTTCCTTCGTGAAATATCGTCCCCCGTGCGCCCCTGAATATTTTATCGCTGTCCACCGTTGCCCCCTCCGCCCCTCAACCGTCCCTTCTTTCCCCGGGTGCTCGGTCTTCCACTTTCTGCCCCCATATTTTCCCCATCCCCGTCGTTCCTCATTGAATAAAAAATCTCCGCTCCTTCGTTTTCCCGCGACGATTCGTCATCGGCCGCGTGGAGTAAGGCACGTTCCGAGGCCGCGGAACGAATCCGCGGATCGGGAATTCGAGGTCTTCACGGTAAACGGTGTTAGCCGCACTGCGGAATGCATATTTCACATCATTTACGAGCAAGTGACTTTTTCGTTGCATCTGAAGCTCACGCGGATTAATTTAAAGATCTAATACCGTGCATTTTTAGAGTGAAAGAATATTTCTACGTTTTCGTATACGAAACGCACGTCTATAGGCGCGGCGACGTAAATTTCCTTCCCCACTTTTGCACCTCTCCGTATCTCGATGGAAAGTCAAAAAAAGAATTGCCACATATTTCACCACCATTAGTGCTGCTAGTCTCGTTCTATCCCCCATTCAAGGTCACTCACGGAGCGAATAGCGACCTCGCAGGGATCCACCCCTTGTGACGGTTCCGCTCCACGAGCCAAGGGCTCGAGTACGGCACACGGGGTATTCGCGTAGGCGCACGTTGCAGCCTCGTTGGCTCCAGATTTCCTGATTTCGAAGTCGCTATCTCTGTATCCCGGTATACGAGGTACCTATTCCTGTAGGACGCCGGCCACTAATCTACCAGAATTATAGACGGCGACGGTAGCTAATTGTCTATCTACATCTGGGCGACATAGGTGTCTCAATGCCCCCTGCGCGAACCGCCCGTATACGCACATTGTATAGGAATCGTCGGGGTATTGTACGGCCGAGAGAACTGACAGACGGACGCGGCGAACGGACGAGCAGACGGTCGCATAATGGCCAACGCGGCGCGTGCATTCCTAATAATGAAGACAACGATAAATCAACGCGGAGAATACGCCCGCGGATGTGCGCCGAATATCCTATGCATAATATCGCGTCATTATCTGCGACCACTGTGTATACACCTATCTGCGCCTCCGTAGGGTGCGACGTGTGTTGCTATAGGTGCACCTCCCGAATCGAGCCCTCTCGTCTCGCCGGAAGTCGGGTTTCGTGAAATAGCTTTTATTCAATTAGAATGCAATCGATCTGTTCACCGATTGCACTGCCGACGCAGTTCTTACGTATACTGTAAAAAATCCTGCGGTATGGACCTATGTAGACCACTTTTGATGTCAAACAACAATTAAATGGCGTAAGACTGAATGACACCAGATGTGGTACAAACGAGTATAGAGCTGCACCGGTGAAATGCTGTTAAAAATTAACATTACTTTTTTACCGCGTATATAGCAATTAATTTTGTTTAAAGAGCAGTGCAATTTTGACTTCATATTTTTTTTCTGCATAGTAAAAATTCACTTTGTCATAGTCCATCTTACAATAAAAATGTACTTAAATTACGAATTTTTGCGATTCGATCGAATCGACCTCGATGCTTCCCAACGAATGTCACCTATGACAAGCCATCAATTCCCCTCGTAAAAAATCGACAAATACCCCCCAAATCTCGTTACCAGCCACGATAACACGCTCGACTTTCGGCCCGGGGTCAGCGACTCCGCAGCGGCCAATGACGAAGAGCGTTTTCACGATGATTGGTCGCGATATCGGCCGACTACGGCCAGAGCATTTGTTCGGCGTGGTGGCTCGTGACGGTGACCATCAATTGGCGACTACCGCGTATCATCCCCGGACCGACCGTCAACCCACCTCGACCCTGGCCCTGGTCAATGATCCATTACAGGGTGGGGACGCGCCTCTTCCAAACGAGCCACGATCGACGCGCGACTCTACCGCGACGCGATGTGTCGATGCGTTGCACGCGGCTCGCGCGAAGGGAGGAGAAGCCGGACGGATGCACGTATCTTCCGAGGCGAAGATATCCGATGAAATCGTCCACCGTGGAAGAGCGAGGATATATATAGATATACGAAAGAATCGGCGGTGAACGCCGTGTGCGCGTTGCACCGTGCCAGATGCGTGCAACACGAACCTCAGGATGTGGCAGTGGGTCGTGTACGGATGTCTCGCGCCGGTCAACGCGCCACATCCTGAGGTAATGAGATTAACAACGAAGAAGAGGAGCCACTGGAGCGATCAGCGTCCGGACTGGGCGGGTGGATATCGGTTACCGGTTCCTTCTCTGTCATGCGGGATTGTTTTACCGCTGATTGTCTCGTCCGAACCTTCGGCGTTACCGGTTCGCGAGCTTTGTCTCGCCGTGTCGGGCTCGTCTTTCGCTTTGTTGAGCAACCCGCGCTTCCTCCATCGTCACTTTTATCGTCTCGCCTCGACAGTGCATGCGGTGCATCGCGATGCGATTCGAGGGAAAAAAGTTATACCGGTGGTATGCGAATACAGGAGACGATAGAATAGTCGTGTATCAGAAAATGAATTGAAAACTAACGTTTCCATCGATGCATTATTTTTCGAATTCTTAAAATAATTTCTTTACGAGATACTGCGTCAGTGAAAATAGAAGTAAGATTGGCTAATTTTTATTTACATCATCAAGGACTCTGGGAATTTATCGTCAACCGTCAACAATCCTTCCCCCTCCCCCTTCTGGCATCATTTTTCACGTAGTCCACGAAGACATTCGACAAACAAAATAAACGAAGCGACACCCTCGCTCGAACTCTTTTATTCATATTAAACAGCCGCGACCCCGAAGCGAAACGCTCTGCAAATTTCGCATTTCCACGCGTCCTCTCTCGCGCGTCCCCCGAGGGTCATTTCCCGTAATGATCAATTCTCGATTCGCTCGCGCAGTCGAGCTTCGGGGACGCTCTCGGTGTACGGCCGTAATAACCGTTACTCGCTCCCTTCAACCCCCCGTTTGTTCCTTCATCGGCGCAATGCGCGCGTCTACGTCGTGCCGTTATCGGAGCGCGAATCGTGCGCACCTCGCGAATCGAATAATTTGACGGAATGCGACGGGCCGACCGAGGATCGTGCGTCACCACCCTCTACTAATGCACCGCGGTACAAGCGGCTGGTAGCGTCGCGTCGTTATTATCGATGCAATCAATCCCACTCAAATTAGCCTGATCACTGATTATTACCGCGTGACTAACGCACCGAGGTCTGTTTCGGATCGAGGAGAACGTACGAGCGTTTCCGTCCGCGTAATTCGAAGACATTTTCAGCGCAATCTCAATATTATACATTTATAAAATTAGCATTAATAATTTCTTCGGTAGATTCTTACGTTGTTTTTCTCTTTGGGAAAATCGCAACATTTTTTCTTCTTATTGAAAGAGAAAGAGAGAGAGAGAAAAAAAATCTCATCCCCCGAATACATCCGCACCGAGATTTAAGGGAGGGACATATAAAGCACTCGCGAACTTCGTCGAAGAGTCGAATAAAAGTTAACGGGGACGCGTTTTTGAAATCCACCTGCCGGGATGGGGTGACTCGACGGTGAACGATCAAACGGGAGGGGAGCGGCGCGAGGAGCGATAGGAAAACGCCCCGCACGAAGCGGATGAAACATTTTGTTTTCGTAGCGTCGTTCGGCGCGCGATCGTCGAGAAATACGAAAACCGGAGAATATGTGTATATGCGCGCAAGGGGTGAAATCGCACGCGTATGTGCACACCCACACGCGGATCGATCGGTGTGAATTGCATCGAGGCTCGAGCGGAAGAGCTTTTAATAAAAAGCCAACGGTGCAAGTGGAAAATCCGATAGTACCGAAGTGTACGCAAATATTTTCTCTTCCCCTTCGGAGGTCGGGGCGCGGTGTCGAAACGGGGTGGCGTCGACACATCAAATCGAGTGTGTATCGGTGGCGCGGCTCGTAGTAATATCCTTTGATAACCAATTTGCGCGTACTGCGAGCCCTCTATACCCGTCCGTTCGTTTTCACGATGCAACGGGTGACTTCGCTGCACTCGCTCCACGGCGATCGTTTCCGAGAATGTATCGAAATGCACGATCAGCTGGTCTTCTAAAATGATGTATGAAGGGGTAGTAGGTTTCGAGGTCTGGATTTCTTTCTAGAAATACGTCTCGATCTAGTGAGATGCATTGTGATGCAAGCTATTAGAAGTGACACAGCGGTATACCTAGCATTACAGTTAAGCTACGCGGTGAGTCATATTCTAAACAATCTAAATCTAGTCGTCCGCTGGATTTAGGTCCGCATCGCTCCCCTCGAATGACCTGTTCGCCGCTGGTAACGCGATTTCCTCGACGTGTCGTCCGTTACGTATAACGAGCAATGCATACCATAACATTGTTATAAATAATAAAATCGATATAAATATATCTATATATATATATCGAGATGTCGATTGGTGAACGATAGCCTTTCGTGATCGGATCACTTCGTTCGACGTCGATTCGATGTTTCGAACGGTCAAAAAATTTCAACTCGATATTCGGACGCGTTCGCAGAGTGTCATCACCTTTCCCGCTTCAAGGATAACGAGAGAATAATCGCGACACCCGTTACGCGGTCCTGCGGGGCCCCGGAGCATGCGTATCAATTTGTGGCATAAAAGGTTGCACTTGATGTATTTTTATTTATCACCTCCCGTCTCTCGGGCCGTATGTGCCATCTCTCTGTACGCTTTCGCCGCACCTCCGCGCTCGCGGCTCTCTCCCTTCGTACACACCGCGTTAAATCACATTACCCAGATAAATTGCATTGCCGGGATTTCGCAGATTTTTTGCGACGAATTGAAATGGAATTGTTTTGTACCGCAATTTGTCCCGCGTATCTCGCACGAAAGTGCCTGATTTCCCCGCGCATTTGAATGAGGAAACGACGACTTTTCCAATTCGTTTCATTCAGTTACCACACGTGAAACTACACGTACGAACTGCTTTCTTATTTCGTCGAGAGGCGAGGGTCTGAGTCACGCGGTGATATTTCTACTTCTCTCGTACGAAAATTAACCTAAAGCCACGTGATTACTCGCGGTAAACATTCCCCTTCCTAAAAATACGTTCGTTATACTCGCGACCGAACGCAACTCTAACATTTCACTCAGAGCCGTCAATCGGATGCCGCGAACGCGGATGGGTATCACTTACATGCAAATCCGGAGCTAAAATCCCGAGTGCAACCTGCAGAGAGCAGTCAGTGGGCTCGCAATTCGATGAACGTGCAACTGCGATGGTCGGAGAGAGAAGAGGCGCGATGTATTAATTACCAGTATTGATATCCATTTGCAGTGAATTGATGTGTGGTCGGTGTTGCGTCACGTCGAGGGCGGGGTGAGGGTTCGAGCGCGCGCATCGCGAGGGGTGACGGTGCGCGGTTACGTCTGGCTCATGTCGAGTGCACGTATCGCGCGATATCCCCCTGGATCCTTCTCAATCAGGCCCGATATATCGTCAGAGGCGATCCAACGTCGAGGATTGATCCCTTTAGTCCTTTGTGACGAAACGTTCCCTTCGGGAATCCCTTCAACGCCATTCGACATTCGAAGATATACGTGTGGCTAACCATTAGATAGGATTTCACGTCTGTGTACGGATTGTAAATATTGTACTTACTTAGAAAAAATATCGATGACTACGTATCTTATGCATAAGAAAATAATTTTTGTCACCAAGAATCATCGATGTTTCGATTTTTCTGGAGGATTTCATCAATATATCTGTGTTTTTCGGAATCAGCACGAAAAACTACATCGGATAGAGTGGTCGAGAACCCGATTCCGGAAATTTTGATTTTTTCGCGAAAAATTGGCATTCCACCAAAAATCCAAATCTCTGGAATTAATCGTTCGACTACCCTGTCCGATGTATTTTTTCACGCTGATTACGAAAAACATGGTTATTAGATCGATATCTCAAAGGAAATATAAAATATCAGTGATTTCATGCACGAAAAATTGTCTTTCCTCATGAAAATCATCGATATCTCAGCGTTCTTCTGAGATTTATGTGATCAGCATGAAAAAATACATCGAATAGGATAGTCGAGAATTTAGTTCCCAAAAATTTTGATTTTTGCAAAAGTGTTCATTGACATTTCTTCAATTTTTCACAAAAATCGAAATCTCTGCAATCGATCGCTCGACCCTCCAATCTTAGTTTTTTATTGCGCTGATTACAGAAATCACGATCATTCGGTCGATATCTCAAAGGATACATTAATTTAAAACGCGGGCTAAAATATTACATGAAACTCGGCCACATTCCTTAATCGCGAAATCAGATCGAACTCATCATTTAATCGCCACTGAGAAAGTCGACGGAGTCAAGGCAATCGCCGCGCGGCTTTCCACGAAGCAGAATCAGTCAAGATTTATGGCTGGCGTGGCATGGTCCCCGGTCTTTAGCCGCTTATTAGCATGCGGTATATCACGGCAGCGAGCTGCGCCGGGGTTCGCGACAATAATTAGATAGATACGGGACATAGACGGAACGGGAATATGGGAATGGGACGTAGGTGAGTACGTACGTAGGGTGTACAGGGGGAGGAGATGGTTGCGATGGTGCGGAGGTAGGACCGCTGTAGGGAGGGAGGTTAGGCTAGACCAGCCAGAACGCTACGTCGTATGCAAATGATGACGTCACACAATACTGCTATCCGCGCGTCGCGGAGTATAGATGACGCGTCTGCACGGATAGTTCTCACACCCCGGCCACCGCAGACTGAGGTTTAGTTACGATTACTCAGGGGGTTGGGTTATTCTGCGGAAATTCCGTAAAGCTGTGTGAGGATCGCATCGTCGCAGCGATCGATTTTTTTTTCCCGTTAATTTTTCTTTTGATTCGCTTGAATATAAACTTGTGATAAAATTTACTCTCGTCCGATATATCCTAACTATTGTTCCTTTATAATATTAAACACATCAAGTATTTATAAATCTTCGAATAAATTATTTCAAGCTGCAAACAAAATTGATGAAGAACCCATCTGACACTCCTCCTCCCATTAAACAAGCGTCACGCGTTGCGCGCGTCAAGCAACAAGTCATCGAAATCCAACGGCATAATACGCGAATAGAAATCCGAAATAGAGCGAGCCGTAAGAGACTAGAGCGAGAGAGACGGGTCTTACCGCAACGACGTGCGGTCTAATCGGTCCGATGAAGTGACAGACTCTGTGAGTGACATTCAATATCGCAGCGGCGGTTGGAACGACGCGTACGCGCGCGGGGCGTGCGCTGGAAGCATTCCATCGGATGGAGACCAGCGTGGGGAAATCTGGATATAATCGTTGTGTTCAACCCCGTTGTGCTGGAATCTCATCACCCTCGCAAGTACATCGAAACCTTCCTCTTCCTTTTTTTTGTTGTTTTCCATGCAATCACTTCCAGTACGCCAAGCAAGAACTACGCGTGTATCGAACTTTCAAACGCACGCGCCTATTCTTCTCCCCCCCTCTTCATTAAACGCAAATCTCCGTGGTCCATCGATGCGACTCCAATAATTCAGCGTACGCCCCACGTGTTGCAATGCGATCGGACAATTGAATCATTAATTGATTTGATTGATTGTACCCGCGCACGATGACGGTTGCACATGTTGAATAGACAGGCCGTATCGCTGCTCTCGGTTGCGGTATGTCCGGAGGATTCATACCCGACCGACCGACCGCCCGCGCCGTCCATAGGCTCGCGCGCGCACTTTCACGCATACAGAAACCGACGAGCGGTGCACCCGCTCGTGCGAACTCGAGAGGGTTCGCGCGACGCCACACGTGCACTGTTCGCCCGCTGTCATTTGTCATCGCGGCTAATTTGCCGCGTTCTGAGATACGGTGACGCCTCTGACGCGGTCATTATTAAGATGCGAATTAGTAACAATTTGCGCCCGGATTTAGCCTGGACTTGATCTGTTTATGGCCCTCCCGGATTAGGCTTCCGGACCTCGCGTTAATCAATATTAGCTGGACGGAGGAGGTGGTGGTGGCCGGCGGAGGCGAGTGGCTGTCGATGGACGAGTGTCCGTCTACGCGTCGATTAATTGCAGAGACTCGAAATCCCGTTTCTGCGCTGTGAAACGAGATTAAGCGACGTCTCTCGGTTCGGTGACTATTATCTCATCTGTGAGCTTCAGATCCGAAGCGGTGTATTGCTTTTTTGAAGAGTGCACGTATATCGTCTCGAGCTGCGGAAAACTTGTAAGGAAAATAAAATATATAGGCGGGACTTTCCCCCCCCCCCCAAAAAAAAAAAAGTCGGAACGCCAAAAGTATCTCTAAACCCAACAAATTTAAACGTTTCCAGTCGCGGAAAGAGTCACGAAGAAGCCTCTCGCGCAGAGGAGGGTGCTTACGAAGTACACATCGAGGGAGAGGCGTAGGGGCGTGCGTCGGTGTCCGTGGCCGGTTCCAAGGGTGGCATTATACTGCGGCTTGTCTCGCTTCAGAAACTTTGCACTGTGGTCGTCTCGGCCGCACGGCGAAGGGGGTGGGTGGCGAAGGGGTGCCGGACTCTCTCTCTCTCTCTCTCTCTCTCTGAATGCGACCATTCTTTACGACCACCCCATGCAAAGATCGCCCCCACACACTACCGGTATTTATCCACCAACACCGAGAGATGCGGAGCGAGAGGGAGAGAGAGAGCACGAGAGGCGAAGAGAAAGAGCGAGAGATGGTCGCGAAGGAGGATGAGAAGAGGGTGGGGATGGCGCGCGGAAGAGTGGGAGAGACGAAATGTGAGGGAGAGAGCGCGTTCGCGTTCCCGTTCGTACCCCGGCGTCGCACAATACGCTACCTACCCTCGACAGCGTCCATAGACTGGACGCGGCATTGTCTCCGGTGAATGGGGTCTTGCAAGATTTATTTCGTATATTTCACTTGCTGTTTCAATAGCGATAGCGCAAACGTCGGCCCGGAGCGAGCAAGGGTGGCTGCCAGTCGACGGCAGCGGGGCGCATTCACTCCGCCGACTCTCTGGCAACTGACCGCTCGACCACTCGTGTCCTGAGCGATGAAACATTTACCGCGACTCCGGGGGTGGTGATTAAAGGCTGAGCCGCGCGAGGGTTGATTAAATTAATCGTGCCACCCCCCGTGCCACCTCCCGCGTCGATCCGACACCGGGGAGTAGCACTTCCAGGTTTCGGAACGTCGACGCGCCGCGATGACCGGGTCACGCGGGAGAAATGGGTGGCGAAGAGAGAGAGGGAGAGAGGGATATCGGTCGCCGCGAGGTCTGCGTGGCCCTTTGCGACATAGGGTCGCGGTACAGTCTTCGGGTATACATATACGGGAGGCTGCAGCGCCGGCGAGGGATGAATGTAAATTTCATTAAAGCGCGGAACAAAAAAATACACGAGCCCATTTGCCTATGAGAAATGGGCTGCTTAAATATTTATGGCGCTTAAAAAAAATTAATGGGGGTTTACGCCATGTCGCGAAGTGTATCGTTAGAGGGGGTCGCGCGCCTGCCGAAGGGCTCTTTCGTTGTATCAGCCGGACCCTTGGAACAGGGGTGGAAGATCCGCACTGGCCACGGAAATGGTCCGAACTCGTTGTTTATCTCGTCTCGTCGCGTCGGATTCGATTTATTTGTCGGCGGCTTTTGACGGTCGTATATATTTGTGTAGCGTACAGTAGGGTTGCTTCCGCATTCGGGGTTAGTTTTCAGCTTTCCGAATACGAGGACGTATTTTCCTAATTTTCATGCGCGTCCGAAAAGGACCGTGTCCATTTCTGCAGCTGTTTCCAGGGGTTCATTTCGAGGTCTTCGCGTCCGAGGGGTGGTTCGCTGTCGTTATTTTTGGTGTAATAAAATGACGCCGCTACCCCATCGTATCTAATTCGGAGCATGAGCATCCCGAGAAGCGCGGACGATTAGGGACCAGTCGCGAGGACTAATTAAAACTAAACAGTGCCACCGAATGCAATTAAAATACTAATTATTAAAGATAGAGAATCCCGAAAGAACCCCAATAAAATTAGCATGAAGTATGACGCCCGCTTCGGCACCCCCGCGGACCATCCCTTTCGTCCGTCGCCGTACGCCGAAGACAATAAAATCCTTATCACAGTCACAAATTAAAAATAATTATTTTTTAAACTGGATTCTTAATCAAGGGGGATACCGAGAGCCACCGCCGTCGCTTCCTGCGAGAAAATGGGCGCCATTATCCCCCTGATGAGATTGTTGTCAATGAATTATTGGCGTATTTTTACAGATGTAACTCCCCCTTTATTGCGCCTCAACCCTTTGCCGGAGTTCTTTCTCCGTCCAATTCGGCGTGTCCCCCGGGGACTCGGACCCCCCGTAGGGTTTGATATTCGGAAGACGCGACGCTCGGAAATGCGATTCTCAAAAAATACTGCAACGCTTTAGTTCGCGGATTTTTCACCAACGAGAATAACTGGATAGAGAAACCTATTAAAACCTGTCTTAACCCAGTCAATTGAAAAATGTTAATTAAACATAAATACATATTCTTGAAGAATGCATCAATTTTTATTTTACCGCTAAAATAACCCGTACAAAAAATTAATCAGTTTCCTCAGACGTTAACCCGACGCTCGAACCACCTTAATCTTGTCCATCGAGAGAGACCGATCCTTGCTACAGGACTCGACGAGAGGATTAACAATTTAAGGTCATCGTTCGAACCCCGTCCCCAGGCAGCAACCCCCGATTCGACACAACGTGGTTTTTTCCCTCGGCTACTGTTTCCATGGCATTAGGCTCCTTATTTATGGAGTTTCATTAAGATAAAGAAACGAAGGGAAGGGTTGCCATCGCCAAACACCACGCAATTATTTCCACGGCGGTCCAGAACCGCGCGCCAGACCGTCTTCCCCTCCCCCATCTCGAAGACCGGGGCGTCGCAGCAGCCAACCGATGCAAATAAAACTGTCAAATAAATTTCGATACCGATCTTTTTCCGCCCCCGATAAGGGGATCAACCCTTTCTTTTTCCCAGTTGGGAGAGAGAAAGGGAATGTCCTTCGAAACGAAAGGGGGATGAGAAATCCCCGTCCTGGATCGCTTCCAGGCACCCGCCATCGTCTCTTTCTTTAAACACCATTCTTTATCTTTCCTTCGGCTGTCCTGCCCACCGCACCCCTTCGACCAAAGATCCACCCTCGTTTCATCCCGCGCCCCCTTACACAGTCCTTCGCTCAATTCCACTTATTTCCGAACGCCGCTGTACGACATTGTCCCCGATATCCGCTTAAAGTTTCGCGGGGTGCAGCCGCGCGAGTCTCCGAGAAACTGTATCGCGACGTGACAAGGGAGAAATACAGCGGGCGAGTACAGAAATTCATTACGCGTAGATACAGAAAAGGAGGAGGGGTAGAGGTGGCGTATTGTATGGGAATAGGTGTTGGGGGTGAAATGTACGAATTGAGTGGGTAGGACGACCAGGCCACGCAAGGGGCTGTGACGTCGAGACCGGTGGCCGGCCCGTCAACCGTATCTTCGAGTGGACACTGGACTCGGCACTATTCGCTCCATACAGAGGCTTTTCGCTCCGTACAACTACAGAATGGAGAAATAGTAAAGGGGGCGCGGATCCCCGTCCATTGTCCTGGGAACTTTGAAACAACTTTGCGGGAAAGGGTTCCCCGGGCTCCGGGCGACCGTGACTGGACGTCATTGTCCGGCGGGGTTCAAAAATTTGGCCGCGGATCAAATTAAGTTTGTTGCCACACTTCCTAGATGAAATACCGGATGGAGGCTGAGTCCGAGCTACACGGAGATTTTCTCCTGTAAGAAATCACGCTGTTGCGATGGAATATTTGGGGTGATATATTTCCGCTGCGACGTCTAATGCATGAAATAAAAACCATCGGTATTGTTGGTACAATTCCAGAGAAAAAATAATTCAATTTAATCGAAGCTTCTTCGACTGCGAGAAGTCAAATTATTTCTGTCGCATTACGGAGGCTTCGGCGACCTTCGCGTACAGCAAAAGTTTCGTCCCGCATGCAACTCCCTGGTTTCCAGCCGTCGCGTCAGGTAGCAGCACTGTACGGAGATGCTCTCACTGCCGCATCCGCGTCTCCTACAGCCCACCCATTAGCCTCCGGGATCTGCAGTGGAGCGGATCGTTCGGGTCCGCTGCTCTGAGACACTATAAATACGAAAACGACTTTCGTAATCTACGTCCCGACACTTCCGAGATACCGAGAACCAGAGATTGAACGGCACCTGTCGCGACACATCCCAATCGACACCTGTCAGTGCCCTTGTCGTACGCATTTTTTCTACACCCCGATGCATATGTATACTAGCCCTCTCGAGTTTCACGTAACTCGATACACCTGCATCGGCACCTGCTAACTTTTTGCGATCCATTGTCTCGAGGCGCCGGGCGGATCCCTTTTTTTCCACAGCGTCGAATTTCACAGCGTGGGAAGTAGTAATAACCCGAGAGCTTCCGCATTTTGCTAGAATAATTCCAAAAACATACGTTTCGAAGCCTTTTTAAATGCGAATTACCACTACGCGCTATGACCAAAAATAGGATCTGAGCTAATGCACTTGTTGGAATCGCTTGCATATGGAGTCACGATATTTCGAGATAATTGAGGGTAGCGAGTTCGATGTGAGTTTAAGGTCTCGGCCAGACCTTGGCACGAGGGCGAAGGTGGCGGGCGACAGTTTAGGGGTGTAAGACGGGCTGACCCCGGGTCACGACCCCCATTTATACTCTATTACCACTACATTAGTCTCGACCATGGGGATTTATGATCCACGCTCGAGTCCCATATTAACGGAAACTATCGGTACGAACGAAAAAGGGGAAGTGTACGTTTATTTGAATGAGAAAAATAATTCCATTATCGTATAATTCATAACAATAAATCATTCGACGTGAAAAATTCCAAAGATAAATTTTTCTTCTCGTCGATTTAGCTCAGCACGAGTGAACAAACTCGATCGTTCCTCGGATACGCCGCCTCACACACCGCCCCAGCTCAAAACTGCCCCCGTAGTAATTTTTAATTACCGTTATCAGCCGCTTTGCGACGCGAGATATTTCTCTCGTGCGACTCACTCCGGAATCATACGCCGATGTAAATTACCACCAGCCGGCGAAACTTGGGCCTTTATCTTCTTTATCTCCGAGTATTTTAGCGGTTATTTTTTCCGGTACTCACCCTCGACGCCATCATCCCCCTCCGCACTGCCCTGAGGGCCACGAGTCGCGTGATGCAGAGACGAAATTAGCTACTTTAAACGAGAAAATTTTTAATTATTCCTTATCGAAAAGTAATCTCGCCTGCACCCCGCGCCAACTGTATAGGCGAGACTCCGCACAGGGGAGGATCAGTGTTTCGCCAAAGGGGGATGTTCCGCGACAGGGGTTATCGTGAACTTATATTTTACTGCGGTTCAAGGATGCGGGACGTTTCGTCGAGGGTTGCTCACGTACCGCTCCGATTTCATTTTTTAAAAACAATATGCTCATGATCTCGAGACGTGAAAAATCACAGCCGCGCGTTTGTTTGTAAAATATACACTCAATTCACTTTTCGTCAAATTACACGGGAACGATAACTCGATTTTCCCATCGACGGATGTTCGATATCTCAACGATGAACTACTTTTTTTTATTCTATGAATAGGAAAGAGACGGCCACGTACGTACGTTTGTTTATTTAGCGTGCATATAGAAGAACCTTCGAGAACTGAGGGAATATTAAGACGGGCTGCTTTACAGTCGCGAGAAATCGATCGAATAAATAATTCAGCGATTTCAGGGGAGGCCTTATTAGTTCGGAGAAGAGCGATAAAAAAACTTATTACTTACCCGACCGAGGGCTCGACGCAGACGCGTTCTTCGGGGACTTTTGGGAGCGCGTGCGGAACATGAGGAGAGCTGAGCACAAGGGAGCTGTCAATATTGGGATAACAGTATTGAAAGGTGCTGATAGCCGGTATCAAATATTCACGACTTTGACGAGCCGCTCGCCCCTTGCGGCACACGCCAAATTGACGCATAACCGCTTGCGTGTTACCGCGCCGGTTATCTAGTAATGGCCCGACGTTACAGGGACGTTAGTAATAACGCGTGGTTATCGCGGACACGTTCCTTTGTTTATGGATGCCGACAGTTAATTAATCGACAGCCCTTTACGTGAAACGCCGAAATGGAAATATCATTCTTTCTCATCGCAATCCATAGTTTGATACCGCGCCGCTACAAGGACCGGCAAAAATTCATCAGCCGAGATTTTCTCGCCCTCCTCTCGGAAATTTTCAAACTCGCTCAGGTTCGCCCGGGAAAAAGAAAACGAGCTATGAGATTCCGCCGGGGGGGATGGGGCACGCCCGCGCGCCGTGTCGCGGAGGTCGCCGGTGGAAAATGCCGAAAGCGGTGAAGCGCGACGAGGGATGTAACTCGAGGAGCAATCCATAGCCATTTAGAAGTTTTAATAACATTACAATATATATCTCGAGGAAAAAATCGACAGAAACCGAGCGGCAAGTAACTCTCCCTCTCTCTCTCCGCCCAAGAGTCCACCCTCCCGTCCCGTCACCCCTCTCACGCTCTCAGTCGCGCTCCTGGGAACCCGGTAGGGGGCGACAGGGGGCGATGGGGAGAGAACGGAGGCAAGAAGAAAGTTTATAAAATATTTAAGAGTACGGAAACGTCTCCTATCGCCCGGGGCGATAAATTTCCACTTACATTTTATTTTCGTTTCGTTCGTTTCGCCGAAGAGAGGAGTGGCGAGACGCGGCGAGGAGACGGATCGCGCGGAGATGAAGGAAAAAGAGTGGAGCGGACGTAAGTGCCGAGTGCCGGAGAGGCGCGCGGATCTCGGGGACGTTATTTTTATTTTATTTCCCGCCGCTCGCGATTGCGAGACATCTAGGTACTCTTTGCCCGCCGAGCTCCGACGAGGTTCGCCGTGTATTTGCGGATGAGATAGCGGCCGAACGAGATCACCGGGAAAATCGTTTTAGGAAAACACGAGGGGAAAGAGAGAGGATCGGGCGGACGAAGACATTTTCGAGGGGGGTATTTTTCGAATTAAATAACGGCGTTCGCTTCTGACGTGAATTAACGGAGCGGATAAACAAAGAGGAACGAACGAAGTGTGCGAAACCGAAGAAACTTACGACTCGCGCGGCGGGAAGTTAATTTCGCAGAGATAACGCGATTCTCGGGCGCGTCTTAATGGAACGCATCGATTTCCATTGTGCGGCAAATAAGAAGATCCCGTCTACACGTCGCGGATAAGGCCGGCAGGGGGAGGTGTGTATATTTTCTGGTTGACGATGCGAGACCTATTTAACGGGCGCGAGTCCGGTAATGGGATTCGAACTCGTGACCCCGGGGAGCCATCCGGATGCGCTTTCTTCTTCGCCTCGGTTCGGTGTCTCCGCGCGCGAGCTCCTGAAATAGGGTGGATGGCGAGTAAGGGGGTGTCAGGGGAATTTTGAAAAAGTCGAAGGAGCTCGCCTCCGCGCAGCCAGGAAGATCAGCTCGAGAGAAATTTTCAAAATTACTCCTCGCCGCGGTTCGGTACGCCTCTGCAGCGCAGCTCCTCAAGTGGGGGAAATGGCGAAGAAAGGGGTGTCGGGGGAATTTAAAAAATAAGTCGCCGTGCGATATATGACGAGGAAGGGAAATTCCGAAAATTATATGGTAAAATACGTTCGTACACTGAGAAAAACTTATAGATCGTACAGCAACGAGTATAGCTGTGATAGCTATACTTTAAGGTTAAATGAGATTAAGTAGACAGTGTACAGGGTGTCCCGGAAAATGTGGGAAATCTCCTGGATTCGAATAGAGCATGAAAAAATAAGATGACAAATTCCTATACATTTTTTTTCCTACAGGCCCTCCCTACGAAAATATTTGTCCCTGAAGGACGCCGCTGGAAATCTGTTTTTCTTGAATAACTTTCAAAGTACTTAATAGAATTTTATAAAATTTGAACATGTGTTAAATACTACTAAGGACCGCTTGAAATAATGTCCTTTTGGCACATTATTAGCTTGTTTAATTTGCCAGGTGCGGACTAAGTTTTACAACGTAATACCTAAATTTTTAACACCCTGTGTGATAAAGACTTAAAACAATAGAAATCAGGTAGCTTGAACCTTACACTAAAAAAAGCTACTCTTTTTTATTGTCGATAAAGAGAGAGTGGACCGTTTTCGAGAAAAATAATAATAAACGATAAGACCATATCACTTCTCGTCGTACATTTACCGTATTTTTGTATTTTCGTAGGGAGGGCCTGTAGGAAAAAAATTTATAGGAACTTGTCATCTTATTTTTTCATGCTCTATAGAGCATATATATCTGAATCCGAGAGATTTCCCACATTTTCCGGGACACCCTGTAGATAATATAGCAATACCAAATAGTAACAAAAACCACACGTATTGCTGAGATAACTAGAACTTATTCTCATATTAATAAACTACTGGTATTGCCGTGCAACCTATAAAATTTCTCTCAGAATACATTCCGTGCGGCCGTATTCATATAGATAGCAGAATTCGGGGCCGTCGGGCAGAGTCGGTGGTTTTTGGGGGTAGACTAATGCCAGACTCGCGGTCTCGCGCAAGATACACAAAACAATATCTAGCGTTCAAATATATAAACGACTACCCCGTTCCGCGGGGTTTTGGTCTTTGGTTTGCGGTCCATTTAGCGGGGATACGGTCTTCCGTAAGCGATCGCCGGGTTCGTCAAAGCCGACCGCGAGCGACGAGCCTGCTGCGGTCTCTAATTTTGAGAGAGAACTCTATGACCAGCGAGAATGGATTTCGGAAGATCTAGGTATTACGCGGGGGACACGTTTGTTTGCTCGATATTGTCTACAAATCCTGCGGCTAAAAAATGTGAAGATTCCTTTCAATTTTCCATCCCCCACGTATGAATTGATAAAAAATACATTCGCATCGACGCCACCCCGATGCTAACGCGCAGCCAAGTCAGCCGCGAAACTTTCAAACGAATGACTTATCTCCGAAACACCCTTTCGCGCGAACCCCACCTTATTAATTCCCGTTTAGCAATAATTTAGCGGTCGGCTAAGATTTAACGGCAAATTAACAAACAATTACCGCCCTCTGCGAGAGAGCGCTCCGCGTTAACCCGCACGTTAACTAGCATACGATTGCACATACCTGCTTCTTCCGTATACGAATTCGATAATGGGAATGTAAGGGATGTGGCGAAGGTCCCGCGCTATCGAAATAACAATAACGCTAAATCAGGGGACGTTCGCTATTATACACCTTTCTGAGAGTTACAGAAATTACCCTCCGTTCGCAATCCGCATTTAAATATCTAAACATTTCGAGTTAGCACCCTCTTTTGTCGTCGCGTCTAACCGCCGCTAAATGTCCACGAAACTCGTCCGCATACCCAGACACATATTCCGGGGAAACGACTTAATTTTTTTATCGCGTGACAGTGTCTTCGAAGGATGCGCGGGGGTGGGGGCGAACGATAGCGGCGTGGTGGCTCGATAGGTTTATACATCGAACGCGCGGGGACAAGGGGAGCCACTCCGCACGGGTCCTGGAGTACGCGGAGGGTGGCGGCGCGGTATGGACGATGGTCAGGGGGTGCTTGATCTCCTCTATCCAATTACCCCAACCTTTGGAGTCCCGACGGGGACTTCCGGCGACAATACTCTTGGCTTGGCTCGGCTTGACCCACTACCGCCAGCTCCGAATATCTCGCCGCGGGGTGCTCAACCCCCGTGCGCGCTCTCGATATACCTTCGTGACGCGACCGACCGTATAGACCGCGCGTGGAAACGATCCGCTTTAGTTGACGTTCTCACGAAACAACGCGGACATCACGAAGCCTGGAAATGCCTGCATTCCAGCTCGAAGGTTTCGAATCGAATCGGCATGGTTGGATAAATCGTCAAATTCTTTCATTCCGGAATTTGGCTGACGAATGTTGAACGAGGGAAATAAAAGTTCATCGCGCACGCGAAAGGTTCGAAGGGTAGCTTCCCTCGGGGAACGTATCGAGCGCCGAAATCAGGATCGATCGAAGGACCTTCGCGTTCTATAGCATTTAATCCCGCGCGCCCCGGGACACTGACAACCCCTGCTTCCAGTGGCCGGCCGCAAGAATTTCCCCGGTCAGGGCTGGTTTATCAATCCACCCCTTCCTGGACAGGACCGACCGGACTCGGCCGGGGGTAAGCTTAGGGCGGGGGTGGAAAGCACTTGATCTTAGAGAGGAGACCACCGCTGTGGGCAGCTCAAACTCCACCAACCCCCGGTGGTTTTACTCGTGCAAGGGGTTAAAGGCCCGCGCCAACGAGTCGGGTAAACGCCGTTTAATGGACGATGTAGCATCATCTCCTAATTTGTAGGCGATCGCTCCTGACCCTTCGAAGACGAGGATAGTCGTTCGAGGTATCTCGATCCTCCATCGAACGAAATGGAGGTTTCTTCGAGATCTCTGTTTCACATAAATGCAGTCGACGATCAATGAAACGAAGAGTTGCATTGAACGTTTCATTTTAATAACGGTTTTAAAAAATCCTTAAAAAGCTCGATTCGTTATCGAACGAAACCACCCTACAGCGGATTTCCTCTTTTTCCTCCTCGCGATCCGAGACACTCGAGCAGCCTCGTATTTCCGGTAGAAGCGCGAGCCCATTAGATTTCCAACCGGAGAAATTTCACTTTGGAAAACAAGAGTGCCGAGGAGAGTTTTTCTATATTATTCGCGGTGAATAATGAGGGCGCTCAGTCATTCCTTCCAATTTAAGTGTAACGAGCCACACCGATACGTTTCTTCTTATTCTTTCCCTGCAGCCCCCGAACGCCACCCTCCCGACTACCCGCCCCCTCCCCCTCATCCCCACATAATCCCATACAATCCAGACATTTTTCACCATTACTCGGGCGGCCGCGATGGCGGGCAAATAATTAATTTCTCACGGAGCTAACGAGCACCGCTTTTTCAAGCCCGCGCTGCCACGGTATGGACAATACACGATGACATCTGAAATATAAAAACCCGCAAACCGCCCCAGTATAAGGAGGCAGGCAGGCGGCGTCGACGGTGGTAACAGCGGAGGACGAGGGGGTTGTACGAGGAAACGGTTGAAATAGAGGCACCGAGATAAATAGCCGAGAGAGGACTGATGATCATTGCGCGTCAAATGTAATCGCGATATTAAAAAGGATCACAAAGAAGCCACCCTGCTCTTCCCCTTCTTCCTCGCCTCGCTTCGAATATCGCAACGTCAAGTCTACCAACTGTAGGTAAATAGCGTGAAGGAACGAGGGAGGTGGTTGGGGGTGGTAGGGATGCTACAGAATTCTTAAGAATTTATAAAGTTTCGAATGCACGGCGAGAAAAAAAATTTCTTCTCGATGAAATATATTATTTTGTGCGTACCAAATAAATGCATGTTTATTTGAATCGAAACATTTTTATTGTCATTACACTGAGAAAAAAATTTGGTCAATTTTACCAAAACCTTGGACACGGTGATCAAACTGTTTGATGAAATATGGATCTTCCATCTGTTTGATTAGACTTACCACTTTTTGGTTAGAATAATAAAATATTTGTTTCAACCGACCAGTATTTTAGCTCGAATAACTAAACGCGTTTAACTAGATGTGTTTTGTCATTTTAACCTAATGACTTTTCTCAGCGTATGCACGAACAAAATCGAAACAACCCTCCGTCAAGTCTACGGGACACCGCGCCGAGCTCGACACGCCGTGCCGATTCGCATTCTAATAGGGAAATACTTCGAGTGCTATAAGTTGTGCGGTGAGACGGAAGCAGGGGCGAGCGGACCGACGGTCACTTGGATTTGTGTGGTGTGAACGCGGGGCGGACCAGTAAATCCACCCCTTCGCGGTCTCTTGGAGAACTCGGGTCATAGATCGTCCAAACTATCACACAACAGTCCCCTTCCAATCCTCCGCTACCCTTTAGTGCTTCGGCGCCCTGGTACACCGGACTCGCGATCGTTTCCCACCTCGAGACGTTCCAACTATGCTGATGACTTTGAAATTGCCGCGCGAGGGGGGCGCGAATGCAAAAGTGTGCAGCAAAGCAATACCCTCTTCCGTGAAGAGTTAACGACGTTTATCGCTTTTTTCAGTATTATTCGCGTGATTCGTAGCGTCGTTATTAAATTTATCCACCCGTCAGTAGCAATATCTACTTATTCCTTTTCCCTGAATTCCGCTCCTACACTGAGAAAAATAATTGCCAATGTCAAAAAAATATTTCCTTCAATCAAAAATATGATGTACTTAATTCCAGAATCGAGCCACGGTTTTCTTCGTACAAAAATATTTCATAGGCTCGAATAATAATTGTTTTCTTCGCACAGAAAGAATTTCTCATTCCAACGAAGACATTCTTGAATCAAGAATAATTATGTTTTCTCCATCCAAGAATCTGCATTCTCACAAATTTGTATGATCATATGTTCTTGATTCAGGACATATTCTTTCGACCCTAACAATTATTTCTCTCAGTGTAGTTTATCGGAAGCTCGCAGCCGTTGGCAAGAGATCCCAGAGTGAGCGACGACGGGAAGAGTGACTTTACGCTTTATCGATCCCCGTGTCGAAAGCATAAAGAAACCCGAAGGACCGGTACCGTTGTCGCCAGCATTCACGACGGCGAACGGCTAAATCCGCATAACTCTTAGAGTCCCAATTCAAAGTATGCTCTTCCCGGTCATAAAAGCTCGCATAAAATTGTCATCTACGGTCGAGCGTTCCGTTCGTCGAATAAAAGGCAAGTAACGTCGCAGTAAATGCGAGTTATGAATATGTTCGATGTACATACCTAACTCGTCCTGCCGTTCTCTTCCCCGCTTCGTCCCCTGCGAGTCCCACCCTTTCTGCTCCTCCGCCACATCCAGAGCCCCTTCCCCGAGCCGCGTCCGCTCTGCGCCGTTGGAATTAGCATAACTTAAAATGCAATATGAGCATAAAAATGTGTGCTTCCGGCAGTAAAATCATAGGCGATATCTCGAATGCGCACCGGAAGGATGCGCTTTATGGTTGACGTTGCAGGACATTCTGCGTGAAATTAGCGACGCTTGCGACTCCATGCGGGGCTGTCGAAGGAGCTAGGGAACTTTTCGATTGGAAAAATCCGTGCCAAAAATATTGCACGTTTAAGAATCTATTAAACTTGAATCTATTCGATTGCACTTCTCTCAAAAGTTGAAGATGTCGATAATAATGGGTTTGCGCATGCCTGATATCATGATCTCAAGATTTTCGCAATATAATTAACCACCGTTTCATTCCGGATAATAAAAATCAAATGAAATTTCTACGTGCTTCTGAATTGGCGTCGCGGCGCTCGCTCTCTGCCATTTCGAGGCTGCCATTGGCAAACTAATGGGTGAGTACAAATTTTTCATTCCTCGCGAGATGTCGGTCGGTAGGTGGCACGGCGAGGAGGCGAGGAGAGGTGGGAAGGCAGGAGATATTTAATGGCGCGTGGCGATATTAAAATGGCATAAAAATGAGCTGTAATTTGTATCTGGGTTCAAAAGTTACCCTGAGAACCATCAACTCCCCCTCCCTTCCATTCCGGTTCCGTCGCAAGCACCACGTATTATTATTATTAATATTAAAGGTCGCGCGTACTTAATACCCTGAGAAATTGCCGGATTTCTATATCAGTGGCTCTACCTCCGCCATTGAAAAATGGACTTTCTTCCAAATGGAACGCCACGTGTATATATGTATACATGTATACATATTTCACATAAGCGACGGCGATTAGGGTAGATTTCGTCAACTAACCGGAATGCGCATCCTCGCATCTTCGAGAATTCAGAGCGTCGAATGTCAATTCTGCATCCCTGCCACGCCTACATTCTTTTATGCGCACCGTGTTAATCTCCAGTCGGTGTAATCAATTTTTTCTCCATCAGGGAAATATAATATTTTTCCTTCATCTACAAGAGAAGAGATGCTCCGATAACGTCGCGAATCACTTCCCCTCCCTATCCGCCACGAGCCATCCCCGACGCCACCCCACAAAAAAAAATTATAATCCTCAAAGGAATAATTCACGATAACAGCTCTCGCGAGTTCGTCATTTTTTGACATTTCGAGCAGCGCCGACTTAATGTCTTCGCCAATATCCTGGCATTAGCTCCGCCCCCCCTTTTTTTTCGCCACCCCGCCATCCCACCCCTTCGCAGACGACTCTCCATATTCCTTCCACTCCAAAGGAGCCTCGGATAAAAATACCATTTGAATACATCGCGTACATCCTCGACATCATTTATAACACGTGACAATAAAGTCTAGCTGGTAGTAATCTTTATGGTGCGATACACAACGCGCGCGCGCGCGCGCGCAACACTTTTACGATATGCTAAAGCGGACGCGCGCGAGCGAGCCAGAGAGCGGCGTCGCCCGCACTTTTTTGAGATTCAAATTTTTGCCCCGGTGCTTCTTCGGGAGCCGAGAGGGAATATTTTCTGGCTACTTAGACAGCGGATTAATGATCTCGCCTCGCTAACAAACTACTTTTCCTCGCCCTTTCGGCCTGGCGTCAACGTCGTCGAATTTTCCCCCGAAATGCCCACCCACCCCCGCACGGAAGATGCGACCAAAGAAAACGCGCCTACGGCATCGCGGGAACGCGCGTATCCGTTTGACGGCGACGGCGAACGGACTCGCAATCAGATTTCACCCTCGATATCGGGCGATGCGGAGAGAGACGGCGAGCGAGGAGAGGAGGGGTAGGTATCCGTTATCCGGATCTCCGGCTTGTTTATGGCGTGGTGACGTTAGGAGAGGGTTACCCGGCCTGTGGATTGGCTTTCATTAATCCGCTAACCCTATCTACCTCGGGCCTCCTCCTCCGCCCGTGCCAACACCGCCGCGCCACCCCCTCGAACGGCTCTCTCGCTCTGTATATATTATAAATTGTAATATACGCCACACCATAGCCGAATATCTACTGTACCGCAGATTCTCCGCGCACGGGAAGCCTAGAGTTGAATATTTCAGAGCGGGCGCGCATTAAAGCTACCCTTCTTACGCTACCTATTAACCCCAACACCCCCTCCGTCCGCCGACGCACTCCCCGCGTACTTGCCCGCGCCCCCCGCCCCGCCGAACTCGCCGACCGAACTATAAATAAACTGATTCATATTTCAACTGCTATTTCCCCGTTAATTTTCTAATACCGTACCCCGTCCGCCCCCTCCGCGTAAGTCTCGGGCTCCGCCGCCGCCACCGCCGCCGCCGCCGCTCTCGCGCGGCAGCTATCCCGCGCACCTCGCATCCGGCATTAAGGGGTGTATCGGTGTGAATCCGAGCGGAAGCGAAACCCGGAAGATTGTAAACGGGATTGCTCACCGGGTCTGCTCTTCCTTCCGCGCGTTAATTCCGAAATTTCGAAACTCGTCGCGCGAGTAGCGCCGGCTAGAGGGTGGCGGAGGGGACGCAGCGCGCGCCTAAAGGCCAGGGGTAACACGTGGCATCATCCCTCGGTTGCCAATCGTAGTTATAAATTAACGATCCCTCGAATAGGAAGGACGCGCGCGAAGGGGCGCTTAGAGGAGGAGAGAGGGGGTGGGGCGGAGAGGAGATAGAAAGGGGAGAGGGGGGTTGAGAAATATCATCGAATAATGAATATTCATGTTGATGAGTTGCGGGATGAGAGAACGGGAGATGGAAGGGCGAGGCGGTGGCCGGGTTGTAAAGTTGCCCCGTGGAGGATCGCATCGGCCGCCATATTTTGTATGATGTATTCCCCCCGTCCACCCTCGCACCGTTTCACCCCCTTCGAATCCTCCCCACCGGTGGGGAACGACCTTCGACGGCGGCGACGACTCCTTTCCTCCGCGATGCCACTAGTCCGTTCGGATTAGAAATCGACGCGCTCGCATGTGTGTGTGTGTGTGTGTGTGTGTGAGACACGTTAAAAAAATACGTATGAGTATGCGCGTATCTCCTTCGGGGTACCACTTCGTTCATTCGTCGAAAATTTATTTATAAAGAAAAGATCCGAATAAAAATATATTTAGTAAAATCGCGTGGGGAAAAATGAAAAAGAGAATATCACTAAAATCGAAAAATCAATTTCAAATGTCCCATCACAAAGAACATTCGGCACTGGATTTCTTATTTGCGCTATTTCCTCGCACAGTTTCCCCGGCGATAATTTTTTGGTCCACTCGCCAATGAATTATTTCCAGCGAAGAAAAGTGCATTTCGGTGCTCGAGTCGCGGTCTCGAGTGGAAGCGTTCGAAATGAGAAAAACGCGAGCGAAACTGCGTCGACGCAAACGTCCCGAGCACATTGTCGTCGCGCGGGTACAGGAGCGAGCCACCCTGTCTACGCGTCACGTATCTAATTACACTTATAATGGACCGAAGAAGGGTGGGCGGCGCAAGACAACCCTTCCAACCCTCGCATCGTAGAGCCACCCTTCGCCCGGAGGACACATTATAAAAATGTATTATATATACACCGCGAGATATAAATATAAATTAGTCTCGCTGCGAGAGCCTCGTTAGGCCGGGGGATCCACTGTATACACAATGCCTAATGAACCGGCGTAAGAAAGGGGTGAGCGCGAAGTCTCGCGGGTCCTGCTTCCCGATAAGCCCACCCCTCTCGTCTATAGATATATACCATCGACTCCCGCAGTCGACGTTCCGCGTCGATAATCGACCGATATAGCTAGCTGTCGACACGCCGCCGCGGCGACAGATTCCACCCCCGACCACCGTTCCTTACTTCCTGCGGGGTTGGCGGTTTCGCCTTTACGCTTACGCGACCACCGCGATAAAACTCGAACAAAACTCCAGGGTTTATGGACTAATACCGCGCAGAAGCGCCGAAGTAAGACCCGAGAGAGGGATGCGGCGCACCCTCCTCGCGGATCGTGATTTTTATATAGAAAAATATTTGATGTATGCATGTATGCGAACTCCGCGCTCGCGCACATTTCTCAATTCCTACCACATAAAAGGGTTTTAGATTTTATTCCACCGGCTTCGATGTAGCTCCAGCGGGGGTGCAGGGGGCGCCTCCGAATACCCTCGTTGTTTCTCGAATTTAAATTTCATACGTGCCGCCTCGGATGCGATTTGTGTGCTTCTGCTTTTTTTTTCTCCGTGCGGAAATCTCAGTGGCTGTAGCCTGTACTGTAATTCGGGGGTATATTGACAATTTTTTCTACTTGTTTCTTATGAAAAAAAAAAGAAATAGCACAGCATTCTCTCCGAGAATCTATCAGAGCCGCGATTAAATTTTTGATCACGACTGTAGCAGGCCACGTGAAATCTATAGGGTGCGGCGATATATACATTGCTCAATGTACCGCACGCACCCCCGCGCGCGAGCTTCGTTACATCAGCTGGGGTTAATGTATTCCAAGGCGAGAGCCATTGCCGATACTAATAAACATATTAATCGTTTGATTATTCTGATGAGGCATTATAGATACTGCTGTTTTATGCCTTACGCCTCAACTGCTGCTCATCTCCCGCTCCCACCCTCCCCCGCGAACACCCCCGCCAACCGTCTCTGCAACCTCTCTCCCCCTTTCAAAATTACTTGTTTTATGAACTTATTGTTCGTCGTTACCATCCCCCGAGCTTTGCGAATACTTCGAGCTCGTTTACCGACTCTCCGGCAACCCCCGGCGCACACGGCCGTAATCCACCCGATAAATATCTGGTCCGCACCGCGCGTCACACCGATCTCAACGCCTCGCTTCCGTGCGATTCTCCTATTTTTGCCTCGGGATGCCGAAAAACGCCTGAAAATTCTTAAATTGCTCCGGCATGTGTCGAATGTCTCGGAGGTAAAAATTTCTCAAAAAAATCACGCATCATTATTAAGCACTTGGAAAAATCGTATAAACGAATGCAGAACGTTTATACGGATATGGTGTCAAATAACTGCACCACATCCTCGCCCTCGCGCGAGATAAACGGATATCCATAGGTACACCCGGTTATCGCTATAGAATTTCAGAAAATATTCCAAGGCGAAAGGATACGCCACGCGAGGAATTTTAATTATCATTAACGAGACCGACGTATAACTCGGCGTTACGCGCGCGTTTATATATGCAATAATACGTGCATACGTACGTATCCGTATCTACGTATGTACATGACGAACGCGCGGACTCGTACAACACCTATGTGTACATATACATACCGGCGGCTCGTATGTATAGCGTACCTATACGTACTTTACGAACGGATCTGCAGACGGACGGATGAACGGAAGTACGAGAGAACCGGCGCTCCGACTCTGGCGGCAAATGAGATGCGAAGCGGGTGGAAGGGGGTGGAAGGGGTGTGCCGAGGGGGCGCCAAACGGGGTGGTCGGTCGGGGGTTGAATTCCCACCTTACCAATCCTATTATTAACAATTAGCTCTAAACTACTCTTTGCATATAAAATCATCCCACACTCCTCGTAACCGCGGAATGGAAATATACATACTGCATGTTCGTCCGTCGACGGTCATGAAAATATGGCGATGTCTGGATGTACGGCGGGAATGTGTAGTCCGCGTACGGAGTCGGGAGGGGGTAGCGAAAAGCGCGAAGGTCACAGCGTCGGGGAGGCGAGACGTCGTCTTCACTCGAGAAGCTTTCTTCTCCGATCAACCAATCGCAAGATAGCCCGTCCGTTGGACTCCGAGACGCCATACAAATGGGAACCTCCCCCGCGGCACCGTCCTAATAACCGACCTAGGGTCGCCAAAAAAATGAAAGCTCCTCTGGAAGCGTCGTGACTCCTCGCGAGCTTTAATGGATGACGAATGGCTCAACCGGAGCTATGCTAACGGCTCTTTTTCTCGGCCCGTGAAGATAGCGATCTATTGGTACCCTCGATGCGCTCTTTCCGCGCCACCCCTCTCCGCTTCCCACCCCCCTTCGTGCAGCCGTCGACGGATGCTCTCTTATTCGCTCGACAGCGATATGGAGATTCATTCTGTTTTTTATTATTCGCCCGACGCTCGATTTGCCTATAAATACGCGTCGAACGGAAGCAGTGACGAGAGGGAATCGGTCGGCGAAAAAATATCCCAAAGGAATATGGTATCAGGGTAATGGAGGGGGTCGGGGAAGAGGCCGAAGGCACGGGGCGCCCTCGTGGCTGAGTGCCCGGAAAATCGCTGTCCAATCACCGTGTCCTCCCTCGAACCGGGGCGGATTTGTATACGAAATAGGAATCGTATGCGAATAAATAAATCGCGATGGGCTATTAATTTCCTATACATATGGTGTATTCGAAGCGTCTAGCCAAAACTCAGCGGTATATTTTGGGACCTGTAAATGAAGTAAAAAAATTCGGGCGATATGATAGATTCGAAAATGCTCTCTCTTTTAAGAGACATCTTCGATTTTACGTAGAAGATTTTTCTTCCTTCGCCAATAAGTCTTCGGTAATTCTCGCACAATTCCCGTACACCCTGTATATACGCACGACTTTCGCGCCGGAACCAAAGACCACCCACTCACGCTCGCATCTTAACCGACTCTCTCCGCATTAATGCCGACGTTACGCGCGTGATTCTTGATAAAGCAAAAGTTTATCGGACGACGGAGGAGCGGAGCTCTACTATTCGTCGAGATAAATATACAATAACGACTACGGCGAACCGAGAGAGAGATAGGATTCCTACGAACGAACGAGCCGCGCGTAATGGCACCGCGCGGTTTACGCGTTGTCGTTACAATAAAGCGCAATTAAAAATGTCATTAATATTAATGAGATAAGCGTGGACGGCGCGTATTAACGGACCGAAACGACTGGGCGTCGAGTCTCATCGGATACTTGCACGGTTTACTGTCGAAGGAACTCGGCCCAAGCACTTCCGTACGTCTGAGGTCTGAGGTATTCATAGTCGGAGCTTATAAATAAACATCGACGTAATCGGTCCAGCAGCTCAATTATTTGTCAGAATGGCAACTTACGTTGTATTTGTCTCTCAGTTCCAACTGTAAATATATTCACGCTTTTTCTCCGTATATATAATTTTTTCAAGCGTAATCCGAACTATTTCCAAATTCGACGAATTTAATTATTCCACGGAAATTCGATCGAACGATTCACTCCGAATGAGATATCTTCACGACGTTCCGATCCTGCCTCAGTTAACCTATTATCCGAAGTGTTCCGGTTTCAAAACCCGACCGAAGCGTGAGGGGAGCGAGGAGACCCGCGCGCGGGGATGCAAAGGTAACGCAATGCCGGAATATGTCACAAATTAAGCGGGAGAAAGCGGGAGTGCTCTCTGGCAGCGTCGTCGCTTTTATTAGAATTATCTTTGTCACTTTCCCGAGTTTATATTTACTCCTCCCGCGAACCTCTTAAAGCCAAGTCGGCCTCCTGCTTCACCCCGCGGCATCGCCTTCTTACTTCCACCCCCCGAACCCCGACGTATAGTACGGCGAGCCCAGCCACACCACTTGCTTATTATCTTTACGACTGGGAAGATGGAATTAAACTGAGTGTGCCCGAAATGTAATAATATTCATTACTATGCTAATGCCTCTCGGTTCGCGCGTTCGCGGGTTATGGCGAAAACTTGCTTCATATTTTTGTTATCTGGGGCACCTGAGCCTACTTACATCGGCAGGACCGCGGATTTCGGGCTTCGCTTCGGAACGAGCGAGCGGTCGCGGTCGCTCGCGAGCGCGAACAAATTTTTGGGTTTGATCGGAGGATATTTGGACGAATTTATTGCTCGCTTACAGTTTCGAGAAGTATATCGCATAGATTGTCAATCTATTAAATATACATTTTAAATATAAGCTTTATTCGCTTTGAAATGAAACGAATTAGATGATTTATCTTTCTTGATTTGAGAATTTTTAATTAATAATCTCCAAAATTATTAGTGTAATGACAACAATATTTAATCCCTGAAGGCTGCGATGTCGCACGTGCTGTACATTTTCAAGGAAGTGGATTTTTTAATTTTCAAAGCATTTATTATCGGCTGAAAATTCAATCCCGCGAAGAAATATCGAACGCTCGTCGTTCGGCGTCGTCGCTACCCCCGAGAAGTCACCACACCAGAAATCACGCCACTCCCAAGTGATACCCGCGCGGCGGTGCTTACGGGAGCTTATCTGGGCCGTCAAAATTATAAGCTTCATAGAGAAACTTGCCTTTAGAAATGGCGCGGCTGTAAATTTTCCGCTTTTGTCGGGAACAATTACTTAGCTCGCACTACCGACGTGCCCGGTATCATTGAACGTTACGCAGCGTCCCCTCGCCCTTCATTCCTCAATCTAGGAAGATAGCGCAGAAAAAAATATATCCTATTTCTCTCTCTCTCTCTCTCTCGACCCACTGCAGCAACGGCAGGAAAAGGTATTCCTGCGTACTGATGAACGTCACGTATTTAGCGACGGAATATTTTAGGAGCATTAAAAATTGGTGATGCATGGAAATATGTTAGTATGTAGTATTGAAATTCTTGGTATTTTTTTTCAATAAAATCAATACATATATTCCACAGATGACAAATAACACTTTCATAAGATCAAATTTCAAAATGCACTCGTATTCGTTTTCTTTATCCACGAAGATAAGGACAAAACATGTCTGTCCAGCTTCTACCCGCTACTCAGCGACGGCGGCAAAAGGGAGTTCCTCCGAGTCAACATCCGCCGCAAACGGCAAGTCCGCATCCGACCGTGACGCTTTAATAAGGGCGAATTCGCTAATGCGGCGCGGTGTTGGGATCGGCGGGTGGAGCGGGAGGGAGGCTGGGGCGGTGTCGGGGCGAGAATTCAAAATTGAAAAGTGTCTGCGATCCGGAACGCTCGGAGCGCCGCCACTTATCCGAGTGTTTTATGCAAAATAGACGAGTCTCGTCAAAAACTCGGGACTCCGACGAAAGTAAACGGGGTTACTTAGCGTCGGGCGAAGACGCGACTAGGCGGAAGACGGGGCGACGGCGGGTGGAGGGCGCGGGTTGACGAGGGGGTTGGAAGGCGCACGGGGCGGAAACTCGTGCGATGAAGCAGAAGTATTTAATCAAGGGATCACCGCCGCCGCGTCTAAATAAACCAACGTTGAACGATGGGGTCGGAGATTTTAGCGTAAAGGGGGTGGTGATAAGGCGGGCGACGCGGGAGCGGCGGGGGGAGGGGACGAAGACAAGGCGACTCTAAGAAGGGTTAAATTACTCGCCTCTCCTCGTTATAACTACTACACATTCACCCCCCGAACTTCCACCCGCCACGTCGCCACCCTCGACCACCGGCGGAGGGTGGGAGGCTACCGCGAACCTCCGATCTAGTGCGGGGTGCGAACCTGGCGGCCCCTTCGCGACCGGCGTTGGGCGCTACAGTCGGAAACGTTGAGGGATGTCCCTGACGAAATAAATGTTCATCTGTATCGGAGCTGTCCTTCATGTTCAACGGCGTCTTCCGAAATAGAAGCTTTCATCCCCCTCTTCTTTTTCCATCGCCGAAAAGGAAAGAAAAATTCGCCTCGCCTCGAGCCGTGAATCCGTTTCGCGAAGCGTTCGCACACCTCGCTACACTCGCGACATACTTAGCTATCTTGCGAGTTCACGTGACGCAGAAGGAGGAAAGGTCGCGGAGGTGGATGAGGGTTTGTTGTACTGCTTACACGTCAAACAATTCGTGTTTAATTAATTCTACGCGCCCGATAGCTCGCGAGACGAGTAGTCGAGCCAAACGTCGTTTGACGTTCGCGGGAGGGAGAGGGTTAGAGAGAGAGAGAGAGAGAAAGAGAAAGAGAGAGCTCCTATAACGTAGCATCGCGTTTATTCCCACGCGAACTCCTCGGTAGTTCACGCGGGGTTCCAGCCAACGCGCGACGCTCAAAGGGGACGATTTTTAACCGGCTCGCGTCGTATCGCCGAAGATGCTCGAAGGGGTTGCGACGCGCGAGCCGTGAAGGTATCTTCGAGGTATCCATAGACGTCTCTCTCTTCCAGCCGTCGCGAAAGCTCGGCGGGCCGGAAGACGACCGAACGAGTCGGAGTCGCGAAATCTTCCTCGCCATCCCCCGAAGGAAAGCGAGACGCGCGCCTCGCTCCGATTACCGGAAATCAAGAGCTCGTAAAGATCCCCGGCGAAAGGGACGCTTTGATCTCCGCTCGCGCGCGCGATCTCAGCCGGCAGAACCAATAATATGACAGGCTCTCGACGGTGTCGTCACGCGCACCTATCGAGTTTCCGTTTCAAAGTGCGACGGATAAGTGCGAGAGGCGAGACGAGTAGAGCTGCTGCCGGCGGGGTGAGGGGGAGGGAGTCGCCTGCGGTACACCCGACTCCACCTTATTACAATTAGCTTCCTTATACATCTAATTAGCGAGATTCTTGGTGCACGCGGGGTTTCAGTGCCGAGTGAAAGACGGCAGTTGCTACTGGAGCTCTCTTCGCTCCTGTCTGATATAACTCCGTCGCGATACACTCGAGTCCGCGAGACGTAGTATCTCCCGTATGTACACGGGGGACGTTCTCGCGTGTGCGTATGCATTCGCTCGCCTTTCGCCAGAAATGCACACGGTACGAGTTAAGCGAGAAATCTGCGCGTCGCGTCTTCCTCCACGACGACGCGGCTCTCGGAGGTCGATCGCGCTCGAGGAAAGCCGAAAGAAAAGCGCGCATTCGACGAGGTGAACGACTTTCCATCCGAGCGAAACACGGCAACGAGCGAATATATCGGCGACCGAACGATAATGCAGCGCGAACGTCGACACGCGTCAGCGCGCTGCCGAGGTACTCGTTATTTATGGGCGTCGGAGGGTCCGTCGACCGGTCGAGAGGGCGCGCGGGCTTAGCTGACTTAATTATCGCACAATGAAAGAATGGGACGCGGAAATGTAAAATAAAGACCGCGGTGTGTTTTTCACCCTTTTCCCGGCTCGCCGCCCCTATGTAGCCTCTTTTCGCCCGCTCCTTTGCGCGACGCCGCCTCCAAGGGCCGCCACCACCCTCGACCCTGTCAGTCTCAAAGGACAACCGCGGACCCTCTTGAAAAAAGGGTTAACTTCCCACAATTAATAGTGACTAATGTTCATTAAAAACTAATTCTTTTATTTATGGGTCACCCTCCGACCCCTTTAAATCCTCGCTCTCTCTACGGTTCCCGATCCCCGTCGCCCCGTCCGCGCGTCTCCACCGTCGCGCGATGCCGACGTACTTTTTATTCGCGCCACTCCCATACCCGCGCAATCCGCCCCCAACCCCTTTCGTCCCTCGGTGAACCAAGTTGTTGCAGGACTAAAGTTTTTTGTTGCCCCGTTCAAATGATGGATTAAAATTGGAAAAGTTTTTGCCGCCGCTGTATATTTTTAAGCGGCGAAAGCTTCGCGCACTTCGAAAGGAATGTTTGAACTCTCGAAGAGGACTTTTTTTGGGGAAGCGATCGCGGGGAGCCGTCTATTTTTGACTCGCGGACGTACGATGTAAGTAAGATTCGTGATTCGACCATGCCTAATTATTTATCACCCTCGGCAGAGAATGCTAGCTTATATAATGACGCAACTCATGAACTTTAAGAATCAGTTAACAGCGTGACCTGATATTCGGTTATTATTAGTAATTCGCGTGACTGAAGTATTTTTCTGCACAAATCGCTTATAATTCACTTTATCGAGACAAGGACTGGAATGACGTATCCGAAGGAAAATAGTGCGTGTTGTTTACGTCGAGGACCTGGTCTTCCTAGTTATCAATAGAACTGTCAATATTACACCAATAATATCAGCAAAGTCTGCTTCGTCAGCCAATGATTCATAAGCGAAATTACAATTAGCTATATCTAATGTTAAATACATAGTAATCAATATTTTATCTACATTATTTTATGTGCTACATGTATTTAAATATCTATAAAAAATAATATTAATATCTGACGTTCATTGAACTTTCTTTATCCGATTAATCGAATAACTTCTAACGCTTGCAACGATTCGCCTTGTTATCCAATAAATAATGTAAATGGAAATACCGGCAGTCGATACAAAGAAGACATAAACATCGATCAAGGCTAACTGCCACCAAGTCAGGTCGACGGCGGCGGACCTCAGACTTCCCTTTCCGTGACGGATCACGTATTCGACCCACCTGAAAGTGTCATTTAGAACTCACGAATATTGGAGGACAATATATAAACGCGACAAGTGATGATTGATCACACGCGTACGACCAACCGCTGCCCGATTAACGACGGGAGAATTTGACTCACCAAATTGCGGTATCTATTGGTGATGATGGCCTGTCACGAAACTTTTTGCTTAATTTTCGAGCGTTCTCCCGGTAGCTGGGATCTTCCAAGACGGTTCTCAAGGCCGCCGATAAAGTCCGTCCATTCAACTGTCTTTTATCGATTTCTACAGCGGTCTTCCTGATGACACTACCTTTGATGTTCAAAGCCTGATCGGCGAAGAAGGGAATTCCCACTAGAGGCACTCCTGCGTAAACGGCTTCCTGAAGGCTCATGAGACCCCCGTGACTGATAAACACCTTCACGTTTTCGTGACCTACGAGGTGGAAAGCGTTTGATTCTAGATTTCCGTTTCTAATTGGTTAGAAATCCCTTCAAAATCCTCAATATCGAAATATCGCTCACTCAAAACAGCGAACTGAGGTATCCAGCTCATAATCAGAACGTTATCGGGAATTCCGTCGGGTAGCAGACTCCGATCGGACTTCCAGAGTACCCTCATGGGTGACAGTTTAGCGAAGACGGCGTACAAGTCCGCCATGACCTCCGGAGTGAAGGTTTCCATCCTCACGATGCTTCCAAGTGAGAAATAAACAACTCCGTGAATGCTTTCGTCTAACCACTTCTTCAACTCCTACGAGATCAACGGAGTCGTACTTTGCGAACGATTTGGACTTGAGATTGCAATCCGATACAGTCGCTTACCGGTGATAATTCTTCGGCACTCTCATGAATATGAAGACCACCCACTTCAAGGAAACCTGGTACCGTGGGTCGAATAACGTTGAGAGAAAAGTGCGAGTTCACTAAGTAGAGATCGATCTCCCTCTCCAGTTCTCTAAGACTCGGTATTTCCGGCCCGAAAACCTCCTTCAGGAGGCTGTCCTGATCCACGGAGTATAAATGGAAATAAATTTTACTACTGTACGTGTATATGGTATTCAGCACTCTTTCCCAGAAGCTCATGCGATCGGTAAAGGGCAGCCCGTAGTTAGGAATGTACGAAGGGTTGTCGGGATTCGCAATTCCGTCGTTGCCCCAAGGTAACATCACCGAGGAAACCATAGCGACCAAGGGAGCATCAAAATGATTCCCGAAAGCTAAATAGCAATTGGCACAGAACACTTCGGTGATGACCATGTCGTAAGTTCCCTTCGGAGTCTTATCAATGAGGTCGCGCAGCGGCTGTTCCTTCATCAGTTCACAAAGATCATATCCAAGATGACGCGCCGACATGATCATAATTTCTAGCTCACTCAAATCGGTCATTAATTCGATCGTTGCCGGATAACGTTCGAAGTAATCGTTCTTACGTATTGTAATATCCGTGTAGTTTTCTATCGGTGGTTTTAGAGGAAATGCACTGACTACGTCAACCTATGAATGAATAATATATATATTTTGAAGAACTAGATAAATAAAATACGAATGAACTGATCCTAATTTCAACCAACCGCTTATGTAGCGGATAAAGTATTGACCCCCCATGTATGAAAAACATACTACTCTTCCTGATTATGTGTGATAGTATACACGAAATTTTTCAATGCCCTCTGTATTCCCCGGCTGAACTTCGCATCCCTGCGTGTATATTACCACATACATAATCACGAGAAATAGTTATGATGATTCTGCACGAAGGCAATAAAAAAAAGTGACGTAATAGTTTCTCCCACCTGATGTCCCTTTTGCGCCAAAGCCTTCATCAAACTCTTGAACATTATCCAGTGACTACTTCCTGGAAAAGGAAACACTCCCAAAATCCGATAAGCACATGTACTCGCGAAAAACGCAGCGATCCATAATATGTTCAACGCTAACCTCATCGCGAGATCCTCTCTGTCGGCCACTCTCGGTATTCACTGGATATCAGTGGTTAGCGTCGTACTTAAATGACTATGAGAATAATACAGCGGGGGGCCGTAACACACTCGAACCTCGTTTATCTACCACTTGTACTAGATAACACTCTGACCGTGATAGTGACCGATATAATATATGACGGCGACTCGGGTATTGGAAGCCCTAGTACTTATACCTATGTCCTCTTCGGACCCTCAATACACATTTATATACAAAATATTGAAAATCACTTTTTGCCTTACCGTTTACGTTGCCTCTCTGGGACGAACTGACGCTTTCGGGCGGTAAACGGACCATCACGCATAGGGAGTTATCACGCTAAATTCAATTTGCGTAAACGGTAAGGTCAAAAAATGACTATTCAATAATATTATTTGTACCGAGAGTCCGAAGAGGATGTATTGGCTCCTATTTGCTATAATAACATGAGTATTATCGGTACAAAAATTACCTCGTCGTTTTACTGATAAGTAAATCACGTCATTAGTTCAACGCATTTCAGTCAGGAAAACAGATACGTAAATCACAGTCAACATTCGGTTACACTGACAAAACTTGACGTCGAAAAATGTATTTTCTCTTAATATAGTTTAGTTTTTCTTTCAATTTTCATAAATAGTTTCAAGTTTCATTCGATATTCTTTTATTTTTGTTTAATACTATTTTTTCAGATTTCATCACAACGATACAGAATCTTTAGAAGCACTCCGGAAGTGGCCCACGGTAAATCGAGGTGCAACATTGCTTCCAAATTTAGTACTGCGAAAACTCCGAGTAGTATCTTCGCGACTGGAGCACGCGATTGCACTACTGCACGTCTTGCAGCAACGTGCTGAAAAAAGGATGAGGCAGGGGCATCGCATTGCTTAGTGCAGACGCGAGAGGAAGGTCAAAGCGTGCGGCACACGTCCGAGAACGACTGGTCGCATGGTCGTCATGTCGTACATTTTTAATTCAACTAAAATAATTATACTTTGAGAAGAGTGTGTGTGAGAGAGAGAGAGAGAGAGAAAGAGAGAAGCGCTTTGACACGGCGAGCGACAAAAAATTCGCTCACCCGCGAGGAAAATGTAATTCCGCCTCTACGGACTGGTCAGAAAGGGGTATAAATAATAATAAGCCCGGTCGGCGCGACTCCCTCCCTCCTGCCCCTCTTGCCGTCGGAGGAAGACCGACGCGTGTACAAAGAAAATAGAAGAAGGGGTAATTTAACCGTTGCATCGCGGGGCATCACTCTCGTCTGGCGATAAAAGCTCCTCGAAAGCTCCAGGAACGCCGGTGAATCTTACTCTCAATGTAGAGAACGCAATAAATGCTGCGTGGAAGCAATTAGAGCTCTCTACAATTTTTGATAACCTCGATTTTACACCAAAATTCGATAGGATATAACGCCGCCTTTTCGGAATAACCTGTGAGTGGACTCTCGCAGTAGTCCCGGTTCAAAAGACTCGGGAAAACTCAACACTGAAGCGCACCGCGGTAGAACGAAGTTTGAGATACGAGCTGTACCTACGGATATTCGAATGTGCATATAAAGGAGGATATCAAGCTATACGAAACGGAGCTAAGGTACGCGAACGCAACGGGTGATCAGGAAATTTTCAGCAGGATCTCGAATTTGTCGATAGTGAGAATTCTCAAATGACCGAAGAAAATGCTCCAATTTTTATAGGCGTCGAAATTCACAATTGGAAATGATAAAAAGATAGGAAATAAAATGTATCTACGCCTGTTAATTTTAGCAGATTGTTTTAAACGCTCAAAATTTAACCTCCGATTGGAGGATTTTCTCCGAATACAGAAACAATAAATATCTGCGAATTTATATATTATTTAAATCGATCGCTCCGATTACCATTTGATCACATCTCAATCCTTCGATATCCCCATCTAAAAATCTTCCCTCTCGGTTACCCGGTACATCGGCGTCCCGAGCTTAATTAAGATATGTATTTATTTTAATTCCTCTTGGACCGTCGAGGTAGCCAGCCGGCCACGGGCATAACGTGATTTGCTTACAGCCGCCTGGCTGCATATATACATACATATGTAGAGAGATTTTCAATTCAAGTAAGGAGAGTCTCGGGTCCGTGGGTACCTGTAGTACCGCGGAGCGCGCGCAGATGGTCCGCTGCTTCCAGCGTGTGCGAGAAATCCGCGCTGCCGGGGACTTTTGTATTTTGAACTCGCGAATTTAAGGCCACTTGTGCGGATATACTCGTATTTACGCGTGCGGCTATACTGTTCTCTCTCTTTCTCCCTCTCCCGCCGCGAAAACGCGAAGCGCGGGCGGTCCGACTCTTACGCTTCCGGCATTCGAGAGAGATGCGCCTCAGGACGTGGATAGGGAGGAGAGGAAAATACTCCTCGTGAGATTCGATTGACAAATTTCGTTTGCATTCGCGCATACATCGCGCGTGGTTCATTCGATTCACTTGCTCTTTCTATACATTTTTAAGGTGCGTCTTTTAGCACTATTGGAAGTTGGCAAAATTAACTCAAATTAGTAGGCTACTTACTTTTATCCATCAAAATAAATTTTAATCGATCCTATTTAATTATTTAGGTGCCAATACCACGTGATTCTTTTTATTTAATAAAGACTAAACATTTTCTTAACCCTTCGAAAGATAAAATTATAAATCTATATTTTTTTCTTCTCACTGAGAAGTCGAAGGGAGCAAAAGGAGTGAAAGAAGGAGGGGCACAACGACAATCTCGTCAAGATCGTCGAAGATCATACTGCGGGCCCTCGTACCGGTGACAATTCTTATTTAATCCTACGGCGAGGGATGATAATTGATATGAATGGCGTGAGACGGAGCCGAGCAACCTTTTAAACGCGTTAGCCGGCCTATAAATTAATAAAGTATTCTAAACTTTATTACAACTTTAATGAAAATAATTATTAAATATTATGCGCCGTAACGTCACCGCGGGCGTGCCGCGGAAAGAGGGAGAGGGAGGAAGAGACGACCGCAGTCGGAGGCGAAGAAAGAGGTGGCTCTCGACGACGCGTCGTGGAAAGGGGTTGTCTGAGGAGTTAAAATACGGCCGGCCGTACGTTTCCATTCCGGAATAATTGTGACGCGACTCACCCGACGAAACGGTTTCGCTTTTCCGATTATGCGTTCGGTCGCTTCTTCCGTAGAGGAGAAGAGAAATCCGGGTACACCGATTAAATCGGCTCGTTTTACTCTCCCTCGTTAGGGGGTACGAGTCCTCGTTCCGCGGAGGAGGTGAAGTAACGCACGAAACCCAGTGATACATGAGATAATTAAAAAATTAACTTTGTACTTAGCAGTACGGGCAGTTAACAGAAAGTTGAAGTGAAAATTCATGTTTTTGAGGTCGGCAAAGCTACGTTATTACTGGGCTCGCGCGGGTAAAGTACAAAGCTGATGAGTCGGGGAAAAGGTCTAAATGCCTTCCTACACTCGGATGTTACGCTACGGGTACCCGGGCACTCGGTCTCAAGCTGAAGCCGGAGTCGCGACAATGAGATTTTCCACGCGCGCCGCGCGATAGTTAAGCGACTGGAGGCGCATTTCTGGCAAGCCGGTTTAACATACATTATACCCGACGATGGACGTAAATTTATGCTCTTTTCTGCCGTGGTCCGTCTCCATCGCCGTGGATGCTGCGTTGCGGGAAGCGCGATCCGACGAACCAGGTGCGATTCAAGTAGCGAGAAGGTTGATAAAATATAACCCGCTGACGAATCGATGAAATTTAAGATCGACGATTGATAAAATTTTTTTTTTTTGACAAATTACGAGTCTTAAAAATTCATCAATTCGTCAGCAGAGAAATTTTTAATCTCGATACTTCATCTCTCGTGCGTGCGAACTATATAAAAATAATGAAAATCGCACCCACTTATCGTCCAGGGTGTGTTCTCTCTGATACTTCCCGCCCGGGCCGCCCCTTAATTCCAACTTTCTGAACGAGCCCGGCGCGTATTCCTTCCCCCTTCCGCGTCTCTTCATCTTTGTTAGTTTTATTGTTGTTTTCGTAATGGGATCATTTGGATTCTAATACGACGCCCGGCGTCTCTGGTTTCCGACGCACGACGTCATCTCCCGCCCCGTGTGCCCTGGACCCGCGCCACCTCCGCCCCCTCCGAAACGCACCCCCCTCGCGATCTTGTCCGCCCGCGCCAAACGAAGGAAGGAACGAACGAACGAACGAACGAATAATTTATTCGCAGGTTCCCCGAGGCGCAGAATTAGTTTGATCCCCGGCATTTAATTTATTGTTTACGAAGTCCGCCCAGAGATTTCACTCGATCAACTTTCCCGCATCCCCCGCCCTCTGGCCTACCCGCCGAGCCCTCCAACCGGCGGATATCTCTCCGACTCTTCGTCTCGAGATTAGCAGATGGCTCCTTTCCGACCAGAAGACTACACAATCGGTCCGGAAAATCGCAAAAGCGGGACGATAATTAAATCGGTCGCGTTACCGGCGAGAGGAGGGAGGGAGCACTCTTTGCTCGCGTCGAGGCGAGGCGAACGTTTGAGGCGAACGGATGTCTCCGACTCGATCTCGAGAAAACCTTCGAAGTCTTGAAGGAAATAATATGCTGCATTGAGAAAAAGAATTAGTCGCACTACTATAATTAACTTCCGAGTTTGCAAGTAATTATTTATTCATATCAATGAAATCTCAAAATGCATCAATTAAATATTTCTTCATTGCGATCACATATAATACTTTTCCACGAGATTGTAAGAAAGAGATCCTTGATTGGTATATTGATTGGTATATGGATTGATTGATATAAATAAATAATTACTCGCGACCCCGCAAGTTATTTTCAGTAGATCCAATTAATTCTTTTTTTCTGTATACCTCTTCGAGTAAAAAATACTGAAAAATTGAGAGTCACCTCGACATTCCGATTAATATATGTACTTCCACCTTCCGAAACGACAACACTCCCGTGGCGTCGCTCGCAGAATCCCGCGTGCAACGCGCCGTGGAGCTTATCAGATCTACGCTGTGCATCTAAGTAACGACTCCCCGAAAGGAATCTCGAGTAGCGACGCCCGGCGCGTTGCGCGGCTCGCAACTTCCGCGAGAGACAGAGGGATGGTTCTCGCGGAGAAAGAGCGAACAAGTTGCGATATTTGTTTGAATTAAAGCGTCGCGGGCACGGGCTGCCGTAGCGTCACCCTTTCATAACGTTGTTTCGTGTTTATAACGGCGTACTCCCGACCAACCCCGTCATTTATACACTCGACTGTATACGTGATACTGAAGTCCCGCGACGCTCTGAATCGAGCGGAGGAGCGCAGAGAGGGCGACCGCGATCCACCTCCGCGTGGCGTGACACTGACGTGACTCTCCGGACCTCTGCACCTCTCTCTCTGTCGGTGACTCCTCGTCTTCTCTCACTCTCCTCGTCTCGCTTTGGTAGCAAAAAGGAATAATGGCGAGTGTGTGCGAGCATTTAACATTTAGCATTTAGATCCTGGGCATACGCCGGAGCGCACACGCACGGGCTCCGGGACACCGGAGGCGCGGTGCAAACCGGGCGCATTTGTGGCATTGAAAATGCCGGGAGATACACGTCACATTACCTCCAAATGCGTTTGTGTACCGAGCACAGCACCGCGCGGGCCCGTTTCAGGTGATTATGACATAAATCGTGAAAGAAACCTCGACGGAGACTCGGTTGCCGAGAGGGTGATGGGGGCAGGGGCCGGGGGTTGCCGAGGGGCTTGTAATTAAACGCTCACGTCGACTAAACGCGTAATTCCCGGATCAAGGAGGAAGCCTACTTTCTGGGCTCTTCGCGGGAAGCCGACGAGACCGAGAGGCTCATCGGAAAGGACGAGATGTGTGTTCCAGAGCGAGCGATGACTCGATTTGACTGAAGAAATTACGAATTTCCAATAGGGATGTCAATGCTTACGGCCTTCAGATTTGTTGGATTTTAACAAAAATTTGAACCTCACGAATCCATCGATATGAGAAATATATATTAATTTGTAAAAAATATCTCTCGCGCGAAAGTAGAATGGCTTCTGCACTGAGAAAAATAACTCGGTTAAAATGATCAAACGTATCTGCACAGAGAAAAAGAATCAGTTGGATCTATTGAAAATTACACGCGGGGACGCAAACAATTATTTATTTATATGAATGAAATCTTTCAATACGTCAATCCTTACAATAATGTGAAATAGTATGTGATTGCGAGAAAGAAAGAAAAAAGATTTCATCGATAAATTGAGCAAGTTATTCTTCTCGGTGTTTCTTATCGTCACACATCCCCCTCGGATATTCTCCTCGAAAGACGATCGGCCGAACAGCGCTGCCGCCTTCCTCGCGCGAGCGCTATATACCTATCGCCGAATATCGTCAACTCGCCCGAGCGTCGTCGGTACCGAAGCAGAGCCGGCTCCGAAGTTTCAGTCCTCGCTTCCGCGATATACTCGGTCGCCCGCGCTGCGGTGTTAGTTCGCGTATAATAAGGTGTCATCTTATCTAATAGGGTAGGTGGTGCGAGCTTGGAAGAGTGTATCGCCATGTATAATGGTAATTACGCGTTATTAACAAGCTTCGGGGTGAGGGCGTGATGGTTGCCTCTTGTCTAATTAACTGAGTTTACCGCGACACCTGCCCCCGTATCCCGCCATCTTCCACAGCTCAACCGGTAACTCAAGATTTACGTCAAAGAAACACGGGACGGCCATCGTCGTCGGTGCTTCGTTCGCGCTACCTCTCTCGGCTCTCGTGCCAGAAAATCTGATAGGAACGACGTGAAGAAAGGAATAGAGGGAGAGAGAAAGAGAGAGAGAGAGAGAGAGAGAGAGAGAGAGAGAATGTCGGAGAACGTTACAGCGCCGTTGCGTTACTTCTCTCCCCGCGTGGCAGTGCCTCCCTCTCTGCTGCTCTCGCGAAGGAGCAAAAGGAAAGGGTGCGAAAATTGCCTTCCTCCGAGGCGAACTACGAATCCGCGGGAATGGGTTCTGATGGGGTAGTTCAAATTTCCTTCAAAATTATCGATGCAAATGAAACGACTGCCGCGAAGGCTTATCCGGAGTCGGAGGGCTCGAATGGGTGCGCAAAGGGGTTGCGAGAAGGGGAATCGAGAGGAATCGACTCGGCACGGGGACGACGGAGGGTTAACCCTTTTATAGATGGATTAGTTTCATCTCTTACGTTTTCGAACCCTTCGGCTGGCTCTCTCGAAGTCAAACATTTCTTTCGTCCTACCCCTGGAAAGCGGAGTGAGGGGCGAGAAGTGGCGATGCACTTTTCTCGTCGAGGAAATTAAAGTTAAACATTACGTGAAATAGAAATAACAAAAATAAAAAAGATATAACGATCTATAGCCAGGAATAAATTTCACTTAAGCGACTAAAATTTAATGACCAATTTTTCAACTGAAACCCAGGCGGAAAAATTCTGTATGACCCATAATATGTGATTTTGCCCATATATGGATTATACAATCATTCAGAAATCTAAATATAGTACTTATATGGTTAATATAGAGAAATCATGTATAATATTTACATATATAACCAAAACCACGTACGGATCATATACCTACAAATTATATAGAATTTTTCCACCTGGGAAAATTTAATCTCATACAATCCTCTCGTTTATTTTCATACATATACATACATATGTATGAAAACCCAAATTTATCGACCGATCTGAGACAACGCAGCGTTCGACTGCGAACGTCATCCTCCCCCGAGTTCAGGAGCCCACTCTTATTACAATGGCGGTTTGATGAATGCCGATAAATCAAGCGGTGTTATGAATAACACCGTCGGGGGAGAGGTAGGGATGCAGCGGGGGTGAAATGAGGTTAGAAACATCCCCCGAGTACCGAGAGACCCCATAGTGCACTCCGACGACTCCGTTCTCCATCCCCCCCACTCCCTTTCCCCGACTCATTAAATACCGTGCCTACCCTTATATATCCAGGGGGATGCGTGTATGCAGATATGTATTTTAAAACATCAATATCGCCTATACTCTGTCGCTCTGTCATGCACGGGGTGTATATTGCGTTACTTTGGCCGCACAATGGCGGGAGCTTTCGTTGCCGCCGAAGGGGCGAGGCAATGAATCACTGAAACGCTGCGTGGTTCGGTACACACCTACACAATCGATAAGCGGCAACATCGTCTTTCCTCGACTGTAAAAGGGCATCCGCTAACGAGGACAGCGATGCTCTCAAGTTCTTCCGTCCTCTCGACGATTCGCGAATCATCCTCCTCTCTCGCGATACCCCCGTTTTGCATCCCTCTCGGGAAACAAGACGCACCGCGCCTAATGGGTAATCGATGAGAGACAGTACGCTACTTCCACGTTACAAAACACGGGAATACATCCCATGACGGCGGGACATTAATAACGGAGAACTCTTGACGTATCTTTCTCGATCGATCGCCTCGATTGGCCAACCGTCGATAAGTGCACGCGTGTGTGTCCGTCTCACGAAACGACTGCAGCACTCGTTGTCACGCGATATCCGCGTTCGAACGGGAATACCCCGACGCTCTTCTCCCTCTGACATTTTTTTTCCTCCATCTTCCAATCCTCCCTTTATCTCTCTCGCCGCCGTATCAAACATATTCAAATACGCAATAACGCATTATGATTTATTTACCGATACTTTATACTCGGCTCCTTGCGTGTACGCTTTCCGTCGGTGGGAGGGTGGGCTGTGTGCTTCATGGCGTATGAATATTAACGCTCGCACCCCCCGCCGTGAAATGCGTACACGCATGCAAATATCCAGGCTAAGTGTATTGCAGTTGGAAATCCTACGGTGTCTCGGGATACCACCACTACCACCGCCACCACCACCACCACAACCATCGTCGACGACGACGACGACGACATCGACGCCGCGACAACGCGCGCGGAGGAAGCGCGCGGGGGCCAATATTCGAAATATCTAATATGCTTTTGTACTCCCTCAGGAGGGGCGGGGATCGGAGGGGTGGTGATGGCGACGCCGCTTTCCGAGGGTATTGCCAATACGAGCGCGCGGCCTACCGCGACGGAAAGTATATTCTCGACGTCCCATTCTCGATTCCCGCACGCGAGAGCGAGGCGCCCCATCGTCGATCATGCCGGAATTATTTCTCTCGCGGCGAGAGATGCCCGACTATTCTTTTTTTCTCTGCCGTAGAGAAATTGCCGCCGACGATATCCTCGTACCACGAGATTCGTCTTTCTTTCGATAACTTTTTTTTTTCTGAAGAATTCCTCTACAGACGAATTTTTACATGAGGTGCAATATATAATAGTGCAGTTATCGAGCGCAGTAAATTATGTACAAATTGAATCAGATTTGAATGCGACTTCGAACACACAGGAAAAAATAGTAGATTTGACCAAATTGGCGATCGCGGACGGGGGAACGCCGATCAAGTTACTTGAATTGAATAATTTGGTTGTAATGATCAAAAATTGTTTGACGAAAACAAGCTGCAGTCAAGTCTAGCAAATTGTTAATTCAAATAACAAATAAGCGGCGCCTAATTTAGTAAAATCTACCATACTTTTTTCTCAATGAAGAGCCGATGAAATTTTCAACCCTGCAATCTGTACGCGTCTGTTGCAGCAGAATTATTCTCACCACCGGCATTCCCAGCTCGCCTCGCCTCGCCCCGTCAAACCCCACGAATCCGCCACCATGTCTACATTCCGGCACAAATTCGACTACCGATTTCGGCCCGGCCACCCCCGCAGACCTCTCGCGCACACCCCCCTCGTAAACCGATTCCTAAGCTGCATCGCTTTTCCGTGCAATTGCCTCCTAATTATCGCCGGGAACTAATAACTCGCATTAATTTCGGGCGATTTAGTGCGAGAGACGCGCGTGTGTGCACACGCGCGCGCGCGCGGCCGCGCGAAAGGCCCAACCAAGTTTAAATTGAATTGGCTGGCACGACGGCGGGGCACGGCGCTAGTTCGAGAAACTATACGCGATGGCGTACATGCACCCCGTATCCGAAGACCATCGACTGGAGAATAGTGCTCTGTTTATGAGACAAGTAACGCCGCGGAGATACAGTTCAACTGGCAACGGGCACACGAACGTGCAGCGCGACGCCCGACTAATGCCACCCGCCGCACCGCCGTCGTCGGTCCTCGCAGCATCCACGCGCGCACGTACGCTCACCGATACGGCTCGAAGTCTCGGTCGGTCGGACGTAAAGGGGTGAGTATCGGGTCGTCTCGGGGTATCGGGGAATGTTTCTTGCGCGGGGTTGTCGCTTATCGGGAGTGTATATAGTGTGTTGGTCAGGTCGTTAGCGAGTTGTCGAGATTAAATGCCTTCCAACGTATTAGATGCGGCGCTGGCTTGATTAGCCCCGCTCTCCGCTCGGCCGAGAATGTTGCGGGGACGTGGTGCAATGGAGAGCCACGGGTGGGGTTCATTGATGTCGAAATGAAATCGAACCTCTCTGTTCGAATTGATCTGTATGTATAAAAGAACCTGCCCTGACTGATTGACTGATCCATCACGACGAACAGGAACCGCTAAAGCTGATTACATGAAATTTGGACAATATGTTTCTTTTGCGACGTGAGCACACTTATTGAGAAAAGATTTTACGAAATTCTTCCCCTGGCATGGTAAAATCGGGGACGTAGGTTTTTATGAAAATCTGTCAGTTGTAAAGCTGGATCCATAAAAATTGCTACTTGGCCTTTGGATTGAAAATTAAGAAAGACGTGTTTCAGGATTTTTGAACATTTATTCCTCAAGGGGGTAAAATGATGGTTAAACCTTTTTTATAGAAATCTCGTTATTTTTGTAGTTAAAACCGTGAAATTTTCTAATTCTATTTATTTTGCGATCCATGTGGATGAAGTTCCGGGCGGAAAGCTAGTTAGGTGTACGTATCTAAGTTTAAAATTGTTGAACTTTCCTTAGCTTATGATAGGTGGGTACGCGACGCTGAATGCCATTTGTGAACGTCGAACGTCGCTCGACGATAACACTACCCCCCGCCGCGAACCCTCTCGAGCAACGTTTCCTTTATATACCTACCCCGTGCGCATTGTAACGCACGCGCGTCCGCACTCCCCTACGGGACATTATTTTTTATTCCACCCGGCAAAAACGTGGACGTCCTATACCGCGGCCGACGAAACGCGAAAAAGCATTATTAATGAGGAACGCGAAGACGACCCGCGCCCGCGCACTGTGAGGAGAATGCTTTTTATCGAGAGATACCTATGTTTCTTTTCCCGTCGAAAGAAGGGATACGCCGCGTATTCAAAATGCCAGTGGAGTGAAGGACTCGACCGAAATTTAGTCGTCAACGCAATACGATGCGTTGAGATATCTTCAAAGATTGATTTTGAAAAATACTTCTCCAAACCAAGGTAACAGTTTATTAACAGCTAATAAATGTAATTTTAAATACGGCGAAATAAATATTTCGTCAGGACAAAAAAATACTTCAATCACTATTATCTCATTATTTATGAATTTTTGACCTATGTCGATACAAGACTTCATTGCAGATTGAAATGTAATCTTCAAAAAAGTATTATATAAATATGAGTCAAAAACTCGTAGGTGTAATGAGATATATAGTAGTAATTAAAGTTTCTTCCCTAGCGAGTAAGTTTAACCTCAGGTGTATATGTTAATTATTAAAATGTTTATTTCATTTAAACGGTTGCCTCAAAGGATCTAATTGTGCCAAATAAATATCGTAATGGTTAACGAATATTTACTTGATTCGATAGAATGTTAATTTCGCTACATTCAAACAAACATTTATTAACTGCAAATAAATTATTTTCTCGGTGTATACACGATGGAAAAAGAATCGGCAGATTCTTATACGACTTTCGATTGGCTGCCGCTTCAGCTGGTAATCTAAAAAATTAATCGCGTTCCAGTTTCAACTCTTAATGGTCGAATAAACGAGTGGGAGGAAGCAGTTTCATATTTCCGTCGATAAACCGAGAGCCCCGCAGAGTCGGAGCCGATTTTACGGGCATGACGACCATACTTCCGATGTCGAGTGTTTCGTGGCCCCCCTTCGGTACCAGTGCCACCCACCCCTGACTGCTTTACGACGACCTCCACTTATATTTCAGATTGTAGAAGCCCCTTTATACGAATTCCTCGCAGCTTGCTTACAACTTTCGCCTTATCTCGCCGCTAATACCCACCCTTACAAACCCGGCTCGACCAACGAGACTCGTGATTTGTCGCGACCTCCGCGCCGCCATTAAGCAGGCATTTCGTTCATTTCAACGTCCTCCTCGTGAAATCGAAGAAAAATACCTCCCCGCGCGCTGCTGAATTAGGTCGAGCTGAAACGAGGTTGTCGAAGGTGGCAAAAAAATTGTCTTCAGCCCGGTATAGTAAAAAAGGAATAGCGTGACAATAAAATGACAACGATGATCTTAATATGTACTTCTACCGAAATCATTCCGCTGGTTTTCGTCTCACGATTCGACCTTTCCTCCCTCGCGAGAAATCGAGGAGTAACGATAGTGGCGACGGCGGGGGTGACGCGAGATAGGAGAGGTGAGGGAGATTCCGTCGAGCTTGAAATACGCGAATACTCGGGGGGAATTTCAGCGGTCCGGCATGAATTTTTCGGTCCTCGAGGCGAGACGATCGGCTAAATGAGTTGAGCGGCTAAAACCCCTCCGTGGAGGTAGATACATGTAACGCGCATGCAAGAAGACTCCCTCCCTTACCGCCCGGTTGCTTAGCAACACACACGAGCTCTCACAGGTATGTATGCACACGCGGCTCGATCGCGGGGGGGGGGGGTGAGGGGTGTTTCTCATACGAATATAAAACACCGGACGCCACCCTGAAGAACGAAGGTTCTCCGCCTTCGGTTGAATTAGTAAATCGCCGTTTGATGGAACGACATTTCATACTGGAGGAAAGGTTCATGGATTTTTATTATGTATTTATCTTTTGTGTAAAAATACTTCCGGGGCAAAATTAATCAATATCGACGTCAAATCGGAATCGCATATAATTTCTGATTAATACTCGACGCTTGGTTATGGCAAAATTGTTATCGAAATATTTCCCGTTTACTTCGAAATACCGAGTTACGCCGTTTGCGTTCTCGCGAGTTCACGCGCAACATTTGCGGATACAAGCCGAGCCGCGAAGGGGTGGAGAATGGCACGCAGGGGGCGGTAAACAAGCGATATAGCCAGCATCCTATCCAATATTGAGATTGCTGTCTTCTGGAATATGCTAATACGATAATACATACAAATGTCCCCATAAACTATAGAATTTTCATAAAGAATATGCAAATGGCCTGATATCGAGTGCCTCGCTCTATACCGAGGGTTCGCTCACCGCGAGAGATTGATATCCTCGTGAAAAGTGAACAACAGCCGAATTGATTCGGGCTTCTTTCCCTCGGAGAGAAGCTCTTTCTCGGATGTCTCCTCGCTCCTCCGGAAAAAATTGTATTCCGTTGGTATTCAATCTTTTGCTTCTGCCCGAATTTCGTTGAATTCATTGAAGGAAGGTTTAACGCCACGTGACGAGATTAAATTAACTGACAAGTTTTTAGTGAATTTATAAAATATACACGGAAAAAAAATAAATCATAGCATTTACAGAGTTTGTGCTAAATTTCGGGATAAGGCCAATTTATTGTTACGATAACTACAATTTTAGTTAAAATTCTAATATAAATAGTAAAACTTGTAAAAGCTGCAAGCATTGCTGTATTTTTTTACTAAAATTGCAGTTATCGTAACAATGAACAGCAATGCTAAATTGGTCTTGCCTCGAAATTTACCACGAACTTTGTAAATGCTACGATTAGTTTTTTTTTTTCGTATGGATATAGCCATTTTTTAATCATAAAAATGTTCGTCGATTATCAAACTCCTTGAAAATCAAGAGCATCTTCCTCTTCACGCAGGGAAGAAAACGTGAAAAATCCATTTGGATAAAATGCTCGTCAAAAATCCAGCCTGCAGCCTTGTTAAAAAAAAAGAACAACCGAGACTCGCGCAGAGCAACTCGAGAGAAAAATGACGAGTCGATATAGATATAAATATAAAGCCGGAAAAAAAATCCTTCGGTAATGGAATTACCAGGCCCGGAACGGTCGTAAACGTATTCCCAGGACCGATGGCCATTTTTCTCGGTCAAGGGGCGAATTGGCTAAACCGCACGCGTTTACCCGAAGACAGATAGTGGAGAGCAACAACGTATATACCGCGGCGTCCCTCCTCTCCCTTTCCTCGTCGACCCGGTTCGTTGGGAAGCGTATAGTATACTAACTTGCTCCATCTTTTTTCGTATCGCCGGTTTTACAATGCAAATCGACCACCCCGCAGTTAAACTTCATTGCGAATGCCACTTTTACAGCGAATCCGTTATTTCTGCTCCACTTGGTAATTAAATTTTCGCCGCGCGCGCGAAAGGTATATATATTTCCTCATTCTAAGATTATCATTTGTCAGCTCCAAAGGAACATACGTGCGATCGCGCGTTAACGAGATGATTTAGCCGGGCTGAATGTCCCTCCGATCGAGCGGGAGCTTCCAATTTATCCGAAAGCGATCGAGCGGAAAGCTTTTTCCACGAGAGTCGTTCGATAGAGAAATTTCAAAGGACCAACGAGAACGTCACCCGACGGATCGCTCGATGACAGCCGAGCGACGCGAGCAATTTCAATTCCTATCGCAATTTCTGCCGGTGCCCTCCGCGAGGGCTCGCCTCGACCCCCGCGGGCCGAGTTCACAGGTAACGGCGATACGTTCCCGAAGATTGTTTTCTCTCGTCAGGTAGCCACATACGTCACGGAGAATCCCGCGGGACAACCTCCAACTCGGAATATACCCGGCATAGATCACAACTCGGAAGGCCAGGGAGTCCCCCGGCATCGGGGCGAATCAACTTCCGTCATTGCCCGCCATCCCGAACCTAATGCCCGGCATTTCTCTTCGGTCTCCGAACGCCCGTGCTTCGGAATATGTCGTTCGAAACCCTCCGGATTGCTCGAAAGAGAGAGGGGGGCGGGAGCGGAGGTGCATTAAGCCCTCTGTGCATTAAGCAATCCACCCGTTTTCAGGCCACGGCGAAACGAGAGTTACTCGATGACCGCGTTTTTCTGTAATCTTTAAATTTCTACCGAAATTTCATTAACTCCTCTTTTTCTGAAAGTCCTTTCTTCGCTGATTCTCCAGCGTCAATTCAAAGTGAAGAGCGAACGATGAATTTGTGAATAAGGAATTAAATTTTTTAAACCTTTCATACTCGAATGTGATATAATTTCCTCGAGAAAATTACACTCGCATTTGTAATCTGACATCGTTTCCATTCGTAGATCACCGGAAACTGTAGAAACAGCGCCTCGCAATTTTCCGGCATCGATCGATCACCGACGCGGAAACTTCATCGCGGCCAACGCAGGTACGGCTACGAGTACATACGCGAAAACGCGGCAATCTCGGTACCGCGAGTGTCGACACCGGATGGACGGAGGTGAAAAGCGCGCGTTTTCGGTGGCAAATGGAACGTAATAATTTATTGGGATATCAGGAAACAGCGAAACGGATCCATATTCCAATTAAAGTTCATTCTGCCGGAATGATGCACGGGGCATTATTTCTTCCTTTTTTTTTTGCGCTCCACCTTCCAGTCCATTTCGCGCTGTAAACTCAAACTTTATAGCTGCGAGGTATGGGAGTTCATACCGCCGCGTATCCCGGTCGTCGGGGGTGGGTTATTGGTGTCACGGATGGCCGGATTACCCCTGTGTTTCATCGGCAGGGTGGCGCCATCTCTCGAGTGGTCGATCCACTGTAATATTCCACCGGTATGACCCATATAGAGCCCTCGTTCCACCCCCTGCGCGGACGCGCCACACGTCGAACCGGAATAAATCATCGGGAGTCGGTATATCGAGTCTTGAATGATTTATTAATCCATTTTCTCTTCTCTTTTTTTTGAAGCATTCCACAGTGACCTTATAATTAATTGCCTCAGGATGTGGTTAGGACTTCGACGGAGCAGAACCCCTTCCATATTTTCGATAGAAAAATTATATTCACGTATTTATGAGGGAGCAGAATTCCTCGACGCATCCCCCTCGAATTGTTCAGTGGCTTTAGTTGAAAAAAAATATACCGAGATCCTTATGAGATAGTTTCACCCTCCGATTCACCACCATGCCAGCAAAGATCCTCCCATACAGCTTCCGCATGACGCCGACCTTCGTGACGGCTCGAGCGAGAAAGGAAGGACCAAGGTGAAGGAGGAAGGAGCGCGTAATGGAAACGGAGCGCACCTACACACGGTATACCCGCCTAATATCAAAAACAAATTTCCCTTTTTAAGCGCCCGCGGGCCGCACAAAAATGAGGCATTACTTCATTCATCTTGTACGAGTTTCGCTAATGGCGTCGTTATTTTAAAATACCGCGATCATATTTTTACGGCGGCGGCCCACCAAGAATACGCCAGCGAATCGAACTTAATCTACGCGGCGCTTTGTCCGACCCACCCCCGCGAAACGACCCCCCCTCCCACCCGAATCTCTAAATCATGTAAGGATTACGGGGCGAAAGGGGGTGCAGAGAACGAAGCATGGGTATATACCGTACGCTCTCTCGCGGTAGAAAGAGAGAGAACCGGGGGTGCGGGATGAGAAATAAGGCAGGGGTAGCGGAAGAGGAAAAGAGATGAAAAAAGAGAGGAGCTCGTATTTTGGAAACATTTAAATTCTTATACGCGAATAAATAGCAAAAATTTCACGCGCAATAAAATATAGATTTCCTACAACCCCCGCGTGGGCGACCTCCCGCGGGAAGGATGCGGTCATAAAATCATTGATATGAAAATATAGCCCCTACCCGGACCCCCCGAGCGCCCGCGAAACGAGACCCATCCAGCCGAGCAACCGGGGGCATCGTCGCGAAGAGAGAAAAATCTTTTGTTTCTCGGCCGTCACCCCCGATTGCGAATTGTTTCCCCGCAGTTTTTTTTATCGTTCGAAGAGTTTCGGTCGGACGACCCTCGGCGGTAGGCCGCGGTGCTTCGCTGCGGAAAACCCCGGTCCCTTATTTTCTCCGGGATGCATATATAGCCTATGAAAGTGCAGGGTTGGATGTAGGTACACACGGGGTGTACCGTAATAAACGTAACGGTGGGTCGTGAGCGAAGAGTCTGCAGACGCACCTGGCTGTGGTCCAACGACGGGGGTGAAGGAGGAAGTGGCGGGGATTGAAGAAAACTCGGATGTACGTGCGAAAAGTGGATATGGGATCTTACCGATAATTTCTTTCAGTGATTCTTCTATTTTTTATCACACGTGATACACGTCTCCTATAGAAATAATTAAATTCTTCAACGAAGCATTCGAATAAGCAAAGAGAAAATGAGGTAAAAGTTTAGTTCGCCTTCCAATCCTATCAGAATCCACCCCATTAAGGGTTAAACGACTTCACGTGTATCCCTTCGCGAATTAGGACAACGCCACAGTTACCATGGCTACTCGTGAGGCTATCGTGTTAAAAGTTTTGTTGATAGCATTATAGTTCTAATTTTGTTTCTACTCCATGTCGGTGAAGTCATTTGCTGACGTCATCCAGCATCGTGGGAAAAAGGCGTTCTCAAACTTAAAGAACCTGACGTTATAAGAAAGGAAGAATAACCTTTATCGGGAGAAACTTCATTCTAGGAAACGAAGCTTCTCGTTACAAGTTCTCATCGAGGGCGAACACGCTCTCTACATCCCTCCCTCTCCCTTCCTCTCCTTCGCTACGACAGAACGCAGAAGGGTTGGCGACGCCACGACATCTAATCCAATAATTTAATTTCGAGATCCTGGCTAAAGGGGATTTGAAGTATTAGCCTCGGAATTTGTGTATCTTTGATTAGTATTCCGTTCGGGCGTTCGCTCGCTCAATTGCGGTTCCAAATCCTAAATCAACTGGCGTGTCTTTGCTTCTGTCGAGGCACACAAGTCGGGGGCGCGTTGTTAACCGCGTATATGTTGTCCTCGCGGCGAAGCATGTATGCGGATTCTTCGCCGCGCCGCGTTCTCGATATCCGATGATCTTCGAGCTTCGAGCTATTCGTATCGGAATTCGTATCTGGATTCAATCGAGTAAATAGGCAGCCGCGTACATATGCCGCGTAATTCCCACGATTCGTGGGTATCTCTCTCATGATTTCAAATCGAACTCGAAGGATTCGAAGTAAATTCCAACGTGAAAGGATATAACGTGCAGAATTGTTTCCTCGAGTAATTCGATTACCGAAGAAAATATATGACGGTCGAATTGGCCCCCAGGCGCGGCTATCGTAACGGAAATTAAATACTTATTTGAGATTACGTTATTTTTTCTTGATAAAGAACCGAGAAAATACACCAGAATTGAAATATTCACGTAAAAAGTAGTATGGCTTGAGTTTCCACTCTCTTCCTCTTCTTCCCTCTTCTACTACCTCTATACCTCTCCTCCTCCTCTCGCTCTCTCTCTCTCTCCCTCTCACAGCGGGAATTATATCGGAGAGCTGGGTTCCTTGTATAAATCATACATATTCAGACGCTGACAACATTTCCTCGAGTAGCTACCAGTGATCCGTCTAATTTATAGTTTAACTTATCTAAATGCGCGCAGCGCTTGGCGCGCGGGGTAACGGCGCGGGTGGTTCAGAGGGGTGGTGGCTGAACGAGCCGACGACAGTGTTCAACCCTTCAGCTGTTTAGCATTCCATCTTCGATTGCTGCCAACTTCGCAGTGCGCGCCCCCCTGCGGCCGTTGGGACCCGCCGCGCCTATTTTTGGTTATAGGAAAGCCGATGGAATGGAAATGGAAACTTCGGCGGAGGGAATCGGAGGCGTCCTTGTTCTCTGTAAATCACTGTCTTGTCTCCAAAGAGAGACGGAGAGAGAAAGGGGTGAAACTAGCTCCTCTAGGCGCTCATCACGTTCAATGTCTCTTCCGCGATGCCGTCGAGGGCCGAACGATATCGAAAATATCATCGTGTTTCGAATTTTTTTCATACAAATTTGAGAAATCACAGGTTTATTGAGAAAATCTCGAGCAAGCACCGAGATACCGATGATTGTTTGTGAAAAAAGTATTTTTTCACGTATAAAATCGACGATATCTTATATTTCCTTGGAGATTTCGTCGATATATCTGTGATTTTCGTAATAAGCGCTAAAAAAATACAAAAAATAGGATGGTCGAGAGTTTGATTTCAAAGGAACGCCGAGATATCAATAATTTTTTGTATAAAAACAATATCCTCTTACATAAAGTAGCCGATGTTTTATATTTCCTTTGAGATATCGACCAAATAATTGTACTTGTCGTAATCAGCGTGAAAAAATACATATTATAAAATAGAATGGTGGATCGGTCGATTCCAGAGATAATTTTCTGGGGGGAGTCATTGTTATTATCTCTTATTTCCTTTGAATGCGATTAATTCGACAATGATTCCATGCTGATTCTTGCTTCCAACCCTTTCAATTTCAAGAGGTTTCATATTTCGAACGTTCGTTTCGAAATACCAATACCGAAGCGTAACGAGGCTCGACAGCGAAAATTGAAGGAACCCTTCCATCCGGCGTGTCGACTCGCCCCACTCCCTCGAGAGACGCCACTGTTGCAGTCTCTTAGAAAATAGGGAAGAGATGACCCCCTCCCTCGCCCGCGACTTTATACTTTAAATCCGGCCTATAAATATCGCGCGCCATCGGATTTCGGGGTGGTTTCCAAAAGATTGGCTCGCGCGATCCTCCGTGGGAATCGCTCACCACTTCTCGTCGATATATTAGGGGATGAAGAGGAGCGATCCCCCCCGTGAATACGCGGAATGATGCATCATCCCCGCGTTTCTCGAGAACAGGCCGAACAACTAAGTACGTACACGTACCCCCTGCGTAATATACACCTCCTACGTTCATCCACGCTTTCGACTACACGAAGAGGGAGGGAGGTGCGAAGGGATGATGAAGTATAGATATCTTCGGCAACTTGGAAACAATTTAGCCTGTATACCAGTCGAGATCTGATAAAATAACGATTAAACAAAGCTGATTATTTCAAAGAAAGGATTTTAGACCGAGAGATAACTTTGAAACATTTAAGTTAACCGGTATCACCAATGGATCTTCCTGATTCCGCTGACTGATATCTCCCGATTGAGAACCTCAGTTCTTTATCGCGTATCCCGCGAAAAAAAAATTATACAACAACTTTTCGTTACGTCCTCCTCTTTCTTGTTCTTTCCTTTTTTCCGCGCCCTCTACCCTCTCCCCCGTACTCTCTTCCGACCACCCTCGCCCCACCGATGCTCTTTCTCGTCCCACCACTTCTCGCCACTCCCGGAATTGTCATACTTTTTACAGCTTCGCTCCGCGACGCGCGCGATACAGACATCCAACGCGGGAGACGACGGAATTCTGCGCAATGCAGGATGGACCGCTTGGTGGGGAGAGGAGAGAGTGGATAACCTGAGTAGCGCGGATATAGGAGGGAAAGATAGGTATAGGTGAGTGGGTAGACACTGGAAAGGGCGGAGAGAGAGGGAGAGAGGGGGAGAGAGAGAGTAGATATAGAGGTAATCGTAAGAGCAACAATAAAAGCAAAGTTTAAATAAATCGTACGTGCCGCGACTCGAGATCGTGCCTGGCACTTTTCGAACGCGCTTTGAAGGAGGCAAACGCCGACGACGAGTCTCCGCGCAGGCCACTTCCAAGGAGGTTCCGGAGACACTTCCTTCAATTGAATTCAGTCGCCCGATCGAAAGTGTCATAAACTCGATACGACGACGGAGAGTGGCAAAACGTCGCGATGTATACGGAGAACGCTCCGCGCCGAAACGATTCGCAATTTCGACCAATCCAATCGCGCCTTTCCCCGCGCAAAGTGTCGCACACCGCGGTATTACAAATGCGGGAAAGTTCACCCCCGTAATTTCCATACAATAATGCCTCCAATCGCGCCGCGAATGATAATAATAATAATCCGTCCGCGGAATTGGTACGCGAAAGAATCGGCAACGCGGGAGGGTGGAAGGGGGAGAGAAAGAAGAGAGGGTGGAATAAAAAGTTCCTAATCCAATACCCTCAGAACCCCGTGTGCGGTTGAAACGCGTCGATACATCAAGCGCGACTTCTCCCGGCGGGTTCCACCCCCGAAATCCCATTACAAACTAGCCTCGGTTTCTCGTTCCCTGAAAACACACCCGTTAGACCGCGCCGATAGGTCGACCGTGCGCCGTACCTCTCTCCTCTCTTCGGTTGTACACCGCGGCGCGGGAGAGGAGATACTTGGCGCATGAATATGTAAATCCCCTTATTTTCGGATCGAGTGCACTCGAAACCAAAAACCAACCTGGAGAACCGAACGGCGGCGGGCGTTGCGCCCTCGTCCCGTCGAGGAATTGATTTATTAACCCGCGATACTACGTACGGGGTGTCTCGAAGGTACGGCTCGGTGGAAGGGAAAAAAGAGGAGAGATAGTCAGACATGTGGACAACGCAAAACTCTACGCGCGCGCTTCGGGGTATAAATTTTTTCGAAATAGAACGATGCGAGACGGCGAAAAGAAATAAAAGCAGCAAACAAATATTGGTTCGTTGTCTGTAATAATTTAAAAATTTCTGAAATACGGTGAAACGAAAGTGAAGAAAAGTATTTCGTTGTATAAAACGCGAAACTAGCTGGAGGAGAATAAGAAAAGTAGCTGTGTGACGCATAGAACGGAAGGAAAAGAGAAAATCAGGGGAAGAAAAGACAACGCTGGCGCGGGAGAGGAGAGAGAGGAGAGGCGGAAAGAAAGACACATCCCTCCGAGCGTCGCTCCCACTTACGCAGAATTTTAAATCGTCGGATCCTTCTCGATGAGCGCGGGTCTCGATTTCGCCCTGGCGAAACGATGGTCCCCCGCCGCGAGTCTCAAAAGTCTCGAGTCGAACAAAGAACGATCGACGAGGGGACGATTCTAAATTCGACTCGTTCACCCCTTTCGCGCCCGGCGAGAGCGAGGCGGGAAGGAGAGCTTTCGTGGAAAGCTGAAAGCAGGGCGCTATAGCGTGTAGCTAAGCACATCAATCGCACCAATACTTACCGGCAACCAACCAACCCCACCACCCTCGACGCCCCCGCACCCCCTCGCCACCCCCGATACACCCTTTGCCGAGCCGCTAATGCTGTCGATAATGTACCGCGCGTCGTGCGTCGAGCTGTGAGCGCGCCGGAACCGTATTACTCCTCGAACGAGGGGTACACCACACACCTGTCGATGGATGGAATATTAATTCATCAGTGGCACGGAAAATAGAAGAGTCATGCTCCTCGTTCGATTCTCGGGAATTCGCTCGAATGTTTTTTTCGATCGCACTTGCTTCGAAAATTAAAAATAAACCTCGAATTCGAGAAACGAAAAGATAATTTTTTTTGGCTACAATGTTTTACACTATAAAAAAATTTGTAACTTTAGTACACCTTTGTGAATTATGAAAATTAATACATTTCCTTATGAAATTTCTCTTATAAATTTTATAACGGAATTTATTAATTTTCATAATCAGTCACATACCTATATTAAATTTAATAGAAGTTTGTTTGCAGTGTAGCGAATATAGGATTAAATGAAACGAAATAAAATAGAACGTATTTTTCTTTTGTCTATAAGACAGCATCGCGAAAAATTGTATAACCAGGTGACTAGGGTTACAATTGGATATATTACAATTTCACCTCCTTCCCTCCTCCCATCTCGCCTCGTCAATTTTACTTATACCCCGACATTAAAATTTCGATGCCAGATTCGCTTGTACCGGAAATCTCTGGGGTCGAAAGGAACCCCAACTCGGTCATCAGCGGAACAAGTTATAGGCGCGTCTATTCGGGGGTTACTCCGGCGAAGGATGCCCGCAGGCGTCTCGTTCTCAAAAGTTTTAATACCACTCCCGCGAGGGGGGTGGGTGGTACTGGCGAGGCCGAGAGGAGAGGAGGGTCGCGGAAGGCGAGGTAGCGGTGGAAAGAGAAGGAAGCAGAGAACAGCCGGAGCGCGAGACGGAAGGCGAGAGAGAATATTTCAGATGATTGGTATTGTTGGAGCCGGAGCTTCGCGAGAGATGTGGCGAGAGAGAGGGAGAGTTGAGAGGGGAGGATTCGGCTGTATTCAAATAGGGTGGCCATTAGAGTTATGTTAGAATATATTGATTATTGGGGGGATCAAAGGGTAGGGGACGGGATGACGCCACAGCGAACAGAAGGGGAAAGATGGAGGGTTGAAACAACCGATATCTCATCCCTGCGTGCCCACCTCAAATTTCAACCTCTCCCTTTGTATCTCTCCCTCTCTCTTTCTCTCTCGTCCGCTAAGCCGAGGCTCTACCTGTCGCACTCGATTTTATTTTACACGTGCGAAATAAAATCATCGATTTTCGCGTCGTATGCTCACCCTACCCATAATTTTGTACTTCGGACGACGTATTCTCCCCCTTAAAAGTGCAACCGTAAAAACACAGAAATGCCAGGCGAGAGCTCACGTCAACAGAATTGTCTTAGATTACACGGATAATCTTCCGAGCGAGATTTTTTCATGCGTTGCCCAGCGTTCACACACAAGTCCATCGTAGCAAGGGTAAACCTCCCTATTTTTGTTTTGCTTCAAGAGCGGTTGCCGCAGCGACAAACTCGCGTCTCTAAACTGGCGTCGAGTTGGACGCCGCCGTTGCGAGAACGAACAAATTAAAATAATAACTCTCTCTCTCGCGTATCAGCGTGCGTGGGGCGGCGCCTGGGGAGCGGAGAGAAAAGGGGTTGCGTCTAGCGGGGTAAGCCGGCCGGGGATGAGATGACCAACGGAAAGCGGTCACCATTCGTACAGGGTGACCAGAATGTACCCTACTCGACTGCAGGGTAATGATTGATTCGCTGGACGAAGAGGAAATCAACGAAAAAAATTACAAATGATGAAATAAACCGGTACGCGAATGTTTCTATTTCCTCCTCGATTTTTCACGCTTCGAGAGATGATCCACGATGCGGAAAGGAGATAGTCGCAGGAGGACAGGGCAGACGCGGCGGTACTCAGGATCAGACATTTTGATCCTGCCGCTGTCTTTTTTCTCTCGTTCCCTTCCACCCCCGTACTCGCGCCCTCCCTCCTCGCGGAAGAGCGCGGCAGAGAGTCCTCTTTCCCATCCTCGGGTGTTCTTCTCCTCTTTCGAATTATTGGCCTCGCGCAAAGATCCACGAGTGCCAACGGTGCGCGAACTGGTAATGGGGAGAGGAGAGGAGTCTGAGAGCGACTCGAGAGAGCAGCCCGGGTCGATTCTCTTTGCGAAATCCGGATATTACACGGAAAATCCTACGATTAAACTGCGTTGGTACCGCGGGAGGCGGGGGGTGGGTCTTTGAGTTTTCCGTGCCATCGCGTGTGAGACGAGCTTGACTGACTTGCGAGGATCAAGATTAGGGGTTTCTCGTCAATGATAAAAAAATTCTATTAGTTTCGCAATCGTTGTTTTACTTATTTTTCTTACTTTAGAATTGAAATACATATATATCTTTCGGAAACAACGCCGAGAATTTTCGTCGCGTACCAAAACTCATTTAATTACCGCTAATCGTCCATCGATCCGGCACAAAGGGAGATTTTCGAAGCTCGTCGAACTCTTTGACGCCGTGCCGCGCACCCTGTTCCCTGGAAACGGCCGATAAAATAAGATTATCCGCGCGGGGGCGTCAGCGCGTTAAAATAACGCGAGCGGTCCTTTCGGGTTCGACGGGATGTATTGTACACCCCGTATATATTCGCACGTGGACAAATGTAGGACATTATCGGGCATTAGTCAATTCGGGCCTCGCGAATTCGTCGAGGCTGCGGATGAATAAAAGGGGGCGCGAAGGGAAGTACAATCGATGAAAGGGTCGGACATCAAACCCCTTCGTGTCGTGATCTTCTCCCCCGGCCGTTGCCATCACCCACCCACCCCCTACGCGACTCTAACTCACCGCCACACGGTAGCGCCCTCTCTTGCCGCGTACACATTTACATAAATTATTGATCCCTAAAACACCGCCGCCAATGCCATTGCCATCGAGGATAAGGAAAGAGAGAGAGAGAGAGATAGGGAGAGAGAGAGAGGGGGGAAAGCTGCGGTAGAGACAAGCGCGAACTGCGAGCACCCCGCCACGAAATAAACCTTTCGTGAAGGGTGCTCTTCTCTCCCTGCACCCGCGGATGCCAGAAATCATCTTTACGAAGGAGCGAAGGTGACGCTCTTCCCGCTTTTCTTTCCCCTCCTTCTTTCACGCTCGGCTTAAGATAGAAAATGCATTCATGAAAATGGATTTTAATCAATGTATAGTTATCAAACAATATCATTACGAGTCATAAATTATATTATTTACGAAAAACGAATGCGCGATTAATAATTGTACGATACGACTCGTATTTTTTCCCAACCAAGATCGATACAAATTGCAAACAAGACGCACCCAAGCGATTCTTTATAAACAAATATTTTAAAAAACGAGAAGCAATAGCCTCTCTTACACGAAAAAGCCTCGCATGATCAATTTTCTCCAAGTATCCGCGATATTAATTATAATATCCCGGTAGCGCCGAGACGTGGCGATGCATTCAGGAGGACGGGTCCGCGTCATTAAGCTACGCATTGTTCGCGCAGGGCTGATTGTCTTGGCCGCCCATTTCAGCCGTAGCCAGAGACAATTGTTCAATATTCCCATTGATCTGTGAGACGCCCGCGGGGCTGCCGCTCTCCATCCATCCATCCATCCATCCAGCGTATACGCTGCTTTTGTCAATATCTCTATTTTAATGATATGAGAGACAGCCGCGACCCGAGCAGCCACCCCCCGCCCGGCCTCCGCCGCCGCCCCCGCGACTCGCGCTACCTCGCGCAAAGCGGGATCTGCTTCTGTGGAAAGGGTGCGAGAAGGTGACGCGGTCCATTATTTCCCGCTGTATTTTTTCCTCAAAAAATGACGCGGAACCTCGAAGCGCTTCCGTCGAAGCGTTCGCACATGACGGCGACATTTGCGTTCGGCTGCGCGAGAGCTCATCGTCATTATTTTCTCACGGTAACGCTGACGACTTGTCGACACAATGCCAACGCCGTCGCCTCCGTTAACGGGGACGCTGAACGGATGCCGCGATGGAAAATTTTACGGCGCGCCGTACTTTTCGATCTGCATACAATTGAACTATGGTGTGGTATAAATTGCGGTACGGTTGAGCGACGCGCAAAGGTAGAATTGGCGACGGCTTTCGCGGTATTTCCAATTGAATAGCGCGATGCGCGAGAAACGAGCGTTTTCGCGGTGAAATCGCGCTTACCGGTGAACGCGGTCGAATAGCGCAACGCGAAACCGCACGGCCATAATTAACGGACATAAATTATCAATCCGAACATCGGTTAGCAGCGTAGCCTGACACGTGTATATACGAGAGCCTGTGAATGTAGTCGCCAGTGAATACGTATACGCGTATACGCAATGCGATATACAACGAAGCGTTGCGGCGATGCGGGTCGAAGGACGGTGTCGGCGTTGCAGGAAGAGGAACGGGTCGGGGTTGGGGGAGGGTGGCCGCGAGCGAAGTGATTGATATAGAGGTGCGGTCACTACAGAGCCAACTGGCAGTGCTGACTCCGTGACGTACGTCTCTCTGCGACTATTGCGCGAGGACCGTCACGATTCCTCCACCCTCCTGATCCATCCCGCGAGGAGAGAGGTACCTATCCTTCAACGCGTATCGCGCGGCGAGAAACCTCGCCCGGATCGATCGTTGCGGAATTTAGGCTCGATTTCTGGCAGCCTCGAAATGTGGAGATACTACATTTCCGCGAAGAATCGAGGGAAAAAAACGTTTCCAAATATTCGAAGCTACGAAAAATCGAGAGAGACGGTCCTGTGCGGTAACGCTCGAGAAAAATGTCCTCGTCTCCTTCGACTCGCTCGCGAGAGAGTCGAAAAAGAATCGCGGGAGGGAAAAACGGAGGAGAGGGAGAGGCTTTGAACGCAAACGCAAAACGGTCGCAACTACTGCCTTAATAAAATATGAAAAGCCGTTGGGTTCCCTCGAGGGCGCGGGAGGGAGACTAAAGCCTCGCACGACCGGGGGGTTAGGAAGGAGGAGGGGCGGCAGATCTGATCCTCAATATCCGCACAGCCGCGCCGCGGACCGACTGACGGACGAACGGACAGACACAGCTCAGAGATCCGCGCCACGGTTATACGCTTTAATTCCTTCGACGGCTTTAATTCTCATATTCGTATTCCGCTCCCCTCCTCTGACCACGACTGCCGCCCCAACCCTTTCCCCGGTGCCTCTTGCCCACTGCTCGGACGACGCACGCATTTCCAGACTCGACGATGTCGCGCGGATTTAGTTTCTTTCGGGTTTAATGCGTTACGCGATGTGCCGATATTTTCTTTCATCGAGATCGAATGCTCGGAGAATGATTTGGAGAATTTCAAATGAAAGCTTATGTAGTTATGGGAAATAAACAATAAAATGTAATTTCCTTGAATAATGAAATGAAAAATGATATACGGATTTAATTCTCATCGACATATTGTTACGCGTCGTTTTTAAGAAATAAGAAAACGAATACTGAATTTATTAATTGAAACTGCACGTGATTTTAAATTGATGTATCTCTTGATTCAATTTTACATTTCTATGTTAATTTGATAAATTGAGAAGGGAAAAAATAGACAAATTATAAGATAAGTACAGGCGAACGTGACTCTCGAACCACGTTCCGATTCGCCACCCCTGTTTGCATCCAGTCAATCGGCTTTACCTTCCGGGTACGCGACCACCCCGCAAAACGTTCTCAGCCGCGCGTCGGGCGAATCGCTGAATTTATTCCGGAAATACGTCTCCAGCACGCGAAGGGATAAAGATATTCCGGTTTTTGCATGGATTAGTAATGGAAGCTCTCCCGGGATAGGAGCTCTCTCTCTCAGGGGGTGATTCGGTGCGGTAAGGGGTGCCTACCCCCAACTCCACCCTCCCCGCCTCACCCGCTCACCCACCCTCGGAAGCTACTGTATCAACGATGGCCGCGATCAAGAACTGACCACAAAGAGGAGCTACCCCCTTCCTTCCTGTGAAAATAATTATGGCCGCCACCCACGTTCCGCAGAACCCCGTCCTCCTCGCGGCGCGCTTTTCATTCGATTCTCGAATTCTCGATTCCGCCTCGGTGAAAATTCTTCGGGAAAATGCGGAGCAGCAGACCGTGCGTCGATCGTCGTCGAGGGGTGGAAACGTACCCGGGAAAATATTTTTTTCGGAAAAGCGGAAGGTACATTTCAACGAATAAATATTCTTCCGTTAGTTGGGGAAGTTTTTTTCTTGATCCTGACTGCTGAGAAAATTTCGAAAAAATAGATAATTTACCGAATGGTTATTTTAAAAAAATAATTCCTCGCGCTACAATACAACAATACAATAGCTATGTATTTTTCGCGCTCCCTCTCCCCCTCCCCTTTCCAGAGGAAACACGATTGCGACTCGAAACTCGTCTCCTACCTCGTCGACTCGGGGGGGAAAAAAAAGCGATAGAAGCTCCGAGTGCGGAGGCGTCGTTGGAAACGAGAGTGCGTATATATACGTACCTTCGGGATACTCGGTCGAGAACTGGGTGTGGCCGCGGAGAAGGGTTTACCTATATGCTTATACGGCATGCAGAAAGAGACACTCGAGTATACGACACGCGCGCGTCACACGCCAACACACGCGCGCAAGCCGTGGGTTCGCGCGGACGGCGAGGCCGACGCGGAAGAAGGGTTGAAAGGATAACGAATATGACGTCAATTTTAAGGCTGAGGGGTGAGAAGCAATCAGCGAGGGGGTGGCCAGGATAACGCCGGGACCCCTTCCAAGGGTCGCGTCGCTCGCCGGACTTTGAACTTTGATGTCCATCGCGAATATGTATGCTTCTATTACTCCGTGCGTATATACATATCAGCGGCGCGTACGAGGTCCAATAACGTTTGTCCCGCTGCTGGAGACGAACAAATATGTTATTCGCGGAGGGGTAAATGCTTTGGATTCAATTTTTCTCGTCTTTTTATTCATTCGGTATTTTTTAATTAATATCAACGTATTGAGGAAAAATTAATTAAATCGAGTCAATAAAAATTCACGCATGATGAACTACACATTGAATGATTAAATTGATATTTCGCATATCTCATGACAGTCATGATCGATTTGCAAAGAATAATTTTCCTCTCGTGCAGTAATTAATAATCACCCGAAATAACTGAATATCATATGTCACCACTCGTTACACGACATACGAGTATTTACCCATTCCCCGACTATTAGCCAGGTTTTCCAGAATTTCCTGATCGCCGAACACCGCGCTTTAAACTCAAAGTCGAAACATTGTGCCATCGCTCCTTAAAGCTCGCACGTGAGCCCCGATAATTCATAATTTAATATCTCGCCCGGGTGTATAAGCTCCGAACGATAAAAGCACGCGGGAATATACATACACACACACACCCCATGTGAAGGCGTGGATATACATATATATACGAGTATATATATATAGAAACGCTTAAGCAGTGCATTGGCATCCCCCGATCCCCGGGGCTCACCCCTTCGGGGCCGACGACGACGGCGACGACAACAGCAGCCTATTGTTTCAACGTATTAGTCATTCGACGTATTGCAAAGTGTGCCGGCGGACCGGGGTACTCGCGAGCCACCCCTCCGGCTGCCTCTTTTCCGCCCCCTCGGAGCTTTCGCGCTTCGCCGCCGCGCGGCGACACCGCACGGCGCACCGAAAAGCCATCAAGAGCTTTTTGCGCCTCGCCTCCGAACGAGGACTTCGATTTTACTGCGAACGGACTTGTTACGCGGCTTAAACGCTGAAAGCTCAGCCCTCCTCGTCCTCCATACCACCTCCCTCCTTACCCTCCCGCACGCAGACACACGAATGCTCGATTAGAGGCACACTTAGCTCGACGGTTATGGGTTATGATTATTAGTCCGCCCAACCCTCCCGCCAGTCGTCGTCGACGTCGCCACGCGCGTACGCGCCACTTCCAAATGCGAATCTCGCGCGATTCGATCCATTCCGTCCAATTTGACGCACCCGCGCGCGGGCGCGAGCGATGTCCGCGCGATTAAAATTGAATTTCAAAGCAGGCGGGTAATCAAGGGAGGCGTACACCGAGGTCCCTTCGATATTCCGTCAAAGCCGGTTTCAATCTGCCGGGTGACAATAACGATCGCCGCGGCAACCCTTCTTTCTCGGATGTGTAAATAGAAAATTTAATTACCTACATTTTTTTATCTTGGCTTTTCTAACGCCACGAATTTCAAGGCAGACGTTAACAAGCGCACCGAACCGCGCAAAAACGAGGATTTCTCGACGCTGCACTTTTAATACGACTGTTCGGCGAAGTTCATGTCGATAATAACTGTATCGTGACGCGCCGTTGCGATAGCTCAGCGCGGCCGACAATTTCCACGGGCGGACTCGCAATTATCAGCGGGATGTAAATGGGCGCCGCGCGATTTCTTTCGGAGAAACGAAAGAAAAACGAGAAATGCCGACCATGCAAGAAAGAGAATCCGAAACGATTTTATTTTACAATTCCATTCGCAATGCGCTAAATGCGAAATTGATTCTCAATTAACTTATGCGCGAGCGATGAATCAACTGGAAACATTTTATCGACCCCCGCGAAAGGCCTCGGGAAATCGAGACGAAAGCCGACGAATCGGGATGGGGTAACGAGGAAGGCAACCGAGAGAGCCACGGAAGATTACCATCCATCTTTCCTTCATTTCCGTAAAAAGTAACATTCGATCATTTCGACTCGGCATCAGCGGCGCACGCGGAGAGAGCGAGACGCGGCTTCAGCGCTACACGCCGCCGTCAATTATCCCCATGCCATTCAATCATTTTGCGAGATCGACGTTGCTCCGAGCCGAATTCTCGGTCACGAGAACCGCAGCGCGACACGAGCGACTCTCGCGCGTGCGAACCACCACCTCGCACGGCTCGTCTCCCCGCAGCGCGATCAGCCCCTTTCACTCCGCCGTTTATTTTCCGAATTGATTCCGCTTCTTCGTGGAAAGCAGCGTGCAAATATGGGCGCGGATGCAGCGAGAAACGGACAAAGGATACGGAAGGTATCGATCACTCTGGAAGGTGCTAACGATGATTGGCCGCGAGCTGTTGTGATAACCCGATATCTTCGGCTTTCAACCGGGGCGTTTCGTGAGGAGCGACCGCGCGCTTGATCGCTCGTGCAAATACATTAGGGGGAAACGTCCGACGCTTGCGGAGAAATTTCTACTTCGGCGGAAAAGAATTCGAAATGCCCGACGTGAAAGTGGAATCGAACGGACGCGGAACGTGGCGTATATAGGGGTTGCTTCGTGCGGCGGATGACGCGCGAGCGGATGAAAAATCCGCCGATTCTTTCTTCTTTCCTTTCATCCCTGCTCACCCCCTCCCAGCGTCTTTCAGGTCGAATCCATCGCGCGTTTCATCGAGGTTGTTGTATTGCCGAATATCGTGACCTGCCGATCGTGGTTTAATCCGACGATGTAATCGATCCCGCGCCACCCTCCGAACTTTGCTCGCCCCTCTCCCACCCCACGCGAAGTTGATTGAAGGCTCGCGCGAGGGATGGAATCACGCTATCTGTAGATCAACGCTCAAAAATTACCGATATCGCATTCGATTCTTGGCTCGGTGGAGGGGGTGTGTGTATGTGGAGAAGAGAGAGAGAAGGGGAGCTTTAGGATGAGCCATAGAAGCAGAGGAATGAAGCTTGTAACAGCGCGAAGCTTCTATGGGGTATTATAAACTTTCTATGATTTTCGTTCGAGCTGAGAAAAAAATTGTTATTAATCCCAGTAACTAAATCTGCATTCTCCTACCCGTAACCGCCGATGTATTTAAGTGCACTGCATTTCTTTCTCAATGTGAATTTAAGATTTTCTTTATTTCTCAGAAATCCTCACACATTCCGATCCAACGATGGAAATCGGATACGACAAACGCACCAGTCACAAGATATACAACCAGAGTATTTTACTCCCCATCCGGTAGCGTTTTCCAAAGAAGCGGGGGGTGGCCCTCGAGCGTAAAAGTCACCGCTTCGAAAAATACGATCGCCGTCGAAGATTTATCGCGCGAGTTAATTATGCTGATACACGCCGCTGCGGCGGGGTGGTAATAAGCCGAAGGCGAAGACGAAGGCGGTCATACAACCCTTGCCCCCGCCGCCTCGACGGCCGCTGGCGGAAAATAAAATAAAATCAGTTGTAAAGCAATTATTAATGGCAGAACATGCAACGCTGCCAGAAACTTTCGGTGGCACGCAAATAAGCCATATTCCTTCGCCATGCATATTCCAACTTCGGCTCGTTGCGGTTCCGCTACCCCCCTTTGACCACCCCATCGGCGGCTTTAATCCTCCTTTGGCACGTGGAAAACGCGCGTCGATCTTTTTCTCGCTCTGGAATGTTTTCTTTGTTTTTTATTTTTAAGAGATCTCCAAGCAGATCGCATCGACGGTGGCGAATGCAAATTATTGCGGTCGACGAAGTAGCGGGTCGAGCGAATTTTTTTCCTTCCGTCAAAGGGAGCATAAAAATGGGTGAAATTGAAGAGAAAGGAACGGGGTGGGGGGTGAGTCTCGGGGATTTCTCAGATTTTCGGTTCGTATTATTTGTTCGACATCGGCGAGGGGTGAAATCTGTTTCTTTGCACAGCGAAGAATATCAGTTGTTAGAAATACAAAGGGTGAGAGTCGAGGGAGGTTGAGAAGCAAGTCGCGCGCGCGTAGCGAGGGGGTAGGCGGAGCGCGGTGGCGCGCACCCCTGTACAAACCAAATTCTTAAGAGAATTTAACCGTTTGAATAGCTCGCAAATCCATTGCAAATGTTTACACGGGATTTGAACAATATACCCCTCTCGCTCTTTCCTCGCTCGCCCTCTCGTTTCCTCCCGCTCTCCCGCGAAGCTCCTCCTCGCTTTCTGACCCGAAAGAGGAATGACGACGGAGATACAGGAACGACGGGAGAAAGAGAGGGAGAAATCGGAAAGGTATCCTTCCACTCTTCTTCCGACGAGGGCCGATTTCACCCTCTTTTTCCCCCTAATGACGCGTTAACGCTTCGACGTTACGCCCGATGGCACTTACCTATTGTCAGCGAATGGCCGGCTATCGTGAAGCTTTAATAAAAAGACCCGCGGGTGCGCGCTATTAATATTTCTGAAGTTCCTCGCGTTTCAATTTGGATCGACCTCGTTTTACTCATAATCGAGTGTGCGAAGGATTCGTACTTAACACATATATTGATAATTAGAAAATATAACAAATAAATTGATACCAATTGTGGTCCAAACATTGTTCAATTGAAATAAGACTCGTTTTAACTCTACGAATAAATAGATACTTATTTTCAAAACTTCTGTCTTTTTCTATTTTATGCTTTTTTCAACGAATTTAAAAAAATTTGGATTTCAAAGAAATTATCTATCTTGTTCTCTTCTCCTCTTTCCTCCACAACACCCTAAAAAATCTTGGTGAATTTTCTTTCACACACTACCGATCCTCACCGACTCCAGAAAGCCGAGCAGAAGAGAAAGTGAAACCGCGGGGCAATCAGTAGTCTTCCCTTAGCTGTTCGTCTCCGGTTGCAGATGTATGTAAAGCACCCAGCGAAACAAACGGTTCGCCTTACCTCCACGCCGGCCCCCCTCCTAGTCCACCCCTCAAGACAAACAGTAGCGGTGTCTTAACAAGTGGACCAAGCTGTGCCCAAGACAAAGGGTAATTGAGGGTAGGGATTAATACCCCTATACACCAGAAATCCAGCAGCCGGCCCGTGCGACTCATCTCTCTCGCACTCGCCCACTTTCCCTTTCTCCTTCTCTCTCCGTCTCACTCGCCAGAGTTCGAGAGTGTATCTCTTCCCGGAAAGGAGATCCTCCTCTCCTTTCCGGCGCGGTCTTGCTCCTCTGCACTCCTTTCCCATCTACGCGAATCCCTCTCTCGCTCTCGAAGTCTTCTCGAGATCCACCCCCGGGGAGTGACGGGGTCATCTTACTAATTAAACAATCAAATACGGGCAGCCACCGGCTGCCCGCCCGCGTATCCTATTCTCACGGGTCCGCAGGATCGATTGATTACTTTGCTCGAACTTCGATTAGTCCTGAAGGAGGAGAGGGAGGTATTCTCTCCTCTTATAGTAAATCCCTGGCATCCCTCGTGGGTCCAGTTTGCTCTCGCGTACCTTAACCCTGCTCCACGTAAGGTTGTGTGCTGTGTTGCTAAGATTTTTCTGGGATATATAATGAGAAAACTCCAAATTGGACCAAAAAATTACACTGAAAGTCGCAATATCTATACTGTACTATACGAAAAATGTTATTGAATGGAAATGAGAGTTTAATCATAGCGAAAGTAGGAGAATCATCATATGAAAAATCAGAATTACTCTCGTACACGAATCCCCGTACTCTCGATTTACCTGGAATCTTAGAGATCTCAACAGAGAGCGCGAAGAGAAATGGAGAGAGAGAGAAAGAGGAGTGCGTAAATCCGAGAAGCAACGTCGCAGGACCGAAAACTTGGCGAAACTGTAACAACTCCTCGGAGGGAGGATCCGAGAGGGCAGAGGCTTACCCTCTCGGAATTATAATACAAAATGCCATAACTATCGTCCTAATCATACTTTATTCTAACGGGTCTCCGCGTAACGAGGTCGCAGAGTCCTTTGTGTCTACTGCTAAGTGCGAGGGTGAAATCTAAACTCGCATTATAAAGTAGAACCACATCCACCTCCTCCTTCCTTCCCACTTCTCCGCCCCCATCTTCCCACACCCCCTCTGGAAAACGATCTTCGCTCTCTTCCACGTTCGTGCAGCCGCGTCGTATCTACGTGCCTCCCTAAAATTTCTAGGGTGTACGAAAGCAGTTTTCAGGTGGCGACTGCCTTCGCATCTCCGAGCGATCTCCGCCCCACTCTCCGTCTCCCGCGCGGCCTTTCGTAAACCGGTCCCCTGCAGGCGAGGACGATTCAATTACAGGAAGTGAAAGGACGATATCGGGGACGTGGCTGCGAGGCTTCGGTTATCTAGCGAGGTAATCGGTTTTAATTGTGAAATTAGTGCGTCGTTTCACGGGGAGTGGGTACGAATATTATTGCCGCGAGGCTCGCGATTGGCGAGCCAGTAGAAAAGGACGGAGTGTAGCCCGGCTCGGACGGAAAGAATAAAATTCTCGGAGAAATTCTCCCGAGCATACGGTCGGGGATTTCAGAATTTTCAAATGTTATTATTCCCTCTCGTGTCGCGTGGCACGAGGAGTGTTTACCTTATTTAAAGTGGAGGGAGACATTCTCGATCCGCCGACGAGAGTAGTGGGATTCCGCATCAAGGAGACCGTAGAAAATCGTGTAGCCGACGCGACGGAACGACGTCTCGAAGTCCGTACGAAGGAAGATAGACGTGCGTGGAGGTACGACACACGCGATGGAGACACGGCGAAGGAGCACATACCAAATTGAATAATATTGTAATATCGAATTCCACATTCTGCCCCCGAAATCTCCGACCCCCTCATCGCCCAACTCGGGGTATTATTGGAATTTTTGTCCGAACCGCTGCTCTTTCTGTGTTTCTCTTTCCCTCTCACTGTCACCGGAATGTAAATCGTCAAACGACACTCAATGAGGGAAGGAAAGCGACGAATGTGTCGGGGAGATGACACGTGACCAGGCCAATTCCACGAGGGTTTGGAGTTTGAGTTCTTTTTTTCTACGCAGCATCGAGACTCCTTTCGGTTTGAACTTTACCTATCAATGAAAAGGGTGAATTTTTTTGTTCGACAGTGATTACTACATAACTTTCGAGTAATTTAAACTTTGTTTAGAGCTTTTGGGGGATGGATATGATAAAATAACTTGCCAATCATAAATTATAACCAACAGAACTACAAGTTTGTCGAAAGCGACTGCACTAATTGTTATTTTAGTTGTATTTTATAGTCCCAGTAACCCATAATTAACTCTAAGGATTTATTCTACCAGATATACGTATATAGTTGATCGAACCGTGCAGCCCCTGCTCGGTGTGCGTGCCGTTCGTACTTAAACGAGCCGCGACAAGAAGATTCCGTAACGAAGCAATAACTATACCGATGACAGTCATTTGTTTGCGCTAATAATTGCCTAGCAACGATACGGAAAGTCGATATATTAATTATTGAACCGGAGGGTGTCGTACGGAAAGGATATATCCGACCTACGCGCGATGAGGAAGGGTGGGAGGCAGCGCGGAGAGGGTCGCTCGGAACGGCCTGTCGAGTCGCTTAGATACACGGCACGAGATAATTGTTGCTTTAAATTTTACATTTTATAGCCGATCAACGGGCGGCGATAGGCGTTATTGCGTGCGTTCGATTGTAACACATTATCTTTCATTCAGCCCCCCGGCACCCCCTGCGCCTCTGGCCCGTGTTCCGTACTTTATGTTCTCGCTCTATCATTCGATCACCCCAGACCAAGCGACAGCTGGGACGTAAAGGCACGTACACACGGTTGCTCGAGTACGTCTCGTACTCCTTATTACAGTGCCTATCTCGAATGTAAATAAATTCTGCGCAAAAAAGAGTAGCTTGATTTATATCAAACCTAAATCCTATACGCGACGCTGTTTATAATGCTTTAATTTTTATCGAAACAATACCAGTTTCTCCAACAGTACAGAGAAACCGTTTTGTTCGTCGAGTAGAACAAGACGTTGAATTCTCACCGCGATCCCGCGATCATCGGTACCGGCAACGGTTAACCTTACGGTAATTTACAGGGTAGTTAGAGAGCGTAACCTTTGACCTACGAGCGTCTCGCATGCAGCTACTGAAAGGCAAGTGTGCCTGACTAGTTAGCCACCCAACCTACTCCCCGTCTCGTATACAGCCGACTACACCCCTGACTGTTATATACCTTAGGCAAGGTTTTCGAGGCCGGTTGTACTTGCAACGCGGCAATGCCGCTATCGATTATTAGTTGTTATCTTGGTGAAGTATTGCAACGCGGTGTGGCAAGCACAAGCCGCGGCTCGGACCCCGGCCATATACATGCATCACTCGACCGAGATAAGACTCGGATGGATCGTTATACTGCCCGGTCTATGATTAATAATTACTCGCTGCGCCTTTATCAGATGCCAGACGACGGTAGAGTTACCCCTGATAACGAGTAATCAAACCCCTCCGACCTGCCCCCGGAAAACCGGATCTCGACGATCTCTCTTCGCGAGCTGCCACCTAATCAGAGTGGAACGGGAGTGCAACGCACGCGGTCAGTCGAGATCCGATCGAAGCGACGACGCGAATTTGCGGTCGAACGTTTGCGCGCGATGCGGGGCGAATTTTTGTACCGCGTTTTCTCGCGGGAAGCAATTGTAGACTACGAAAATCGGCGTGTCGATCCCGCCCTGAAAAAAGTTGGCGGCGGTAATCAAACTTTTCCATCGAGCCTGCTATACCGGAAGCGACGAGCGATAAGCAATAAAACGGTCCCGCGAGGGGGTGTGTCGACGATTCCCTATTGTTTCGCAGGGCAGGGGTGCTATCGGTGGCAGTTTTGGCGTGTCGCTGTTGAAAGTCGCATGATTATGGTTCGAAGGTCGATCGCGCTCGGTATTATCGCCGTCGTCCTGCGTGCCGTGCGCTTTACAACTCCCCACCCCTTTCTGGCGGCAAAAATATATTATAAATTATGACGGCGACGAGCTTTCGTCGGTTTTTCGAAGCCCTGACGATGAGTCGTCCCTCGCGTGACGCGGTGCGCCCGATTTTGATGCTTTCTTTCGGAATTAATGAAATAAAACCGTTCTGTGTCTTTTATTCGCTACTTTATGTGGATTTAATGTACGAAATATTTTATTCTTTGTTTCACAGATTGAAAGAAGAAAGGAAGGAAGTGGATCGATATATCTTTGTAAAATTCTATATAATAGCCTGCGATATTGAAAGATCGCTTTATTCATTGATTGAACACAGACAGATACATTTAGATCCACGAGACATCACTTCTAGGACGGAAAAAGGAACGCCAACCGATCGTAATTCTATCTATGGAAGATTTACGGCGGTGCGAGTTCGAACGATGGACTAAAAATGTTTCCCATCGATCCATCGCTTCGACATGCAGGATATGAATTGCGAGGAAATGAAAAACGTCGCTGGCAATAAATAGCGAAAACGCTCGAATATCGTGTCGAGAAAAATGTGTAAGCTTCGTGTACACTGGCAGAGGTGAATGTGTATATATATATATATACGTATATATCGGCAGGCTTTATAGGCAGGCTATAATGGAGTCTCGGGGTTTGAATTATCGCCATCCAATAAGAATACCCCGGGCAGTTTATTGGATTCACGATACCTACGCGATTTGCATGCTCGGCGATACTCAAATTTCTAACAGTAAATCACCAACTGAAACGAGATCGGCTGATTGTACACTGCGATCGAGAAGAAATAAGAACTCAAGTTTTCAATAAATTTTAAATATGAGAGAATTTAATTCTTAATTTCCACTGAGAGAAATAATTGCTAATGTTAAAAAAAATATGTTTTAAATGTTTAGAAATACAGATTTTTAGTCGAATAATATATATTCTTGATTCAAGAGTATCTTCGTTGGCATAAGACATTGTAAAGCCGTGGCTTGATTCTGGAATTATAATTTGGGGTTTTTGATTGAAGAAAACATTTTTTGGTTCATGTAATTATTTCTCTCAGTGTATACTTCAGCTTGATTATGTTTTGTCAAGTTACTTTTATTTTTATGAAATCCTCCATCCCAAAGCATCGATAAATTCCATTCCATCCACCCCCATGAATTCTGAAACAAGCTCGACGCAAGTCAAACAGTTTTTTCTTCTTTTACGATCGTCGCTCACGGGTCAAGCGAAGCTCGTTTCTCACATCGACGCGAAGTGGCCGGACCGAAGGTCGTGTATTTCGTTTCAGCGAATAACCGGAAACGATAGAAGAGGGGGAGAGATCAATGGGATAATTTATATTCCGCGTTTTCACGCAAAGACGAATCGTGAAGGCGCGACTTTTTTCCATTCGCCGAACGACGGGAATTCCGTGAAAAAGAAAAAAAATACAACACAACACCATCCGTCGTTACGCGTTAGCAGCCACTCTGCAAAGCGTTTGGGAAAGCAGCGGGGAAAAAACGGGGGCCAATAAAGGGAGCGCGGTAAATCAAACGGGCAAGTTAAATTATTGACTCGTATTAAATTAAAAACCGGGAACACACCCGAGCTTCTCATCGGAATGCCTACATATTTATACGAGCTTCCGTATCAATTTCAGCCCCGAATAATATCTCGCGCGGGAGGAGCGCGGCAAGGGGACGCGAAGGAGGAAAACGAGAATCTTCAATTCGCCCGGTCGTGTTATAAAATATTGACGTGTATTGCGTTCGCCATAGATATTCGAGGTGACACCGTGCTCCGGCAGGGGGTTAGTATTAATAATGCAACCCTCGAATTCCAAGTTTTCCCGAACGCCCCCCTGTCGACCGACGCCTTTTTTCCTCTCTTTTTTTTTGTAGCAACACGTCAAAGGTACTATTCTTTTCGCGAGGATCGAATTCAAACGATAAATATGACAAAATTACTCATTTTTCCGTGACATAATCCACCATGACTATAAATGTTAACAAATTGGAACGCGTCAAAAATATTTCTTCCATCATCCGAGCAAATCGCGACTGAAAGAAAATTACAGATAAATTTTCAATCCTCCTTTTTAGCCTAATTATGCAACTGCAGCATAGCTGCGAATATTTCACTCGCGCGATATACGCCATTGCGGAGAAAGCTCGCGGCCTCTTTTTCCACCCCCGCGAAAATTCACCGTAGGACGTCGGCACTCGCGCGTTCGCGAACACACATGCACAGGATATGTGCGGGCGGAGATCCGTATGTCCGGTCGAGAAAAGGAAATACGTAGACCGCCGCCCCGGTGCTTTTGCTCTTCGTTATAAATGAGAGGGGTTTGGTTTAAAGCCAGCTTCGCCAAAAACACTCGGCGCGGAGTGGGAGGCGGTCCGCGGGGCTGATTTCGATTGAATAATTTATGTTTCATTACGGGGAGGCTTATAGGCGCCTTGCAAACGCTATATCCCGTACATTCAGAAAGGCTTGAGCATACAAGGTCTGAATTCAGCTGCCTTTCACATATTTCCTATAGGCATTCAGCCGGCCTGAAAAGAATTTTGTATCGGGGGTATTGAGGAGAGGGCTGGAACCGATACCGCGACCGCTCGCGCGCCGAATGCGGATTCCGCCCGTCTTCGGAAGGTAAAAGTGAGAGGAAGAAAGAAAAAGAGTCGCCGATCGAACGTGCCACTCCGCGCTGCGAGGAGGACCCGCTGTGTACAGGCTCCGGGGACTCCCTCATTTGCCTACGAATGCTCTCTCCGTGCCCTCTCCCCCGCTTCCACCGATCTGACTTATCACGTGTCGTTTGCGCACCCCCCTCTCCCCCTTCCGATTCGACTCGCCGACCCCCTTCTCCCTCCCAACCCATCCCGCCCCGTACGACTGCGCCGCGGCGCGTTTTAAAATTGAATGTGGCTCAATTTCGCAAATGTCAACACGTATCGAGAAAGGAAATAGATGTTTAAAAGAGACCCTCTCCCGATGAATATTACATACACGAAAGAGAAACGAGATAGAGGGGGGAGTATGAATTTTTCGTGTATTTCTTTTCTATTTCAGTCGCACGCCGAATGCCGGAGCAGTTTTATAAGAATGTTACAAAAATTAATCTAAAATTAGGTCGCCCAATTATTCCGTTAATTTGCTTGAGAAAAATTCGTGAAATTAGGTCGACCATTTCTCTCGGCCCCGGCGATCCCCCCTTTCGGCATCTTTCGCCCCGTCTCATCTTCTCGCCCGGATTCGACCATCTAAATTAGGATTGCTCAGGTCCGGCGGACCGCGCGAACTCGCGACGTCGGATTAGCTGTTGCGGCGACGTCGGTCTCCCGAAACGCGGGAGATCCGTCTTCCGAACGCGACGTAACGCCGCGCAACTCTCGCGGTCCGGTCGGGGGTTGAAAGAGAGAGGCGAGGGGAAGGCCGTGAGATCTGGGCGGCGCAGGGGACGAAGAAAGGGACGGGAGATTGGGAAGAGCTGAGACTTGGCACGTTGACTCAAGCTGCAGAGTCCCACGCACTCGAACACGCTGCTAACACGGGGAGCCTAATTAAACGCCTTACCCACAACAGACAACGCCGTATTCGGGGCGGTGGTGTTTACTTTAACCTACTTAAATACGCCAGCGAGACGAGTTCGCCGCGCGAAATTCCGCTTCGCTCGGACGACGGAGCGTTTCGTGGTAATCGCGATTCGCTCTCCGTTTCGACTCTGGAGAAAAAAAACGACGTTTAAATCGAAGCAAAGCTCACACGCGAGCCATTTCACGAAAGTCCGATTATCTCCGCTCTCACAATACGCGAATTAGGATGATTTAACTAGGGGCGGCGAATCGCGTATACAGCGAAATTGCGGCGCGGATAATGATGGAAACTCCGCGAGGCTTCGGTCAAAGCCGTTATTATTACGGGTTTTAACCGCGAGCCTCGCGTAGAGCCGCTCCGTGCAATTTAAGAATGGAAAAAAGCCCGCGGAATATAACTCCGCGGACGCGCGCGGTGGGTATAGATTTTTATGCAAATTCCATTGATATCTGATCGCACTCGGCGATAGCCGGGGGCAACATGCACATTGTAACGATACGTGCTAGAGCTGGAAGGCGGAACCTGTCGCGCTTCCAGCGATTCTCTTTCGATTGGCGATTGCGGGTCAAAGGTGCGATTCCATTGGGCAGCCGGAATGCGAGGTGTGATCGAGGCTCTAACGAGAGCACGATAAGTCGCAATTATGCCTGGCGAGTCACTCGTTAATAGTAATCATAAGTTCCTGTCTCCCCCTCGGAGCGATATGACTGTTCTATAATTAAATGTGTGGGTTTTTTTAATTATGAAAAACGAATAATTCACTGTAAGTAGAGGATCGAGACTATCGACAAAATTATTTAAATTTATTCCATCGATTTCATCGATAATATTCTACCGATTCTTTGAAGATCGCATCAAAGGGTGCAATTTTATCAAGGACCGAAGAAATCCTGCATTATTGATCCTACGGCTGTTGAAAACAAAGGAAATAGTTATTTTCGTTATTAGGGCGTGAAGCGCTGTTTCTAACGAGTGTGAAGTTTGCCGCACGAGCGAAGCGAGTACGGCAATCACACTCGTTAGAACGGCGCGAAACAACCGAATAACGAATTCTATTTTTTGTCACTAAGTGTCAAATACGAGGTTGACGATTTCACGCACTGCGCAGGTTATTTCACGCACTGCGCAACTTTTCACGAATTGGTGTGTGAAAGATGATTTCACATGCGTCGAGGACGCCCATGAAACCGAGTATTTGACACTGAGTGACAAAAACAATATTCTTTTTGTCACTCAGTGTCAAATGCTCGGTTTCATGGGCGTCCTCGACGCATGTGAAATCATCTTTCACACACCAATTCGTGAAAAGTTGCGCAGTGCGTGAAATAACCTGCGCAGTGCGTGAAATCGTCAACCTCGTATTTGACACTTAGTGACAAAAAATAGAATTCGTTATTCGGTTGTTTCGCGCCGTTCTAACGAGTGTGATTGCCGTACTCGCTTCGCTCGTGCGGCAAACTTCACACTCGTTAGAAACAGCGCTTCACGCCCTAATAACGAAAATAACTATTTCTAAACCAAGAGTCGCAAGAGGCAAGAGGGTTCGAAAGCACGCGGCAATTCGCCGCTACCCCTTTCTGTCGGGAACTCCGGAAGGTTTCCATCCACACCAGTCGATACGGCAGCGGAGCAAACCCATTCTTACCCTCCTATCTACCGTACCGACCTAAGTCACCACCCCTGCGACGCGTCGCTCGACGGCTACTCCACGGTCGAGGGTGGGCGAAGGGAAGGAGTCGCGCCGAGCCCCGCGACACGGGCGCGTTGCACCCGCCGCCGCCACCCCAAGAATGTTAACGGGAGTTTCTCGTGTCCCCGATGCATTGGCGGTTATCGTTTGAACTGCATTATAGATTACGAGTCTGTACGCAATAGTAATTGCAATCATTATGTAAATACCCGGTCGGCCCTTACCCCTACGTGCAGCCTACTTCTCCTCTCTTCTTTGTTTCTCGGAATGTGCAGGCGGTGGCACTGCAGCGCGGTATTCAACTGCAACCGCCGCGCACGAACGATCGAATCTCGCCACGCGCGGAAATTCAGAACGAGGCTTTAACGATTTTTACGGCGTCTCCTCCGATGTGGCGAACTTTTTTTCCCTTCGTTATCTTCTCTATCTGTTTCTTCCTTACTCCCCCCTCCGTCTCTTTATTCCAGGGACAAAATAAATCGACGGACCATTCGTTCTCGTCCGCGGAAACGTATCTATCTATTAGTGTTTTGTATTCCCGGTAAGATACGGCTCTGGGGACACGAGATTCATTTATACGGCGGCGCACGGGGCATGCCAATACTCAATCAACCCCCGCCGGTCATTTGTCATCGTCGTCCATCCGCGCACTGACTCCCAAACCGGGCGACAGAGCGGCACGCACGCCATTTCTGCATTCGTCATCGAATCCGTCGGGGCTTCGTGAGTAATAATTGCATCGGAGGTCTAAGCCGGGGCGAGACGGTTATTGGGTATGAAATTATATACGTGTCAATCGTAGCAATATCTCTCGATCGACGGAAATTAAAAATCTCAGAAGAATTGGAAAAGCCTTACGAGAAGCGATGATAATGATTATCAAGCATAGAGACAAATTTTTAATTCAACAATTTTCCTCTGAAAAAATAATATGCTTCGTAGCGATTCGCTCCTACATTAAAAAAAAATCCTTTTCAACGGTCTTTGTTAATCTTTCGAACGACCAACGATATCAATCAACCCCCGACCAAGAAACGGGGACGGAAAAGAGACCGGCGCAAATAAAGGCGCCACGTGCGTCAATCTCCGACACACGCGTGACGACGATGACGTTTCTATCGGTAATAAGAAAGGGTTGAACTCTGAGCGAGGAACGCACGATATGAGGCAATCTTTCTATCTCCTCGTATCAAACTCATCCTCTCGTCCTCGAGCACCTTCAATCGTTCGAAATATTGCAATTTTTTTCTCTTTGACCTTCCGAAATAATCTCGATATTATGCTTTGGGTCGACGCAGGGCACCCTAAAATACCACGTGAAGCCTCCTCGTCACATTCCACCGAAAGAAAACTGCACTTCAGTTGATCGAAATATTGAAATCTGCTTTCCTCTCTGACCTACCGAAATAATCTCGATATTATGATTTGGGTCGACGCGGGGCACTTTAAAATGACATGTGAAGCGTCCCCATACAGAAATCTGCATGCCACTTCTTTATATTGTTCTTTATTTTGTATAGTATTGATATATACAATACAATAATAAACTTATCTCTATCTACCTATTTCTCTCTCTCTCTCTATCTCAATCTCTCTGTTCGATAACGTACACTAAGAAAAAAATGTACTTGATCGAAACAAACGTGCCTTTGGGTAGTCCCAAGAGCGTATTCATTCGACTTAAATGAATATCAATTTGATTCAAATAACATCTAATTAATTCAATAATCTAACATTTGCGTCCAACCGATATTCATTTCAATCGAACAAATACGCTCTTGGGACTATCGAAAGACACGTTTATTTCGATCAAGTAAATGTTTTTCTCGGTGTACGCAAAAGCGCACCCTCGAAAAAGAGGGTGAATATAAAAATAATAGTGTGACCGACTGCGGTACGCGAAGAGAGAGGGTAGGAGTAATGTCGCGGGCTCGCGCGGTATCATTATCACATCACGTGGGAGAGCGTGTACGCTTGTCAGAGAAAGATGAGTCGCCGGCAAAACCGCGGCGTAGGGGCTTGCAGAACGTCGTTGTTATGTATGTGTAATATTTTTAATTGTTGACATTAAAATGTGCTCCCGCAGTTTTTTTTTTCTTGTTAGCATCACCCGGCCCGCGGCGGCGGCATACGGACAGAAGGGGGCTGTTTGCCCGCGGCACGTCAAGGCCGAGCCCTCGTTATTTATTTTCCGCTTAAAGAATTGCCGCAACGACGCGGACCACCCACTATCCGCCGCGTGATTTTTGGACGAGGTGCTTTTAAATCCGCCGCTCGAAATAATGACCGTCGTTTACTTTCCCCGTCGCGCAATCTTCCCGCGAGGCCGACAGTGACGCGATGGGTACGCGCGAATGCAAATCCGTCTTCTCTCGCGGTTTAGCCTACAGCGTTGGACGCTCCCGCACGCGTTGTGTCTTGGTGGGGAGATCGGGACGCTCGCCTGGGAGAGAAGTAGGTACGTGTTACCAATCTCCACACATTCGTGCAACTGAGAATGACGTAGAATACGAATTTGCGCAGCAGTAGTCAAAGTTCAATATTTTAAAATAAAATCCCATCTCCCTGTGAGAAATGAACTAATTTTACGATTTTCTTATTCCTCTTTCATCGAAAAAGACGACAAACCTAATCAAACAAGCTCGAAAGAAATCTCTACGATATCGACAAACTTTCGACTTTCGGATTGAATGTATTATAATATGAAATACGTGCGAATGCGCTATTATGCCAACGGCGGAGGGTAGGAAGGGGTCGGTTCCCGCGTTTTGCATGTGATTCGCGCACAATGCGGCCCATCGGAAGCCGTCTTCTACTACTTCCGTTATCCGACTGAGCTGTCTGTCTGCGCGCCCGCCTCTCTACCCTCCGCCACCCCCGCGAGACCCGACCCCGCGACGCTCCACCGACGTTCGCATATTTATTTCCCCCTATAGAAAAATACACAACGGGTTTTGGTGTCTGCGGCAGGGGGGGGGGGGTGCCGCAGTCGCAAGAAAGACAGATAGAAAGCGAGGAAAGAAAAGGGGGAGAGGAGAAGGTATATTTCTATCGCACGTACGCGCGCGACATTCGTGTATACGAACGCGCGTATACACACCCCGTCAGTCAGATCGCGGCGCGAGCGGGGTGAGCGAGAGGGTCTCGCGCGCGAAACGACGCACTCGGGGGTTGCCCGCCGTCTCCCGTTTCCGCAGACGGGCGCGATACAGCTCCTTACGTATGCCGTGCATCCCCCCCGACATCAGCGGGCGGCAAGCAGCACATGTAAATGTCAATTCGATGTTTTATTCCGGCCGATTTTCGACAGTCGCGAGTCGAGCGGTCTGTGTGTGCAAACGACTGACACCCCCGCCCAATTTCAGATGCACCACGGCGGCGAACGACGCTCGATTTTTCAATTTCCTCGACTCGGGTGTCGAGCTCGTACGACTGTGTACGTGTGGAGCTCGAAAAATGTATTTTGCTTTAAAATGAAGTCCTAACCGCGATGCAACACGAAGAACGCGTCCGTTTTAATTGGATAAATAAAATATCATAACCGGACCTTCGTTCGTTTTCATACTTTCAACCCGCTGACAGGAATTCGACGATAGCGCGCTGATGAGCCATAAAAAGCGTATCTCCGTCGGTATCCGGAACACGTGCCTTTCAGAACTCTGTGTTTTACCCTAATTACACAACAATGGCTAATCCCAATTAAGGAGAATTAGATCGATTATCTCGCTTTGGGGATATTTAGTGCTCGCGCTTTAGTGCCCCGCGTCAGGGCATCCGGCCGACGACACGGGGGTGGAGTGGTCGTTGAATCTTTCGGGGTAGCTCGTGTCGTGTATATATATAGGTACAAATTTCTCTATGAATTTCAATAAATCTACGCAATCTCCGAATGTTTTCCGAGAAAAGGCGAGACGAGAGGTGAAGTAAAAAACATAGCGCGTCATTTTCGTAGTCTTTAGCGAGCGTGCGACTTATCAAATTAGATTGATAAATGGTCACGCGTTCAAAGGCTCCCGTGAAAGGGTTACCCGTATCTATATTAAGTAAGTTACATCTACCCCGTACAGATATGTCCACGCGATTGATACGCGCGCACGTATACACGCACAACGTGTTAATCCGACGAATGGTACGGTCGGTTGATAACGCATATAGTCGGCACGATGGTAACAGGTTGAGGCGCGTATCTCGCGATCTCATTAACCTCGAGTGGTTCCGCAAAATCGCCACGGTAATCAGTGGGCATCAATTGCGACCAACACCTCGAACACTCGTGGCCCGGAGGTGCTAGCTAATTACTTTATTGCGAATATATCATCGAGGGGGGTTCCTCGGATAGGGGCGAGGCGTCCGTATGAAATATTTGGAGCTGTAACGTGAACCTCACGTGCCGATTATGGTGATGAGAGTCGTGTGGGTGGGTGTAGGTTGGAAGAGAAATGTTGAAGTCTATTCAATGCTCGCACAATAAGAAGAAATATAGAGTGGAGTGACTAATTCGAAGGAATATTCCTCATGATATATAAATTTTGTTCTAAATTCTATTTAACAGGTATATCTATCGTATAAAAAATAAAATCGAAAAAATTGACTACACATTAAGAAAAAATATCGCGTGGAGTGACTAATTCGAAGAAAGATTCGTCAGAAAAATTAAATTTTGTTCTAAATTTAATTGAATAAGTATATATCTATCGTATAAAACATAATATCGCAAAAATTAACAACACGATAAGAAAAAATATCGTGTAGAGTGATTAATTAAAAGGAAGATTCACCGGGAAAATTAAATGTTGGATCATTTCAAGTTTCCATAAATAAACCTTCCTCTCGGTGCATACCAAAACGCCTCTCGGCGGATGAACGAACGCACTCACACCGCGATCCTGAAAAATTCGAGGCGGAACGATTACAGCGGGTGCCGAGTCGATGAGAGACTATTCGATTTCAACGACCTCCCCAACCCCTGCCGTGTCGCGTAACGACAGGCCACATGTTAATCCTTGTAACGCATAATCAAAAACGAAGCAGTAGGTATATAGCTGATCGTATCGAAACAAATAAGGGACGGGGTTTCGTTCAGGGGTTGGGGAAACCGCGACAGCGACGATGGACAAGATAAAACACCGCGTCCTCCGCGTTGCGGGGGGGTTGCTTACCACCTCGGGGCCCGCGTTTCCGTAATTACGTGTTTTTTTTTCCCGACGATGATACCCCCACCGTGAACGCGCGCTCCTCTCCCCTTACGCAACCCTCGTCCACCATCCACGACTCGCTCTTATCTTGATATTTTTACGAGGGTATTTTCCACCACTCCACTTTTTTTTCATTTCATTTAAACGGACGGACAGGGTTCGTTCGTTCGTTCACGGTGCTGCAACGGATACAGACACATTTTCATCAAGCCTTCTGATTTATCGACGTAGTTAGCTCTGTCGACCTCCTCCACTATACGCTCTTCCCCTCCACTCACGAAGAACCCTCCCTCCTCGACGAAAGTCCCTTGCCGCGCACGGAAAGCGCAGGGCGCGTAATTCTTTCGGTTCTGATCTCGTCGGGAGATTCCGGGATACCGAGGGAAACGGATGTGACGATCTAAAGAAGCGTTAGGATGCTCAGCTTTTGTCGGCCATTGGATATTTTGCACTGTAAAAATGTGTAATAATCTCTGTACAGATTAATAGTAATAAAAAAAAATCAATATATGAATATAATCGCTATTCTTATAACTTTCAATCGAAATAGTGTAATATGTAGAAAGTTAGATAAGAAATGAGTGCTACATATTGGCAGATTTTTTTCTCGATAAATTAAATGACTTTTCAAATGGAATGCACTATAACGCACCCCTGCGGCGAGACGCACGCACTGCAGTTTCACCGCGCACTCGCAAGTCACCCGGAAGGCAGGAAGCGTGTACGGGATCATGCGAGCGGCCTCGAGCCACAAAGGGATCGGAACTGCCGATATGAGTTAATGAATGCTCCGAGTGGAACATTCTTCAATCAAGCGAAATGAGGATGTCGTCCTGCGCACCACGTTACGGAACTCAAGCGCACTCGTACGCGGGACTTCAACCAAGGATTACCGCGCGACACGTCGCGTGAACGCGCCCGCCTCTCGCAGGCGTAAAACTATTTTTTCATTAATATTCCACCGACTAATGGATTCTTTCACGATGCGGCGAATACGCGTGTCAACAGCCGGAACCGCCGAGCTGTTTGTTTTTAATTTCAAATAAGTGTAGAGGTGGATGTACGCGCAAGGAGCGAAACGACTTCCCCTGCTACGACATTTATACAGGAGATTATCAATCCTTTCGCGCGATGTTTAGAAGAATTTTCTCTTTACATCCTCCTCGGATTATGCATATTAATGTATGTATTTAAAGACTAGATCTCGTAAAACTATTAAAATTGAAAGAAATAATACAAAATGGAGAATCGAGAGTGATATACACTACTACTACTGTACTATATTAGGGAATCGATCGACACACACAGTATGCAGTGCTGAATACACCGAGGTAAGACTGATTGCCTGCTAATCAGGGGCAACAGCCGTTGGAATTAATCGATATTACGAAACACTTGCCGTTCAAATGCTAACGCCGTAAGATTCTCAACTGTCTTTTTCCAATCTTTCTACGATTTATTTCTTTTCCCCGGAAAAAAAAACCAAGATCGATACGATTTATCAGGTACGCGCGGTACGGGACGAAAGTGAATCGCTGGGTATATAGAGAGCGCCGCAAGCCCTTCACTTTACCGAGACGCTTGTCTGCCGTTATAAATGGAGTGCGGGGTACGAAGAAACCGATGGATAAATTGAACGGACCAGAAAACAGAGCAATCTGCGGCCTCGCCGGATGGATACCGGGCGTGTGCGTCCATTTATAACGCACGAAAGGATAGGAGCATGGAAGGATTCGCGAAAGGTGCCGGGCGACGGAAGACGAATCGACAACACACCATGCCAGCCCGCGCCTGGCATTTTCCATACATCAAAGCCCCGCCTGTCTTAGCACATGTGGTCCTCCCGGTGCACCGCATGCCCCCTCGCCCCCTTGCGGCCACCATCTTTCCGCGGGGGTTCCCGCCTCAATTTACAATTTGCCGGTCTTATTCGCAGCTCGGTTTCCACGAAGGAGATTTTCGGATTCGTCGCCGAGAAAAGAAGGATTCAGTCGACGTTTGTTGAGTGAGATGGAAATAAATGAGGGAAAATTAATCTGACATTCCGCGGTCGGATTATTTTCAATCAAAATTTAATTTTTCGCGCGAGGAGTTGAAAATAAAGAAGAACGATTTTCTTTAATCGATTCACTGTACAGTTGAAAACAAAATTTGTTAGCGACTTAAGAAACTCTAACGATGGTACCGAACAAATGATAATTACAGCCACACTTTAAATCGTACTTATTGCGACGCCGGCGATTCAAGATGTCGAGGGCGAGTGAGAAGGCGGAGGGCAGAGGAGGGGAGAAAATCTTAAGGCCGCGGCGCGCACTCTCCGGGGAGTCAAGTGTTGGGAGAATTAACAGCAACCCCTGATCTTGGCTCTCTATGCTATCTCCCTAATAATAAACTGGTAATTCCCAATGCTCCTATAAGTTACTCCCTTTCAACACCGCAATGACCTATGTGCGCTAAGACGTATCGCATAACGGGTGGCGGCGAGTTTGCGAGTCCTGGTGGCAGCGTTTCACTATTCAGGGGGAAGGACGAAATCCTTGGTGATCGCCAAAAGCCGCTGATTCTGAATGCTTATCAAAATCATTTACACTCGAGGCTATCTAATGATTATGGATAAAGGAAATATTTTTTAAAAACTATTCTAACCTTCCTCTTCTCTCTCTTAGAATAAACTCCTAAATTAATTCTCATCCGACGCTTCAGAGATTCCACTTTCAACGCTAATGAGGGTCCAACTAAAATATTGTTTCAAGTTTCTATTTCATCCCTTCATTCAACATCCTTTCGAAGGACACCCGGTACACAGTTACAGGCAGGTAACCGTGCGTATATCTACGGCTTGCAAGGTACCGTGCTTCGGAGTCGAGGGGGTCGGCAGAAACGGGAAGGAAGGTGGTTGCGCAAAGCGCGGCAGCGACGGCAGCGGTAAGGGTCGAGAAGGAAGGGGTGTAAACTTCCAAGACCAAGATTCAACCTCTCGAGCCAGCCGCCCGCTTAGATTTATGGGCATAAATTTCGACCTAATAAGAAGTAAACCTCGCAGCCCCGGGACGCTTCCCGACCATCGCGATAACAGTAACAGCGCTGATCGCCGCCGAGCATATGTTCGACTTGCACGACGCCTCCTCTCTCGCCCCTTTCATCCCCCCTGCGACCGACCGACCGAGCCCCGCGTTCATGCATCACGTTCCCGGGCGACGTGAATTTATCGTTATTTCTCATTAATTGCAGTTTGCCGTGGCCGTTCGATACGGCGAACGGGGAGACGGAATGATGAATTGCAACGCGACAGTACGGAAAATCTACAGGTTGCACTTGCCTGAATGTATCGCGCGCCGGGCGACGCACACGCGATCGCGGGCGCCTGTGGATATGCAATACGCGCGTCGAATTCGCGTGGGATTATTTATGAACCCCGCAGACGCTCGAGCGCGACGCGTCGCCGTCGTCTCTCGCCATTCGCGTTGTATTGGTCTCGTTGTACTGGTCGTGTGATGTCGCGTCGAGGCGCAATTTTCTTTCGGACAAAGTGAGCGAAGGAAGAGAGGAAGAGAAGAAGCGACAAATTTGTGAGGAAAGAATTAGAAACAGTTACTTCTATAATACTACAGTATGACGTTGCATTGTTTTACAGCATCTGCGCTGTTCAATCTTTTTGGTATATTGAATATAATCGACTGCTACGCGGTATATTTACACGAGAAGCTCCAAATTGAGTAAGAAGTAAGGAGGCGAATTTTCGGAGACCATCGAGATTCCGAACTTGAATTCTCGCGGCCCTTCGAGAAATCTATGACTACGGGCGCGAAGGGATGCTATGGGATTACCGTACCTTCCCGCCACGTAGGTTACGTAAGCGAGAAGGTGCAGGGGTGGCCAGAAAACAGTGACCAATAAATTTCGCCACAACTGTCTCTTACTTGTAATTAAACACACAATTTAAACACGCCATTAACGTCGGCATTCCCGAACCGGGGATGCCGCTCTCCGGCCGTTTTCCCGACCGGAATTCGCCTACCGAGCCATGCGCGAAACGATTCTGACAATCCTGATAAAGGAATCGAAACGATTTTCGATGAGATGGTATATTTTTCAAGCAGAATTTCCAGTTCTGATCGATTTAACGATTTAAATACTCGTACCTTCCATCCGTACGGCGAAGATTGTTTTATATTAATCTATATTTTCGCCCATTTCTCTCTCCAATAAAGACATTCAATCTAATCAGGGATCAATTAAGCATTGAATTGGAAATGGAGCGAGTAACGCAACGCCCTGGGAGTCCAAATGGTTCGCGAGGAACGTTCTAATTACAATTTAATTATATGTCTGCTATACATCAAACATCTGTTATCTACTGTGACGGACAAATCACCTTGGGACCACCCGAAATCGCCTCTCCCTCCCATCACCGCGCATATAGATAGTTACTAATGAAGCAGTCCCGTGTAATTAATGGAACGAAGATCCCTGATACAACTATCAAATCATTCCACGAGTACATCTGACATTGTTGCGTTAATTGAAGGCGAAGGCGTCTTCGTCGGAAATTCAAGGCAGCGTGTTTCGATCGATATTGCCTCACCTCGACGTTATTCGCCTTATTAGAACATTATAAGAAACAAATAAACAGGCCTCCGTGGCGCAATTGGCTAGCGCGTTCGGCTGTTAACCGAAAGGTTGGTGGTTCGAGCCCACCCGGGGGCGCTTCTTTTTTTCTTTTACGCCATCCATGAAAATGCTTATTCAATAATTTTACGAAGAAGAGTTTAAAAATGTTTACTTTTCATCAAGAAATTTTGTAAAAAATAGAGCATGAATGACAACTATTTAAAGTTGGCCTCTGACTTCCATTTGAAGCTACAGTAAATAGGGGTCACCTTCCGGTACCTCGTAACTCAATCATTTCCCATAAGAGTAGCTATATTACAAAACGCGTGAAAACCATCTCGATATTTTGAAAAGAACGTTTAAATAAAATCGCAAGGATGATCCTTCGCATAACAATTAGTTGCAACATTGTCGAGAAGTAATAAAAACGTTAAATGTTTTGAATAACCATGCTAAATTCTAAATAAATAAGAAAGCGTTGCAGCAAGGCGCCGTGGCTTAGTTGGTTAAAGCGCCTGTCTAGTAAACAGGAGATCGAGGGTTCGAATCCCTCCGGGGCCTTTGTAGTTCGATTTCGAACCGTCCTTTTTTTCATAAAAAACCATTCGACAATAAATTTTACTCAATAAAGAAATAATTTTGGCAACGATACCTTACTTTTCGCCTTCCCGTGTCGAAGCTGTGACCAAGAATTCCACACATCTGTAGTACTCAGAAAAATCACTTATTTTTAATTAATAAGTCAAAAACTAACACATTACAAACACTTTACAAATCACGGTACCTTATAATCACGATTTTAGACACGTAATATAAGAATTGCACTTTAAATCGTGTTATTTATAACAATCGTCAATGTTTTCTTTCCGCGATCGCAGATGGTGAATAGTAGCGCGCTAGTACGTTCAGTGCTACCAACCTTTACAACGAAAGCGACCACGAAAATGGCCGCGTCTCGTTGCCGAGGCGACAGCTGTGCGCGCCAGTGTTGGCACGCCTGCGATCAGCTGACGACCGCTTCGTAAAGCGACATACCTAGAGAAAACGTGTTGTCGGTAGTTGAGTGCGTGAAAATGAGTTCGTGTACGGATCCTCTCGGACTGAACGAGAAGAAGCTATTCAAAGTGTTGAAGGACGGCCTGTCGAAGGGTGCGAAGGAGACGCGGAATATCCTGGCGATCCGAGACGACATCCTCTACGTGTGGAACGAGCAAAAATGCTGTATATTTACGCTCAACGTTGCGGCAACGCGCGGGAATGCCAACGAGGATATACCATATCAGGTAAGGTTTTAATAGCGACGTTTAGACGTTATCATCGGGTCGATATTCGTCCGGAGATTTTCGCCGGTATCTCCTCGCCGTTCTACTCTTATCGACGCAGCTGTCGCGCGCTTTCTCCTTCGGAGAGCCGGCATAACCCCTCTAACCTTACCTCGCCTGGCGCATGTGCGCTGCGCTTCCGCGATTGACTTTTTGCGCGGTTTCTCACACGAGAGTTTCCCCGCAGAATTTATTTCTATAAATATTTCTACTGTGTTTGCGGAATATTCTAATGAGAATTAGTCGTCGTTGTATCGTCTTGCTCTGATATTTGGCAGCGTTAAATCGTCCCTCCATTGCCAAAAACGCGAATGTGCTACGTTTATGTTATGCAGATTCGTGACTTTGGTATTGGAGGGACGAAATGAACTCACTTGGGGTAGAGTTTCTAATTAAATGAATGTTGAATTAAAATGTGTTCAGTACATTTTAACTAGATGATGCCTTTGCTAATAATACAGACGATTTGAATGAAAGCCATATATTTATTTGAATGAGAAAAGAATGTTTGTTTATCTGAAATTATATTCAGAAAGATGAGATATTAATAGATAGAAGGAGGGGCTCGCGAAATGTTATTCTCCCTGCGTTTAATATATATGCATTGCATAATGATGCGACATGGATTGTCGCGAGCAAGTGCGAAATCGCGGGAGTCATGCCAATAGAATGAAATATTATAGCGCGTCTGATTATTTTTGCTGATACTGAATCAGCCAAATGCAAAAATCACACAACAAATTAAGTTCAATTCTTTATTATTCGTGTAAAAAGACAACCTTGAAATGAATAACTATGCTGATAAAATTCTGTAGGGTTGGTACTTTCTCAGAAATAATGAAATCGTAAATTTAAAACGCACTCCCCCTTTTTTAGATGCAATTAGACGATTACGTCCGTCGTTTAAATTACTTCAAATTAACTATAATTAGATATAAAACGCTCAGTTGTCTCGCCTGCCTCCAGAATTCAGGTATCTCACCCATTCTCCAGCGACAAGCCCGAATCCATTCACGCGATCCTTTCAGTCTCGGGATCCATCGTCTTACGGGGGTGCGTGCTACTATATTTTACAGTTTTTATGGGTCTGACGCCCCATGCGAGTTTTTCAATACGCAAATTCGCAAGGATGGCCCCGCGGGGCGCACCGAATAGACCGTTCCCCTTATTTATCGCTTTTCCTCGCTCTCGCTCCTCAAAATTCCGCTATTTTCACCGGTCTCGCGATTTTCGTGATTCGGGGAGACTCTTAAATATATAATACTCGTATCTCCTGCAACTCTATTAACCCTAGACGGGCACACTGAGTTCTAATGGTTCCCTGGGTTGACTAACACGTACATTGAGAGAAGAGTTTATTTGTAATCAATAAATGTATACTTAATTATGGCGAAAAAAATATGTCGTTGGATCAATTAAATATACATATGTTAATTATTATAATATTTTGTTCATTCAAACAAAAGTAGAGTAATAGCTTACAAATATTTTACAGCCCAAAGAGATATTTCTTTCATCATAACCAAGTGTACGTATATTAACTATGAATAAACTTTTATCAGTGGTGCAAAAGACTGGCGATGTATTGAGTGCAACTTTCCACGAGACAAGGAACCGGAAAGGGAGAGATGCGAGGAAATTCTCGTTCGTTCGCACCCGATGCCTCGACGTTTAACTTCAAAATTGAGGTGCTCCCACGTGTAGCGTCCGACACTCAGACCGAAAGAGAGTATTATAGTGACCACCGCCAAAAGTGGTTTCTCCCGTGAAATGAATGGGTAGTAGGTAGCGAAATCGCATGGTATAGAGAGAGAGAGGAGGAAAATGGGCAGAACGTTTCGTTCTCGCCGTTGCTTTTATTTCATTTCAATGGCACCGCAGGATCAGCGGATACATTAATGCCTTGCCACGCGCAAAAGAGTGCGAGTGGTGGTGGTGGCGGTGGTAGGGGTAGGGGATAATTTATAGGAAATGGGTTGTTCGACGCTGCCGAGTAATTTAATTAAAATAAATGTCCAGACCGCCGTGGACCGCGCCACGAATAAAATGCAAATTCGGACCCTTCCGCAGCGTTAGATTACGTATGCGTATATGCGAGAGGGGATGCGATGGGGTGTAAGTCTGACCGTCGTCGTTCCCCTTTCCTGCATTTCGTTCGATGAGAATCAATTTCAGAATCCTTCCGTCTCTGTTTAGCCCAGCTTCGTGTGGGAAAAATACTTGTGTAATATTTTAGGACGTAAAAAAATACCGGGTAATCTCCATTTTTACATTAACTTACATTTCCTTTCGCGAATGATGATCGATAATAATCGCGACCGATCGGTCAGTTGTAGATGGAAGGGGCTGAAGGAACGTATCTCCTTCCCTCCTCCTCTCCCCCGTCGTCCTTCCGTGCGAAATGACTGAAATATTAGCCGTAAATAATAAAAGTTAGCGAGCGAATTCCTCTCGCGCATGCGGCGGGACTTTAAACCGGAAGATAGGTGTCGTGGAGTGCCGGGGCCGCGGGGGGTGGCGGGAGGGTGGAGACAAAGACGCGCCATTGTCAACCGCTCCGCCATCGGAACCACCATCCGCCGCGGGAAACTTTGAATCATTTTTATTGCATAGAGTTATCTTTGTTACCAGCGGAACGAACGTCTAAACGCGCCCCCTCTCCCCTTTCCTCACACCCTTCCCAACGCCCTACCTTCTCCCTATCTCTCTCTCCCTTTCTCCCCTTCTCTCTCTCTCACGCCCCGCGCGAGAGATAATGCCAACTCGAAAACGTTCACACCCCTTTGACTGCCCAAATGGAATAAGTTCTTTAATTCGCGAATTTACCGAGACTCGCGACTGCGAACGAGGTTTCCTTATCGCGGGGATCCCGTCTAGGAGTAAAGTTGGGGATGTCGCGGACGAGATCGGCGCATGAAAAACGATTTTACATGCGCTGGAGTGGCGGTTGGGCAATTTTTAAAGGTACATTAAGCTGGAACCGCCACATTGCAATATCGATTTTTAAACTGTACGGGAATTATGAGCTAATTTTAGAAACAAGTAAACATTTTTGGGGATTCGCCCTGTTTCGGAGATTTTTAATCGTTTTAGAATTAATGATATGTGATATCGATGACTGCACACTCATTTGAGTAAATGATAGAAAATACTCGGCTTCCCCGGTGCATCGTAAGAAAACAAAACCGGCGCAGTTACACGAGACGCTTTACGCGAGCCTTGACGTTTCCATGGGGTCCCGATCGGAACAATGACGCCATCCGACAATACCAAGTCGAGACAGCGTCGATTTAGCGACGATAATAATCTTCGACAGGAGTTCGCATTCGACTGACGGGGCGCGCGCGGGATAATAAAAGGGGGGAAGGGGGCGTGAATGGAGCCGATACACCCGGCCACCCACGATCCCCGCGAAAGAGGGTGGGTGATCCGTAGGACGGGGAGGGAAACGGTGCGAAGTGTGACGCGCATCCCCATAAAACTGCCAACGGTACGGCGATGCTCAATAACCCGTGCTGCATTGCCAAACCCATATCCTCTCCTCCGCATCCTATACTCTTCAACCCCATATTCTCCGCTCCAATCCCCTTGTACGACCGTGAAACGCGGAGACCGGTTAAAATACGAGCGAAAAGTATCTCTCCGTTGCCGCTTCCGCGTGCCGAAAATCGGCCCTCTTCTGTGTATTCTCGTTGCGCGCCGTATAATTTGCGGCGAGATGGGAAACGGCGCGATTCCGTGGAGTCGATATCGTCGCTGCACCGTAAAGAGATCGAATGAATGAGGGGAAAAATGACAGACCAAGTAAAACCTGGATTTTAAATTCACTTTACATGAAAATACTTGGACATATATCGAGAGATTGATTTAAAAATCTTGGACACATGGGGCAAATTTAGAATACCGTCCCAAATTCACTATTCTCCCATTTTTCTTCAACACCAAAATTCATCCACAGCGTCCGATTCGAAGCGAAAACGCCCGGATTTGCGCGTGCGATCCTCGCGTCGTCTTATCTGAATTAAAAATGCTCCGGAATCCGGCGAACGACGGCGCGTGAGGAGGGGGTCGGATCCGGGTAGGCAGGAGGGAACCGAGGGTTCCGAACGAAATAGAAAATTCCTCCTGGGCCGGCCATTCCACCCCGCGGGAGCTGAGATATCGCGTAATAAGCGAAATCCTCTCGACGATAATTAAAAAGTAATTTTACGGTGACGTTTCTCACTAGCCACTGTCCCACCGGCCAGGTTCCACGCCAGCGTCCCTCCCGCGCGTCTACCTACACCATCGCCGTACATCCTTCGCGCGCATTCGCATTCACCTACGCGCGCGCTCTCGCACCTACACGCGCATACGTACGCCGCGCAATAAAATTCGCGGGAAGTGTTTTACATCGGAGGGCGGGGTGGCGAATTCAGTAAGTGGCGGACAATGGCTTTTGTGGTAGACATTGGCCCTCGGCATTCATATTTCGTTCCCCGCTGGTTAGATACATTTTCGTCCTCCCGTGGAAAACCGTCCATTCAGCGACGCGAAGGGCAGGTTATGGCGGTATAGGTGAGACAAAAAGGGAACTAGACTCGCTAGCCGCAATTACTTCATCATCGTCGACGTCGCGCGCGCCGTCTTTCTCTCTTTCGCTTCGTTTTTATTACCTGTATAAAAACCGAAGCGGTCGTAGAATTTTTCATATTGCTCTATATAGTCAGTCAAGTGAGTCGCCATGCGGGGCTGTGGAGGAGGGGTTAATGTATCGTGAGTTGGAGAGTTGCGGAAATTTTTTTTTTGTGAGGTATAGACGATACTTAGGGCTGGCTTCAATTTTGTATCATCGTAATCATTCTCCTGAATGAATGTGTCTCTGGTTTGACTCCACTAAATCTGAGAGATTAAATTGAAAAATTTGGACGTATACTATCTCCACTAATGTTTGTCGTTCGAACAGAGACGGTTTGATGACTTTTTTATGAAAATCCAAAAGATAATATTAAAGCGTGACAACGAGGGAGGGAGAGAGTAGGAGGGAGGAGGGAGATAAGAACGAATTCCCAGGAAGACGATTACAAATTAACAATCTGGCGGATTCGCCGTAAAGTCGCGAAGACATTGGACTTCGCCGTATCTTCGCGTCGAAACGGGGCGAGGCAAAGTCGACAGGGGGTTGCGAAGAGGGATCGTGTAAGACCAACGGTAGACGGTACCTGAGAACAGCGTCTTTATCTCTCAAGACACACCGGGCACAACAATGCGGCCCATTGTCAAACCTGGCTGTTAAAATACGAAACACCCTCCTCTAGCCAACGAACCACCCCCGTGTCCCATCGCGACTTCTCTATTATTGCCCTCGTATAGCCTATAAGCGGTGAAAGAGCTGTGCGCTGTCGTAACGATAATAATTCTTGGTGCGCTAATAACCCTCCCACGGGATCCTTCTTGTTAAGTTCAGCGCGATCTGCGGTGCCACGTGCATCGTCCGTGATGTCTCTTCGTTTCAATGGACATTAGACATTTTGTCACGAATCAAAATCTCTGAAATCGATTACGAAAAGCACGATTATTTGGTCGATATCTCGAAGGAAATGTAAAATACCGGCTACTTTCTGTACGAAAACATTAGTTTTGTGCAGAAAATTACCGATATCACGATTTTTCTTTAAGATTTACTCGATAAATCCGTTATTCCCGGAATCAGCGTGGAAAAATACATCGGATAGGGTAATCGAAAGCTCGATTCCAGAGATTTCGTTTTTTCAATTTTTCGGAAAATTCGAAATCTCTGGAATCGATCGCTCGACAACCGTATCTTGTGTATTTGTTCGCGCTGATTACGAAAAACACGGTTATCTGGTCGATGTATCTTAAAAGAAATATAAAACATTAGCGATTTTATATATACAACAAAAAATTGTTTACGAAAAATCATCAATATTTCGATATTTCTTTGACATTTAATCAACATCGAGTCATGCATTGCCTACATTTTCTATCAAGCGAACGACGGAGCTCCCGAAATCGCGCAACTATGCCGGACAAACCAGACCCATCTCGTCGCCGGAACCCACGCACGGTATTTCGCATCGAGAAGACGGCGCAGAAACGCCAGTCGAAAACGCGGTAAATCAGGGGACTTCTTCCTGCGGATACGGGGTCGCTGAGTGGATGGGCTCTTGCTCTACGACATGAGAGCGGGAGGTGGCATTGTCGGGACGCCACGAGGCGGGGTGGCACCCGGTGGGCTAATGCATTTCCTTTACAGTTTTAATGGGCATTCATAACTAAGTTTAATAACGCCGGTGGAAGAGGCGAGCCCCGCTGCCGCCGCGGTTGCATATCTAATAATTCCACGGTTTCACCTCACTCAGGAAGTGACACACGGCACGGATTTCAGTGGGATCAAGCAGCGTCCACACCGATCTTCGTCCTTCCTTCCCCGGCGATTTCTCGCGTTGGTACAGCGCGTCTAAAAAGTGTCCTTCGACAATTCCGTACTAGGCACTGCCTTCGCGATAGCCACGACGACGCGCAGGCAAGCGGGACGATCGCGATGGGGTTAAAAACGGATCTCGAAGCGGCGCCATCCGTCAGCACTGTCATTGTACACACGAAATGCCCGCTCGTATCCCCAAACCACCACCCTCTTCGCGCGACTCTAAACTCAGCCGTAACCCGGGAAGGGGAAACTTCCAAATACCTTGAGAAGGCAGTCCGATTGTCTCTCGGTATATAGTAAGTGGCTAATTAACATTACAACTACCCACTAGGAATCTCAACCCCCTCCCCACCTATCCACCCGCCGCCCCTTCCCCTTCCCACGCCACGGCAGTAGTCGGGTAATTTAAGTGTGCCACTGAAGACACGGTTTCGCCGTGCGACGCCGGGCATTATCATGGTAATTTGTTAGAAACAAACATTATAATTCCGTGTGGAGAGGAGGACGCCGGTCGACGTTCTCTCGCCGCTGCGGCGTGGGAGGAGGGAGCGGCCGAGAAGACGGGGCGGAGGGGAGGGTTGAGACTTCGTACCCAAGTTAAAGGCGTAAGATCTACCGTGTTTTGGACAGTGTCCATTGTCTCGGGGATATTTATTAGAGGCGACGGCGTCGTGAAGACCGGCGGCGCTAAGATGGCGGTTATAGCATAATAGCGGATTTATCGTCTCCAACCGAGGCGCCCATTATGCACCGCGAGGACCCCCTTCGAGGAACTAAACGCGTCTCGGGAGCCCCGCTACGGTGACCCCGAGGTGACGTCGCGCCCAAAAGTGCCCGGAGATTCATGGACACCGCTTCCGATTTTGGATGGATCGAGTGGGATGCGAGTGATGCATTTGGTCGAATGGGGGGGGGGGGGGCAGTTGCAGCGAGTCGCTCGAAACTCTCGTCTCGCGCGTCGCACGAGAGAAGAGACGAAAGTTCTTCGCCCTTCCTGCGAACTCGAAGGGAAGAACAATCCGCAAGGGCAGCACACCTTCCACCCTCCTCGAGGCGGTAAAAATCGAAGCGATTTTTAACGAGTGGAGAGACCGCGGGGAGGTGGAAGAGAAATTAGTCGGAAAGAGGCAAACAGTTCAGCGGAGTAGGACGAGGAGGTGCACTGGACCGTCTGTACACCCCGTGGCGGTAAATTCAGAAACGGTTACGGCCCCGGAGATAATGCGCAATCATTTCGGAATGGAAATTAAAATCAGATGATGAATCCTAACGATGCCGTTTATTATTTTAATTTTCCGCGAAGGCCGCCTACCATCCGCCGCTTGGCGCCGCCGGTAACTCGAGTTCGAGGCACTAAATTACGTTCCTATTAGCCGTATAATTACAAGATGGCCCCGGTAATTTCCGTTTATTCCGACTTCGTCTCTCGAAACGGCCGTTATTATAGATACAAGGAAAAATTCGCATCTGGCCGCGACGTTCCGCGTTTACCCTTAATATACTCGCGCCCCTCCGCGCGTTCGCCGCTTCCTCCCCGCGCGTAGTCCGTCGCGCGTCTTTCCTTCGCCCCCGCGGTCGGCTTTTACACGCGTCATACGTTTTACAAGCCGTGAAACGTTCGAGGGTCTCCGCTGCGGAATCGAACGATCCCCGTCCCTCCCCGCCACTCCGCCGCTAAACAGGCCGATAATCAGGAATTTCGAATTTACACGCCGATAAATTCGCGGTTCTCCCGTCAGAGGGTGCCGAGTTTCTCGCATTTATATTTATAGTGACGTAAATATAAAGCCGTTCTCGCGCTCCGGGACCGGCTTTATGCGGCTTATTATAATGTAACTATAACTTTTTATGTCGCTCGTAATGCGATACAACCGGCATCGTATCTGGCATCCGTTCGAGTCGTATATTTAGGTTCGTCGAGTTTTTTTAACGCCCTCGCCCGCGTCCCCCGCCCATTTCCCTCGGAATTTAACTGACTGACGAGATGGCTCGCATCGCGACGAATTTCCAGATGTAAACGCGAAATTCGTCACAGCGCCTGTGTGCGCCGGATATAATTTCTTTCGTTCTCTTGCGAAAGTGGTGCTTCCGATTCCGAGCTTCTGTTATTTATGCAGGGAAGCTGAAATGAAACCCGCGCTCGAAATCTGTAGAATCACGATTATACGGAAAAATACTCGAATCCCTCGTAAATACAGTTGCGTCGATATCGACCGCGTCGAATTCCCCGTATTACATATCTGGAGGAGCAAAAAATTGTATGTATACGAAGTTCGAGTCTCGTACAGGTGCGTCGCCGTTAACTCGATGTCAATTTTGAAACGGTTCTCAGAAAATATAATTTTTCTGTAGAGTGGAATATTTATTCGAGTCATCCTATACATATAAAAAATAGAGATTCAGAGTATCACAGAGTTTTATGTTTATTTTACTTTCAAATTTCATTTGATTCCGTCGTTAGCTGCAGCAGTAATATTTTTCTCAGTGGTAAATATGTGTATATGACGTGGCACAAGGTGAAGCCTATTTTTCTACGAACATAAAAGAAAGTTGAAAGCCAAGTTATAGAAAAAAAATTAGCGTATTTCCTTAAGAAAAATATTTCAATATTTCGGAACGTTGAGTTACGTCATTTTAATACTCGCCAGTTCAGCTGTATCTACCGGCTGAATTAGTAGGATTACTGTCGTTCCCCGGTTCGAATGAAATAAGGTTAATTATTATTTTTCCCTCCCCGGTTAGCAATTACAGCGCCGAATGGGTGCACGGGCACCGAAGAAGAATAGGTCACGTCCGACCTCTTAAAAAAGGGAGATCCTTAAAAACGGCCGCGGCCCGCTATTTTTCTAGTTAATTTGAATTTCGTAATTACCCAGGTACGAACTCTCTCCGGGATATAAAAAGGTCCTCTTTTTAATATCCGCGAGGATCCGTTACGCTTCTCCACGGAACGAGTACGCGGGAGCGCGTTGGGGCGAGGCGGGGTGGGAACCGAGGAGGGGTTGAGAGTTCTCCGCGATGAGGGAACGTTAGTGGAAGAAGGATTCGCGTTTTCTAAGGATTTACAAATTTTTTATTTCTCGCTGTCTGCATGCGTGCTTTGACCACGACAAAAGAGGAAGCCGAAGAAACTCGGAAAAATAATTTCTAAAAATCCAGAGACGACGTAATTATTTCTCCTCTATTTTCGCCGCTTTTTTTTCCAACAACCTCGTCTCGTTCGGGACGAATTTACATTCTCGATAATCCGCGAGGCTCGAGCGCGGTTCGACCCCCGATGTGATCGCCCCCCGACCTCTCTCGCCCTTCCCCGAAGTAATCAAGACAATGAATATATTTGCGTCGGGGGTCGTAATTACCGAGTATTTTTCACGCGCCTCCCCCAAAGCTGATTGATATTTTGTATTCAAGGCACCGTCGCGACGGAGAAGCGGGAGGGGGTGTCGAATATAGGTGTGGGATACCGTCGCCGCCTCCACGTCCGAGACTTCGGGGGTAGTGAGGGGGATAAGAATTAAGTGATTGAAGTTACGGGACGAGCCTTGGCACCTAGGCTTTACAATTAGACCTCGCAGGGACCTTAAAACTGTTCGATATACCGATCAACATTCCTCCTTCTACCGTTGCATTTCGTCTTTTCTCTTTTTTTTTTAGTAAATAAAATAAACTTCTCGCGTCTTTGTGAAATAATTTCCATTTGAATGGGCATCCATTGACCAACCTTGCACCAATAGCATTCACATCGTCTATCTATAAACTGCATGCCTATCATCCTCATAGAAAATTTGTCAACTGCACAGCGCGTTCGAATGCATCTCGCTAATTCCTGCCCCAGCATCGGCGTCGCGTTCTGCAGAGGCTTAATCAACTCCGCGGAGGTGGCTCTTATACTTTGCATCAACGAAGGAAGAAGAGAGGTGAGAAGGAGGGGGCGAGCGCGCCTCCGTAGTCGTCGTCGGAGGGGTGCAAGAGTCCTTATAAACTCACGCCCCATTTCACTGAAGGTTCATCTTTAATTTCTTCGCGTTTTTTACGCCACTTGACACTCCTTTAAATTCCGCCCTAACCTCCCCCACCCCCCCTTACGCTCCCACCCCACAGAACTGTTCGCTCATTTCTCCGGTTGTCTTACGGCGATTAACCAGGCCCGCGCCCACCTCCTCCCCCTCCTCCGCCAACCGACACTCGAGTTCCTTCACTTCTTTCTCCCGTAGTCACATTCTTAATATCGTCTTTTTAAGATTTTTTAAGCGCCATTAGGGAAACTATATTGCCACTCTCCGCAGGAGCGACGAGAGAGGAAGGAAGAGGCCGGGGCGAGAGGGGATGATTGCGGGCTTTGAACATACTCTTTCTCTCTCTCTCTCCCCCCCCCCTTCCCTCTCCCTCTGCTTCTCTCGCGGTACTCGCGCTCAAATTGCGCAAATAAATTTTCTTTATTTTTACGCCAACACCTCCCACCCCATCCTCTCCTCATTCTCGCCTTCTCTTCTGACCCCCTCCGCGCGAGAACAGCCGGGACCCCGGATTGATGTACGCTCCAACGATGACAGCTCCGGACTTCGTTAAGCTGCAGCCGCGGAAATTAGAGCTACCCCTTCTTCTCCCACTTCTAGCGATTCCTCGTCGCGTCACTACGAGATATCGATTGAGTTTCCGGTTCCCGTTTCGAGTCGTTTCGCTTCGTAATCAAAGATCACCAGTCTTTGTCGAAAATCCGCCGCATGCAGGCCCCCGGAGAGGGGTGCGTTTCCTCGGATTCGTCTTCCATTCGGCGATCGATCGAGGGTGGTCGTCCCTCGACCGAACATTGTTCAATTTCTCCCCCGGCGGACGAACGCGACTGATACTCAAAGCGTCGTCCCGATTTAATTGTCGTCCTCGAAGACAGAGGGGAGGACGAGGGTGGGAAGAGGTTCGGCTCTTATTTATCGCGCGAAATAAGAAACAAGACGGTGCGAGCTGGGTGGTACTTAAAAAGTACAAATCTGACTGTCAGTCTCGCGCGTCAGCCCCTTTACCCCGCCTTCCCACTTTTTTACCTCCGTCTGCGGACGCTTCAGCGTCTTCCTCTCTTTCGCGCGCGCTCCTTCGGTCTTTAAGTAAATGCGAATTGCTTCTCGCTCTTCTCACACCTCTCTCTTTCTCTCTCTCTCTCACTCATTCGGCCTGCGAAAAAGTTGTCGAGTGCAAATGACGTCAACTTAGTCTTTCAGTCGACGTCGAAAGAAAGTACCCACCGCCTCGCGTCCTCGTTGTCAGCCGCCTATACTTACGCGTTACGTGGAAATTGTATCTTCGGGATGACCTTGTATTCGCGTTGAAAAATGTACGGTTGATTTCAAAAATCTAACGCGATGTATTGAACGACGCAGAGATTCACAAAAGACTCGCATCTCCTCCCCTCGTGTCCCTGACATTTTCGCAGTTTATTCGCGACATTCCTCGAGGAAACTTCCCAGACGTCTCACCCCTGTACAGAGTTCTGTATTCTTTTTCAATATGTTTCAATATCGCCCGCCGACGAATTCGAGAAAAGGAGCGGCGCGCGGGGAGTCGGGATCCTATGTCTCATTCGAGCGGAGGAGACGAGAGAGAGAAAGCTGGCGGGCGTGCAGTATTTTAACGTAACGCGACCCCTGTGTACAATTTTCTTCGCGTCGAGGTGTCTCTTCCACGGTCTGTTGCGACGAGCTGCGCGGGACCTTCCAACGAGGCCACTTTCCGCTTGTCCCGACGGATTCAACATTTCGACGCTGAAAGTATATCGATAAATCGGAATAAAGATGTCGTATACCGAGGAAACGGTTTATTTGTAGTTAATAAATGTTTGTTGGCTTGGAAGAAAAAGCAATTTTTACCGTATCATACAGTAGCGCTGAGACTCGAGTTGGCTCTCATGAATTTGTACAGAAACATTTTTATTTGCCGTTGTAAGCAGTACGTAAAACAATTTTCTCTATACAAATTCTTGGAAACGAGCTCGAGTCTCAGTGCTACTGGATGAAGCAGTAAAAGTTGCTCGTCTTTTTCTCCGTGTGAATATGGCGAAATAGACATTTTATCGGACCAGAGAAATATTCGTTAACTATTACCATATGTATTTGACACGATTAGATCCTTCGAGGCAACTATTTGAATGAAATAAACATATGAATAATTAATAGACATTTTCTTGGCCTAACGAATATTTATTTCGTCGTATTTAAAATTACATTTATTATAACTAATAATTATTATTAATTAATAAACTGTCTTCTCGGTGTATCGCTCGAAGAAAAAAGATTCTTTTCCGTGAGCGATCGATACTTCGACGCAGTTCGACATCGATCGTTAATCAATCAATCGTCCAACTCTCGTCTAATCGCTTCCCGCCGATTCGTCAGGGCGAAACGGTCGTTAACCGGCGCCTTATGAAAACTGATAGGAGCCCGAACGCGACGCACCCTTTTGCAATTAGACTTTTTAATTTTTATTAGCGACGTCGCCGCTAAATGTATGCATAATGCCATGAATATTTTCGTCGTAACTCTGCCAACTTGTCTCCCAAGGAATTAACCCTTAAATTAGCAGTTAGCTCCGGTCTCAGACGCAAAGTCCCCGCGTCTCTGCAAATTAGAACCTCTCGTATAGCGCTCGCGCTCGCCGCGCGCGGGCCGAAACTTTTCTCGCCCCGTCGCACCGCGACGCGTCTCCGTCCCGTCCCCCGCCCCACACTTGACCCGCGACGTCCGTCGAGGCTCGGCCGGTCACAATCCGGCAATTTCTCCTTTCTAAATTATCACCGGCGTCGTAACACGCGTCGCGCTCTACATGCGGCCGAAGACGACAGCGGCGAGACGCAGGCGACCCTTCCAGGAAGGGTGTACGCGGAGAGGGTGGCGAAGACGAGATGCGAATGCGAATCCTCGTGAAAATTTAATTCTTCAAATTTTTTCTCGTCGTCCTATCCTTCGACGTCGCGTACCGCGGTTCTCGATTACGCGGAGACTTCAACGCTCGTCATCCCCTCTATCGAAGGCATTGCTATCGACTCGCTCCCTCGGGCTTAACGTCAATGTGGGATCGCGAGACGCGCGATCCTTCGATTTGTAATTCTCTCGAGTATCAATTTTCTCAACGAGAAAGATTCGGCGGTGTGCGATTGAATTTTAGGACGAGCTATCACGGCGATCGCTAACCACCGTTGACGCCTTTACGTCACGACAACCACCGTAGAGCACCCCCCGACTTAACTCCCGGGTTTGAAATACGACGTGCGAGTAGCACGCGCTCTCGCTCGCGACCGGCACAACTTATTGCACTCCGTGCGCTCTCGCGAGCTTACCCGGGGCTTATTTAAGCCGCCTTCCTGAGTGTGCATACTAAATATGATAATATTGCAACGGCAAAAAAACGTCGGTGGTATTTAGCCCCCTCTAATTGGGGGATCGTGACTCGTTTGCGAATAAGAATAACGTTTCATTTCGCCGCTTTTCATATTCGCGTGAGCTACGCGACGTGGACTCGAAGCGGTAGCTTTTATTTCTGTTTTCTGTTCCTGTTTCTCACGCGACGCGGCTCTTTGATCGTCGATAATGTTAGGAGGTTGCATTGAAAACCGCTGTTCTCCTGTAGATGGCTCTAACTACTTATGTCGTGCGCAGCGAATAATACTTCTTGTATCACTCTAAATTATGGACGTTTCTCATTAAGATTCAGTCATTAAACTTCCATTTTTGGTTAATATAAGTCTATGTACCTGAGAAAATGGAAAGCGACAAGTTGTTTTTTCGATGTATACTTCTACACCACTTTGATTTTTTTAAAAATGCTGCTGCAGCTCATCAATTACTTTTGTAAACTTATGCTGAATCTCCTCCATCAGAAATAGTATGTGGAGAGACTGGTTTCGTCGCTTCAAAAGTGGAAACTGTGATTTTCACGACAAACAACGGCCAGGTCTGACAAAGAAGTTCGAAGATGAACAACTGCAAGCTCTATAGGAAGAAACCCCTACTCAAATGCTCTGAGAATTGGCTCAACAGCTTGAATTCGATACGAATTTACAATTTCACGACGTCAACATGCCATGGACAAAATTCGAAAAAGAGGAAAGTGGCTGCCACATGAATTGACCGAAAATGCCATTGCTGATCGTCTGAACATTTCGATTTCTTTGCTTGCAAAGCATTGAAAGAAAAGTTTTTTATGGCGTACCGTAACCGGTAATGAGAAATGGATCTACTCGTATTTCGACAATCCGAAACGCAAAAAATGCATAACATTTGAATAAGAACATAACATTTTTTTTTTTCAAACAGAATTCCCTGAAAATCTACTTAATCTTCGCTTTAAAAATTACCAAAAATTCTGACCAAATAACGTGACTACTCCGATTCAACCGAAGCTACCCTTCTACAAAATTTGCCATACCCTGCATCGACGCTAAGAATCCAATAGCAAAAACCCCCACCGAAAGCGTACAACCACTGCGTCCCACGTGTAGGTATTACGTGCACTCGACGAGAACCTTAATTTTTTACGAATCCACGTCGCCCGAAACCCTTTCGATGATCAGGAGGTGGGTGAAGGCGGCGGCGGCGGCGGCGGCGGCGGCGGCGGCGGCGTAACGAACGAAGCCACCCCGAGTCGACGCGGGGGTTTTGGTGTGGGAAAATAGCGAAGCTTCGCTCACGGGGGGCGGCCGGACCGGCGCGATGGACTCGGTGGGTGGTTCCCGTTCGAATCCCGGGATGCCCCGTTCGCATGCCCAACCCCAACCCACCCCTTTTGGCAGAACTAACTCACCCCCACCACCCTCGAGCGGTGGCGGCGGCGGCGGCGGAGACGGGACTCCTCGCTTCGAGGTGCTAGTCCGGCGTTTTGTACGACTCGACGAGCCCGCTCGCTCTCGACACAGCCAGTCGCAGGTACTTACAGAGCCCCGCGCGAGGGGTAGAAATTTACGAGATCGAAACGACTCCCGAAGTCGCACTCCTCTCGAGCGCTCGCGCGCGCTCGATTCGCCTCTCACGACTTTCCGAAGCGATATACGAGTACGCCGCGGGTTACGGCGACACTTTATTAGCGTTATACGATTCCACGTTGGGCTCTCTTATTTATGCCGGGAGTCGAGCGTGAAGTTGGTAATGATTTTATTTTGAATTCGCCGCGTGTAAAACGTTCTCACCTCTCGCTGCTTATTTTTATGTGGGATTGTCAGGAGTCATCTTCGATGAAATTTATATTTATTTGCAGTCGATAATTATGGTTCTGATCGAGACATTTATTTACGTTGTTATGACTGAAATCTGCAGATGTATTCGTCGAAGGGTCTCTGAAACGTTCAGGTATTCTGACCGAGTCGCGTTTTTTTTTTCAGCCCGCAGCCAGAAAAAGAATTCGAGAACTATTTTTGCTCGCCGAATAAAAACGGAATTCCAGTCAGGTAGATCCTGAATTAAGGGTATAGTCTAGAAGAGCGCGTTGCACCCCCTAGACGCGCGATATAGCCGCGAGCCTCGGGAGTGGTGTGATGTATGTTTATGTTGGCCGTTCTCCGAACACAGCGGACTCCTGGCATTTGTACCGACATGAATGCACGGGTACGCGAGGGTGGAAGGAGGGGAGGAAGAGGCGAAGAAGAGTAGGACATCCTCTCTCGCAGCCTCCTGCTACCCCTGCCGCCACCCCTTCGGCATGTCTCGTACCCCCACTCACCCTCTCTCTCACTCACTCACTCGCTCTTCCTCCCCCTCTCCTCCCCTCTCTCTCTTCTACCTTTTCTACCCCCGTCGACCGCCCCTGACACAACCGTAATGATTTTGTTTTAAGGGCGTGTTTAATTATGAATCCGCATCTGGGTGAGGCTCCACCCCCCTGCAGCGCCACGCTTGCGGCGGTGGCGGTGGTGGTGGATAGCTAGGTGACCCTCTTTCAGCCTTAATTGCACCGTATATTATCCATGCCGTATTTCTAATTACTTATTTTTGCTCGGCCGCGCGCTCGAATGGCTCTAATATCTTTGGCAGGCCGCCTGCACGCATTTAATTGGTGCGTAACGAGCCTTGGCACGCATCGAGGCGATCTCTTCGGCGCTCGCGACTCGGCGGAAGAGATCCCGATCTCGGAATTGAGTCTCTGTTTTTTTCTGCCGTAATTTTACGGATGACGAAGGATGGAGATAAGGTGTTGCACTTTGCGCGGTCTTTTGAATGGCTGGAGTAGGCTAAATGGTCTTCAGAAGGAGCATGGACTTCGTCTGAACGATCCTCAGAAGAAGCAGGGAATTACGAAGTAGATTTTTTATTGAATTACGAGTAGGATTCTTTCAGCACCATTCAGTGATTTATTTAATCGAGTCGATCCTATTGTCTTGCGAATGTAAAATATTGTCTTGATTCGATACCACGTCGAATACCTTGATTGCCGTAATTATATGGAATTCTAGTCAAAAAAATTCATAATAATTTGTAATATGGAAATTTTAGCGCATTTATAACATCGTAATATCAATATTCAATATAATATTCAAAATAATTCCAAATGTTCAAATCCGTACACTTGTCAAAATAATTAGGTAAATCGACAAATTAATTAGATTATATTTTAAGCATAAATTGAAAATTACGTTAAACAAGTTTACACTCCGTTCCCCTAAACATTTATTTATTTATTCATAATCCAATCCCTCGCTGCACACCACTAAAACCTTCCCCATTTTCTCAGACCATCCACCGAGCCACGACTTCGTCTCCACCGTCAACGTCCACCCACCGCGTCGCGCCCCGACCTACCTCGACTTATATCCGCGACGAAAGTCATAAAGCCGCGACTGCCTCCTTTACCGTCATTTTAAGCGCGCATTTTTTGCGCGTATCCACCCGTTATATCGGTGCAACGGTACGCCGCCTGCATCCAGTCTCCGCGGCGCCGGCTTTCAGCCGAGGTGCGTAAGACGTGTCCCATTATATTTACGTCTCGAGGCTGCGGCTTTAGGTGCGCGCGCGCGCGCTTGCGGCGCGTCCACGGCTCAGCGAGGCTCAACGCGAGCCCACCGCGGGGGCTCAGAGAAAAGTTGTTGAGTCGAAAATCGCACTCTTTTCAGGGCGAAGAAGCCACTGAATGCGGAGAAGCACTCGCCCCGCGCGCCCTCAAACGCGGACGCCACTCCGTTGATTTCCGCGCGGCTCAGCATCACTCGCGCGCGCGCGCGCGCCCCGCCGCAGTCGCTCGGTCGCTCGCCGAGTGCCGTTCGCGAAGCCGTGGCGGCGGCGGCCGCCCCGCCCTACCTCTGCGATCTTTGAAAGGCAATGAAAAAGCCGTTGTACGCGCACACTGAGCGGGTGCTTTGAGGTTAACCGAGGTTTGACTCGAATTAATTTAACCGACGGGCGTTGGTCGCGCGATTCGCTACACCCGCGGTACATCGTGGCAGCGGCGCGTCGATCAAAGCGAGGCTCGTGTTATGCCCCTCGGTATAATGGAATTGCACTGCTGCTTTTTTTCACGGCGCTACCCGACGCGTAAAAACGGTCCATCGTTGCCCGAGGAAATAATCGGAATTAACAAGTGTTTCTCGTTAGCCGAGTAGGAAATCTTCCACGGCCTTATCAAGGGGCCTGAAAGGGCTGCCTGTAAAGGTGTTGACTCGGTATGTCACACTTTCAGTCGGGAGCTTTATAGGCTGTAACAAAGCATTCCGTATTAAAATTTATCATGAATCCAGGGCCTACACAAGGCCCAAGTCAGGCATTTTGACAGTGTAACTTATTGACTACCGTGGAAGCCTGTCCGGGGCCAAGCTAAAAAAGTATAACGTGCCTATATAGAACCAAGCTATAGAACTTTCACTCGGATAATTCGAAACTTCAATGACGCATCGAATTTATCTACGCTAGATCATCCCCGATCGCTTCCAAACCGAGAACGATTCTTCCTCTCGGGGTTCTTTGATCCCCGACGAGCGAGAGCCACCTTCGACGCTCTCCACCCTTCGCCGTCGCCCGCGAGATTACAACCCCGCAGCCTCTCGCGCCCGGCGCAATCACCCCCGCAATTCTAGGAGGTAAAGCATAACGCGCAAGCCGCATACTCGGGGGGTTGAATGCGGGAGTATTCATTCCGGCGCGTCCCGCGCGGACCGGTCATCCACCGAGCGGATGATACAATTAAAATAGCTATGCTCTTACCAGGGTCGTCGTAGGGGCCGCGAGAGGCGAAGGGAGGACCCCCGGGGCACCGCGAGGGTGTTGGTAAGTTCTTTCCGCTCGGCTGCCGGCGGAAAGGGAATTATTTTAATTGCGGACAAGTCTCGGCCGCGAGCTCTCTCTCGCTGTGCGCCGCAATTTTCTCTTTATCTCTGTCTCTCTCTCTCTCTCGTGAGCGCTCGCATACGTGTAACCGCGCACCCCTCGACGCGAGGACCACACCTCGGCTGGTCTTCCCTGAAGACTCGCCGCGGCCGATTTTCCCGTATCTACCAGCCGCCCTCGAGAGACTACGGGCGATCCTGCGGCGATAATTTGCATCGCAATATTCTTTGCTCGCGTTTTTCAAGATTTATCTGCTTCGCTTTTTGATTTTTTGTCTTTCTTTTTTCAGTGGAAAAATAACTAAGGTTAGAATAACTGAATATTTAGTTCAACTTACTAGCATTTTATTTAAAATAACTAAACTCGTTTAACCAGATGCGTTTCGCAATTTTAACCAAGTTATCTTTCCCAGTGTACCTACGCGTAATTCTTCTCCGAAGAACGCGATTCCCCAAAAATTGCGCGGGACGAAAATGAATTCGGCAAGTTTCCGAGCGTTTTGATCCTCCTTCGACCGCGACTCCCTCAACGTTCCCCGAAAACGACCGAACTTTCCTTCGACCCATTTTCTTACCAGAACAACCCCGAAAGCACACTCGCACGCGTGTGCGTGCGTCTCCGCCGCGCCTCGCGTACGACGCCCCGAGTTCCCTTAAACCTGTCGTCCGGCATCCCTTTAGGATCGTGCGCGCGCCGTCGTTACGGTAATCGTGTTTCACCTACAAAGACGTTGCCGGAATACGGCACCCCGGTCACTCGCAAACAAAACCACCCTCCGCTTGCGTCGACGCATCCCCTCGCGCGAGCGATGTCCCTCTCCAAAGCCAACAACGCCGGCTGACCGTTAGCGAAACAATGCCGGCAATTAGAGTGACCAGCCTCTGCGGGGCCTTAAGCGATTACCTTCTGATCTCGACGACCCGCGTCGACGACTGCGCGTTTGTATCCGCCGAGCGTCCCGAGGGACATCTTGCACTCGGGAAGGAATCGCCCATGACGACGGTGAAGAAAGCTGTGGCGGGATGCTGTGGTCCAGAAACGAGACTGCAGTGAAAGGGAATACTGCGATAGAAGTTTCGGTTTCTTTCATTCCTTTTGCGAATGTAAATACACGGAAGAGAGAGAGGGAAAAAATAAATCGTGGCATTTTTACGAAGTTTGTAGTAAATTTCGGAACAAGGCTAATCTATTGTAAATAGTAAAAGTTATAGTAGAACTTGTAGAATTCGCAAGCGTTGCTGTAATTTTTACTAAAATCGTAGTTTTCGTAACGATGTATCGTCCTTGTCCCGAAATTTATCACAAATCTTGTAAATGCTACGATTTATTTTTTCTCCTCGTATATGTACATATACAGCAGACTCTCTCCCAATAACTCTCCAGACTCGAGAAAAGAAAAGATGCGTACCGCCAACCCCGATAGAAATCCCGAGCTCGAAGTCAGAAATTCCCTTCGAAAGCCTCTCTCACGCCTCCTCGCCTCGGAAAATATACAAAATTGGCCGGCGACGATTCTCGCTCTTCGCCGATGCCCTCCGACCGCCTCGCCGCGGGAGGACCGAACAATGCGAGCGCGCGAACGCCGCGAGCAAGGAGAGGGCGCTCGACGCCCGCGCGACAATTGAGGGAAAGAATCTAACCGGAAGTCCGAGGAGGGCGCGCGAGCCGCGTCAGGGGTGGGACCGTTGCAGTTTTCAAGCGGCCACTTCCGGCGTGCCCGGGAAGAGAGCCGCCCTGGCCTCATTGTTAAACGGCGAACGGGCTGCCGCGATGACGCAATTACCCGCACGGAAAATAATTAATAACAATTAATCTCTCGTGGATAGGAGGTACACGCCGCTACCTAGTAATTACGCTCGGATTATAAAGGTCGAGAGAGACTTCGCGAGTCCCGTGAAGGGCTATTCACTCGAACCGTTCGCTCGCGCGGCATTTACACCGGCGCGCGGGCGGCCTGAATCTGCCCCGCGCCGTCGCCCCGTGCGTTTTTCGCGGAGGGAAACAATGCCGCGGCGCCCTTCTCTTCGCGTCGAATCGCGAGGCGTTTGAGACGTCCCACTCTTTCCGAGAGCCTCTTCGCTCTTTATTTCGCGATCGTTTCGTGTTCGAGTGATTGAATTTTATCGAAATTTCACAGTGGAAGTTGCACTGGGAAGGAGCTTTTTTTAATTGTAATACATTTTTACACTTAACTCACATCAACACGTTAACCGCCCAAATGGTAAATATTTTTTGAAGTATGTGGGCCCAATATATTTTTTGTTTAACACGTTAATCGATCACGTCAAACTTTTTTTTTTGGGACCCTGGGGCCACTTTTGGTTTTTAATGTATTAAAACAGGCAGTGAGGCCCATATACGGATCACAGGGCCTCTCGGACTTATTTGACTGTGAACCAAATGTCGGTTCACATGGCGATTAAGGTGTTAATTTAAATCGAATCGGTGTTCGATAATTATTCTACGAGAATCTGATAGATAATGATAATCGACGATCACCTCCCTCATCTCGATCGTATCCGAGCTGTCAGTCCGCGACATCTTTCAAACGAAAAATCTATGGCATCCCTCAGTCGTGACTCCTCTCGACGTGCAACAGTGAAACGTCATTTGCCCCCCTCCCCCGGATGAACCACAAAATCTCGTGCGTCGGCTGAAAAAAAAAAAGACTCGCAGTGACGAACGCAGAGAGCCCCGAAATCTGTCCCATTTTTAATATTCCCATAACTCGTGCCTCCCTAATTTACGTCACCCTTGGGTGTTATGCGACGGTGTCACGAAACCGCCCCGTTACGGGGGATCCCTCGCGCCTCCCCCGTTCAACCCCCTCGCTACGACCTCACCTACCCTGGACAATGTCCACGTGATAAACAGTCCTTCAGGAAGGACAATGCCGCGCGAGTTGTCAACCGGGGTATTGTTGGCGATCACGCCTCGGCGAGGATACACATCCTCCAGGATCCCGGGGGCACTCGTTCATTACCTTCAGGATAATGGTCGCGTTAAATCGAGGGATTTTCTCTTTCGCTCGCCGCTCGAAGGGACGACGATTGAGTGCTGCCGTGCTGCAGTCGAGTTACGTGCAGTTCCGTACAATTCCGAACAATAAACGCAATTAATCCTTGTTAATTTCGTCGCCGTAGCGTCGAAGGCCCCGCAAAAAACCCCTCGTCACTTCGAGCCAAATTTTGTTGACTCCCCGCGGATCACCGCAACAGAATTGCGCCACGACGAGCGCGTTATTCTCGAAATTCGAGAGTCGCGACGTCTCCGGTTAAAGGCCGCTCGAATTAATTATCCATAACACTCGCGCGCGTATAATATATGCCGTCGACGCGTTACGCACCGCGGAATGTATACCTGGCCGATCGTAAAGACCGCCGGCATTCCGGCGGTCGCGTTAACCCTCGCCAAATTCCCCCCGACGCGCCGCGCGTACAACGTCACTTTATGCACCGCGGGCGTTTGTGCGGTACGTATAATTATATGCGACTAGGCGTCGTCGTCGGCGACTGGCCGCGGCGGACGCCTAATTTTCATTGCTCGTTACGCCACTTGTTTATTCGACTCGACGAGGCGCGCGCGGTTCGCGCGCTACGCGTCGCGAACCGAAACGCGCGTCGGCCCGAAGTGCAAAGTTTACGAGCGGATGTAGGGAGAGAGAGAGAGAGCACGGAGAGAACAGCAGCGGTAACGACTCGTGCGAGGAGACATCGCGTCGCTTTGCCCGCAATTAGGACACGCCGGTGAGACGCGAGGCGAGGGCCCTCCGCCGGGGATCCGCGAGTAGAGCGAGCGAGCTTTGAGACGGCCCTCAAAGTTTGGACGGTTACCGCTTCGGAGTTTGTTTGCGCCGGAGACGGACTGCTTGTGTCTCGCGGCGGCGGATGCTGCGTCCGGCTGGTTTGGAGGCGTCGCGAAGAGGCAACGGAGAAATTCGTGTCGTGAGAATTCGGTCTTCTCGTGTGAGAATATATTCATATTTTTCAATTCAATTTGTAATCCGTATACGTATTTAATATCAGGTGAAAAAGAAAATGTCGTAAAAAATAATTATTTGCTGAGCTATAAGCGCGTTCCTCTCTAGGACAGTGTGACGTCATCGAAACGCAAGAGAGACGCGCTTATACCGAGCAACGAAAGCGAGAGAGATAGATCTACAACGCAATGATGTAGTTGCATTTTAAAGTGTCGTTTTCCAACTTAAATAATGCCGGAAATGAAGAAATACAAAAGCTGATAATTTTGTCCAAATTTTTCAAATGTGCAAAAAAGAATTTGTGAGAAAATCGAGTTCCTATATGGCTGCATCGTAGGTGTACAGAAAAAAAGAATTAGTTAGATCTGCTGAAAATTAATTACGAGGTCGTAAGTAATTATTTATTTATATCAACGAAATGTTGTTAATACGTCAATCAAATATCTCTTCCTTACAATCCTGTCGAGGAGTATGCGATTGCAAGGAAGAAACATTCAATCGATATGAGAAAAGATCTAATTGATGTAAATAAATAATTATTCGAAACTCTGCAAGTAATTTTCAATATATCAAACTAATTCTTTTTCTCGGTATATATACACAGAGAAAAATAATTAGGTTAAAATGACAAAACGCATCTAATTAAATGCGTTTAATTATTCTAACCAAAATACTGGTCAGTCGAACCAAGCTTTTAATTATTCCGACCAAATGTTTAGCTATTCTAATCAAAAAGTGGTCCGTCAAACCAAACATATGAAGAATTCACATTTCACCAAGCAGTTCGGTCATCATCTCCAAGATTTTGGTTTGATTGACCAATCTTTTGTCTCAGTGTAGAGGTCGATTCAGAATTTTCTCCCGTCCCCATTCCCCGAAAAGTCACCGCCGCAGAGGACGAAGGGAAGATCGTCGTCGACCGTCCCCCGAATTCATCGTCGCGAAGCGCGACGAGAAGCTGATTCCTCGATCCATATGGTGGACGCGCCATTACGCCGACGAACCTAACGACAGAAGAGACGCCTCGCGAATCCTACCGCGCGAGGAGCCTTTGATAAATAACCTATTGTCTAATAAAGCCTACCGAAGACAGAACGGCTCGCGCCCGGCTCGCAATGTCGAAGAAACGGACCGGACGATTTACCATCCCCCGCAATATCCACCCCCGAGAGAGAGAAGGCCACACATGGACACAGACCAGAAGTTCGGTCGGACCGCACTAATAGACATCGTATTTGTTACCTTCGCCGCCCTCTTCCTTCGTTCCGTCTTCGTCGTCGTGCCTCGCGCGCCGAGAAATCGCGATACCCGGAAGTCGCGGTCGCGAAAATCGTTACAGGGAAGTGACTGCGGGGTAATCTCTTCCTCCTGCCGCGTAACGCCAAACTCGAAGACGATCTAAATGAGTATCCCTTTCGTTTACTTTTCCGGGGAAAATAAAAATCCCCCCTCTCCACGTCGACTCGGCAATCGACGAAGCCACGGGGAAACACCGAAATCTCCGCGCGTTTCGCCGCAGCGATATATAAAGCCGGACCGGACACAATCGCCCGGATTCTAATGAAAATAAATAAAATCTAACTATATTGTTTGTGCTGCCGGTCATTCCGCGTGAGGGGCGCCTTGGGATCGCCCGGCCAATCCGCGGCTCTCGGCCCCATTCGCCGGGTCCGTCCGACCGACAAGAGAATTAACAGTTGAGTTTTATTGCTGATTGTTCGACCACCTCGAGAGCTGCGCGAAGAAATAAGCCCGCGAACGCCACGGACCGAATCGCCGCCGATGAAACGGAACCAGCGATCCTCGGAGGATCGAGATTCGACGGGCGAGATATCGCGCGCGATGACGCGTGTGATTCGAGCAATTACGCGGAAGCGCGCCGCGGCGGCCAACCTCGACGTCGTTTAATGGGCTGCCATTTGCAGACCCTCGCGCGGGGGAAGCCGGTTCGTGGATTTCCTACGAGCGATTCTCCCTTTTTCTCCTCTCGATTATTTTCTCCTCAGCTTCCTCACTACTTCTCTCTCGATCTCTCTCTCTCTCTCTCTCTCTCTCTCTCTCTCTCTCTCTCTCTCTCTCTCTCTCTCTCTCTCTCTCTCTCTCTCTCTCTCTCTGCGCTGTGTCGTCACTGTGCGTGGAATTCTCGATTTCCGCAAATGGCTGTTCAACGTATCGACGCTATTAAAAATGTGAAAAATCTGGAATCGTTAATTGCGCTTTAACAGAGCAAATTCACTCTAAAAGCTCTCCCCGTGTCCACCGTCCGGAAAACCGAGAAGAAAAAGAGGACGGCAAATTGAACGAACGAAGATCGAGTCGGGCTCGTTCGCCCAATTTCCTTTGACCATCGCCACGGTGAGATCGGCAAAATCAATCCTAATAATTCGTCGATAAGTCTCCATCAGGGCGCGCCATCAATAATAAAGCGAGAGTACGCAGCCCCGCGCGCGCGCGGTCGAGTGACTTATTTATCCAGATAAATAATACGAAATAAAAAAAGCGGAGGCCCGCTGCGGGATAAAGTAGCTCTGGGGGTCCAGAGGCGAGCCTCGTAACAAATGTCCGCCACTCGATCTAAATTGAGTTAGAGTTCCTCTCTTCTCGCCCGCCCCCTACCCTCCGTCGCTCCTCGCCCACCCCTTCGGCCCTCTCCTCGCGCCCCGACCGTCCTCGCATCCACCCCCGAAGGCGGGATATCGTTCGTGAGATCCGAGCCGGGACAACACCCATATTGCCGCGTTTTCCCCCCCTCTCCCTCCCTCCTTTCCGGAGGCCCGGATAGATTTTTCTCGGCGGACTTAATCTAAGCCTCCGAGTATAAAGCGACGATGGGGTCGTTTTCTACCCCGGGATCGCCGAGAGCTCCATTACGGGCTTCTGCCGATGAACGGGACGTCTGTGTATGGGGTGGGAAAGCCGTGTCGAAGGAGGAAAGAATCCCGATGCGATAGTCCCTGGGTATCGTGATGAAATAGTGCGATGCAGCGAAATCCTCGATATTTTGCTGCTGAAAAAAAAATCGACGATCAAAAATGATCGAAAAGTATCCGAAACGTGTTCCACGCTGAAAATTTGTATCGAGAACTTCCGCGTAGCGAGCGATGATCTTTCCGCGCGGAAATCATTTGTTCGGTAGTGGGCGTTTCCGGGCTGTCGGCGAAACACGCGTCGACGACACGCTCAATGCCGGACAACACCCAGACAGTCGCTGACAGGTGACGGAGTGTACATAGCGCAGCGCCGCCGGTGTCTATATCGCGTAGCAATTTATCATTCGGGTAATAAAATAATAGCAGGGTGCGCCTCTCTCTTTCCTCATTAAACGACCACGCTTCTATCCTCGCGCGCGCCGTATGTAGGTTGCGCGACGTGGAGTAAGAGCTCGTGTATCGGCTCAGGGCTGGCTGGTGCGGCGACGGTCACCCTCCACGAACGAAGTTCTGTCGGGACGAGAGGGAGGAGGGAGGACTGTGTGTGGGCGCGGGAGCAAAGCTACCGCGCGCCACCTACCCCTATTCTTCGAGCCATAATATTGCGTCTGTCACATCCGCCTTCTCTCACCCCCTGCACCGGACCGACCACCCTTGATTAACGACGGCGACACTTCTTTTCATTGGCTTTGGAATTATCGCGCGCGGCGGCACCCTTTCGCAAAAAGCTCCTTGTGGATTTTCACGCGAACCGTCGAATCTTCCCTTATTGGTTTCTTCTTATTCGTGAAGTGAGAAGTCGGTAAAAGTCTTGTTTTTATTATAAAATCGACAGAGATAAGGGCGAAGGAAGAAAGAGTGACGGAGAGGGTATTATGAAAAATGAACTCTTCGGACATTTCGTTCAAAAGGTTTTCTCTTCGCTGTTTCGAGGATGAGGGACCAGCATGCATGGAAAATAGACGCCAAGCTTTTCCTGCGGGACTGTAAGAAAGGACATTGTGATTCCGGTCGCCTGGTAGCCGCTAACGATCCTCTAGGATGGAGAAGAGACAATCTCTCTCTCTTTCTCCTCCTCCTCCTTCCGCGTCTCTGTCGTTCCGTTCCTCGCTCGCTCTCTATCTCTCTCTCGAGCCTGACTTCTTAGCCAATACCCCGCAATTAGCTTATCCTATTAAATCCCCCGGCTTCTCCCTGTCGCTTCGTTGAATTCGTTAAAATTAACTTTCGCTATTTCTCGCTTAACCGCGACAATTTGCTGCTCGAGTCCTCCCACTACGCGATTGGACTAGATAGCTCGAATATGCCCTACTTATGATTAGGAAAAAGTGGCATAGATCCGTAGCAAGAATTCTGATTGTATCTGCCACATTTCCTACTTACAGCATCAGCGATAATTCTTGATTAATTCGGTCTATGCATACAAAAAATATTCGTATTCTTAAATTCAATTTGTAATCGGTACGCATGTTCAATATCAGACGAAAAAGAATATGCCCAGAAAAATAATTATTCGTAAAGATACAAATGCGTTTCTCGCTACAAGATTGTGACGTCATCAAAACGTCAGAGAGACGCGATTATGCCATCATCGTCTTACAAGACGACATAACTACATTTCAAAATGTAATGTAATTTTCCAGCTCAAATAAGGCCAAAAATGAAAAACGAAGAAATACGGGGTAAATAATCGAAATTTGTTGAATATGCAACGAGACAAATTAGTGAGAAAAAAACCGGATTGGAATATTCTGTGCGAAATCTTTCCTAAATTCACTCTAATCACCGTGAGGAATGCCACATCTTCGAAAAAGTTGCAGCGCCTCGATTTACCGGCTCGCCGGGAAGCGTGGAATCCGAAACGAGAGCTCCCTCCTTTCCGGTTAAGCCGACAATTTTTCCCGGACGAATCCGACAGTCGATAATTCAAAACCCGAAAAAAGCTTCCTCCCAAAGACAGCTCATAGCCGCCTCTACGCGCGGAGACTCACTCGTGTATTCGTGCGTCGAAGCGCGAGCGCGCGTGTATGTTGGTATACAGATACATCCTCCCCGCGCGAAGAGATCCGGTGACGATGGCCCACCAAATCCCTACAGAGCTTTATGGAGTGTTGGCTCCTATGTAGGATCCCATTATCAAAATGGGCTCGTTTCTTTCCGGGCCGAACTTCCAGCTCTTCCCACCCTGCTCCTCTATTGGAATTTCTCTCGCTCCGGTAACTGCTTTCGTTTTTGTATCAGCCTCCGGCGCTGGAATGATCGATCGCGACGATCTTACACTCAGTACGGACGGTACACTGCTAAATCCAATGAAGTAAAAGCGATGTAATCCTTTCCCTAAAAAGAAATATATTCGTATTTATTTCGACGATATATCTAACCATTAAAAGGTTTCAAAAATACCGCCAACGTCAGACGTCATCTACCCTGACGTCGATGGCATTTATCGTTCGATGAAAAATGCTGGGGAGGTTCGATTGATCGGCGCATTCTCGATATAAATTGCTTTTTTTCAAGCGTCGAGAGCGAACATTATCGGTAGTCAACAGGTGGATTAATGTAACGCGAAAATACCCCTTTGAACCGGGTCCCCGTTTACCACCCCCGGTTCGGGGTGGATCAACGCGTATAGAGCGTAAATACACCTCCGCGCCCACCCCCGACCGAGTGTGTGAACACCGTTGAGGCCTCACCCGCGCTTCGCATTGACAACCTGACGTCAGTGACTATCATCGAAAGCCACCCTCCTCGTACGTTATTTAGCTTTTAACGTTATTTTCCTCCTCAGTCACCTTCGAGCGAAGACGAGCGATCGCCTGTCAAATATTGCTATACAACATGACGGATACTCGTTTAATATCCGTCAACACGACGAAAGGCGTTTTAATGATATTTCTTCGCGGTAGACATTTTCACGTTTCTTTTTCATCTCTGTACAAAAAATATTGAATTTCTCTTTCTCTGTGCGTTGTCACTTTAAATCTCCTTTTAACTCTCGTCAATATTTATTGGTCGTATTTTCAGATGATATATTAGGTAATAAATTATCCGTTATATGTAAAAAGGTTATACGGTAAACTAAATATTAAATTATTCGACATAGCGATGTACAATTTTCGCTGTTAAAATGTCCACAATAACATCGTAGACGTATCCATGATCCACGTCACTCGTCACTCAAGTTGTTTATCTCCATACGCACACACGCGATGAGAACCGCCAACGAACGACGGGGATAAACAGGAGCGTAAATTGCAAATCAATGCATCGCGTTCGCCAGAAGCGGGACAGCCCGAAAACGCGTGAAAGCGCGTAAACACCGGACGTACAACGCACGAGTCCGATAATCCGGAATATCCCCGGAGTCCGCAGGCGGTGCGCGACCACCGGTGATGCTTTTCGCGTTCGCCCACACCGAGCGCGTATACGCGTACGTGCGATACCGTGATATGTGAAAAAAAAACGTCCGTTGCACGAACGGTGGAGAGGATATAATAGAAAAATAGACGCGTCTCCGTGGGACCATTAATCGACATAGATGAATTACGTCCATGTGTTGAAACGTGCGATGCAAAATAATTTTCCTTTCATATTTTTGGTAAAATTGAAATCCTCAAAATCGATCGCTCGCCTATCCCATTTAACCCTAAAATTCGAAGAGACTCGCTACCTCGCGAGCGACCAAAAAAAATATATATTTTGGACAACCGAACCTCATCCAGAATGGCACGCTTGATACGGGGTGATAATTCAGTTTGCCGGTAATAGATCATTGCCCCGACCGTAAGTCGCCGGTCAGTCCCCTCATAAAGCATTCCAGTCTCATTCCCGACGATCCCACAGGAATCCCTCCCACGTCCGCTACCCTCGCTGCTGAGTTCCTCCCCCGCCATCGGTTTATCTTTTCTTGCCTCTTCTCTCGTCCATTGCCTCGAAGCTAGTGGAAACACTCCCGTTATACCAAGACAGTCGGAATTCTCGGCGTGAGAAGCTTGCCTAGCGACAGTTCACCGAGGATAGGATGAGGGGTCAGGAGTATACTTCTTTTTTGGAACGTACTCCAGGATGATAGAATCTATCGACGGGGTTGCATGAATAATTCGGACCCTCCGTCTGGCACAAAAATAGCCACCATGCCATTTGATTAGAGAGAGAAAGAGAGAGAGACTGGCACTTGGCCAGGCCTGGGGATTTCCCCTTTAAAACGGGCGCATTGTGTCTTGCTAGAGTGCGAAGGGGATCCCCGGGGTGTTCAGAGGGGAGTGGGGGAGGGGATATAGCCACTCGCTGGCCACTACACAACCGATCGAGGGTTGTTTCTACCCCTGAATTCCTGAATGGCCTTCGAACTGTAACCCTCGGCCCCAACCCCATCATTCCGTAGCAACAGGTGATCCCTTCCCGCTATCGGACCGTCCTATCGTCCTTCGGTTTCGATGACTACTCGAATCGAATCGATGAAACACCTGACCATCGTGAGGAATTAAGAAGGAAAGGCGTCGACAACGATATTTGATGCATCGAAAAGCATCTCTCTCCAATTCTAATTTTTTGTATGCGATTTTGATTCTACTATTGAATTTATTTAGCAACATGGAAAATATAATCCATCCACCCACCCCTATATAACACTGTATTTCTAAAACTGCACTTTTGGGCACGGTACTGCAATGCGATCCTCTCTCCTGGGTGCAAGACAGAAGTCACGCGTAAGAATCGCGCTGGAGCTAATGCAATCAAATTTTAATCAAGCCCCGCGAGTCGGTGAGTAGAGGTGGGTAGGTGGCAAATGAGGCGACGATCTATTATATAATACAATTACGACCGCAGGGATGATTATCCTCATCCGACCAACCTGCAGTAGCAGCTCGCTCGCTCGAATAGATATCTCGCGCCGACGAGAAACGCTCGACGGCCGTGTCCTGGCAAGGACGCGTCACCAGGGAAATTATTTTACTCCCCCCGGAAGAAACGACGAAGCTTCCCGAATGAATCTGGCATCTTACGGAAAGGATGATCTGTTGTTCGAACTCGGAACATCGTGCAAAAATCTCGCGTAACTTCGCAAAGTCGACTCCTGGTTCATTGATTCGTAAGGCATTGTAAAAAGCGAGGGAAGGAAAAGGAGAAGAACGTCGGGGGACGCAACGACGGTCGAAGCAAATCAGCCAGAAAATTGGCCGAGAGGGTGGGTCGTCGCTCGCGGTGGACTAATAATTTCTGAATTTCATCCCCGTTTCCGTGTAACAATAATCTTTCAAAGAGGCGCCACCCCTCCAGCCGCCACCCGCTCGCTCGCCTCGCGAGACCCGAAGTCAAACCAAAGGTTTGATTCCTACGTTCATCAGTCCACGTCACGAGCACAACCCTTTGCGTTTGGGGACAATCAAACGATTTAAATTAAAGATGGAAATAATAACCGGAGGTGAAACGAGAGGGAAAGACGGATGGAACGGTTCGGGGATTTGCGGGGGATGCCGGTTTTTAGCCGGTTTCTCGGGGCTTTGATTTATAGATGCGACTTCTCTGTATGCCGATGACGGCTCAGTGGTTCTCAACTTTCGCCTGCAGCCTTGAACAACTTTTTAAATATTACGTGACGCTACTTTCGTGATAGTTTTTAACCCCACTTCCAACGTGTACTAATTAACAATGCATATAGAGTTCCTCCTCCCGTACTCTCCTCCCCATGGCATACGCGTCACGCAGTACTTGCGCAAACCCTTATTTCATCTACCAGAAGCCATATATTCACCGCGAATAACAAACAAGAAAAAAAAAGGACCCGAAACGAGAAAAAGACCGTGACGAACTTTTCGAGAAGGTCGACCCAACGAATTCGAAAGCCGCGGCTGCACCGCAGGGGGTGCTCGGCAAACTTTTGATCCTCTCGCAGCCTCCGAGTCGCGGTGGAGCGGTGTAGTGGCTCGAAAAACCTTGTTCTTCGCGAAATTTCCTCCGTCCAAGACACTACGACGCGACGCGGGGTTTAACCCGGGGGTGGGATTGATTACATTTGGCCGAAGAATCTTTTATTTTGCGGAAACCGCCCTAGCGCGCGCGAGAGGACTTCTTCGGACGTCGTTTCGACTCGACAACTAGTCCTCGGTGGAACCGCGCGGAATACCAATTCTTTCGCGCCGCTGCGGCAGCAATGAGACTTCCGCGTCGGTCGGGGGTTGAAATTGCCGGTGATTTTTGGAGAGGGTGCAAGAGAACGCGCGCGTCGAGGGTGCTTTCGCTTTTGCAGCCACCGTCGTTGCAGCTCGTTTCGCTTGTCCTTCTACTTTTGCACCCTTGTTCGAGGGTGCACCACGGGCTACAGAAACGCGGGGGTACCGAGAGGGATTCCTCTTCGACAACGCGAGATGGTTTGGAGCCGTGGAAACCCGTGATTTATCGCGTTCTCTCTCTAGCCGAGGAGAAGGGGGGATGTAAATCATTCGAGAGAGAGTGTTCGATACAGAAGTCATTAATATTTTAATGCCGACGCCGCTCCCCAACCCCCTTTCACCACCCCACCGCCCCCTGATCTTCGTGGAGTATACCTACTTGCCGAACGGGAATTGAGATCTCAATAATTATGTCACTCGCAGGCGTCCTGTTTTTGATTCATAGCACAACACGGAAGGCATAACTCTGTCTCTCTCTATACCTATATATATAAGAGAGAAGGAGAGAAAGAGAGAGAGAAAGGAAGACGGAGAAACATCTTTGGATAATCGGAATTCAATTAAACCATTAGCATGGGGTTTCACCGGGAGCGAACCCCGGAGGGAGGAAGAGAAAGAGCAAGGGTAGGAGGGCCGCGGAGTCTAATGTGGAGGAAAATCGAACCCCGGTAAAACAACGAGCAAGAAAAGCATCCGCATGGAATATTAAAGAGGCGAGAGTCGAACGTAACCGACGACTGGCTTGCAGCATCTCGTTTTCCTGGACCAAATTATGCGATAACACCGACGACATTTCGGTCGTAAAATATCCTTGCAAATTACCGATACAATTTCGAAGGGAAAGATACTCGCTCCGCTGCATACGCCGAAAGAGAAAACCAGGAACGAGACGGCTACACGAAGTAATGGAAAAGAGGAACAACGAGACGAAAGGAGAGATGCACCGACCCCACTCCACTCTCCCAAGGATGAAGCGAGAGAAGGGGATAACTGGCATCAATATACGGAGCACGAAATTCCAGCAGAACTGCGGGAAGAGTGTTGCTTTACTCCTGGGGTGTCTGCAAAGCGCCATACATCAAGTCTGCCGCCGGATTCGCGCCGTATATGTATGTGAGACGCCGTGGGTGTCTATAGATCATCTTTGGTACAGCGTCGTCCCCGGCATCGCAATGTCTCTACGAAATCGAGCGTCGAACTTCTTCCGCGATACCTGGAAAGGCGGCGAGTCTTACAAGAATTGAATTTCTGATCGTCCCTTCGCTCGCTTCTCCCGCGTTTCCTTCCCCGCAAGATAAATGCTCCAGGCGTCATCGGTCCGTGCTGTTTATACGTGACGTACCGCTGCAACAGTGATGATGTATGGTTCCGCGAATTACGGGGGAATTCCTGAGCTGCTTATGTGCTTATACTTATTTATGATTGGCTGCTGCCCCATTGCCTTCCCCTCTCCATCTCTCTCTATCTTTACGTCTCCGTCTACGGAGACACTTAATGGTTTCTCCGGACGACTCGGTGGTGCGTGGTCGCAATAACAAACACCCTCGTGATCCTGGTGGCGATACGTCGCTGTGTCTTTTGTCCCCTGGGATCCCTCCCACCCCCCCAACGACCATCAATTAAGCCCGCGCGAAGTAATTCGAGAGGCGAACCGATATCGGATCGAACTTCGGGAAACGCATAGGCTTTCGATGGGTGGTTTTTATAGTCGTAGGGCGAGTCGTCCGTTTAGTGGAATTGGGGCAATGGGAGGGTGAAATTCGAGCTTGTGTGTCGATACTTCAGAATCGAACCTAAAGTCCAATTAATTTTATACAATAAGTAGAGATTCGCTTCGACGGGGGATGTTTTTCGGTTTCAGTTTCCCCCGTCGAATCACAAATCACAATGAACAGCCCTTTTCGAGGATGTATCGGCGTTGAATCGAGCGATACGCTCCGCTGAAACAATGTTATCGAACTCCACCGCGTTCCTCTCCCGTAAAAAGCGAAAAACCTCATCCCCCGCGGCATTCTTTCTCGTCGTTATATCCAGCATCAGCGCGGCACTGATTAATGGATTTAACGATAGCTCGAACGAACCTTTATTGCCAGTAATTATGATATTTGCCCGGCTCCCGATACTGCGTCGATGGTTCCGACCTAGAAAATCCGCCCCCGGCTTCGCCTTCGGGCGTGATTAATTGATCGCTCTCCGGTTACGGGAGAACGATTACGCTCTCGACGTGGTAAACAGGTTCGAGAGTTTAAAGTGCGCAGCAATCGGTAAAAACGCTCGTCGATCCGTCGATTTGCCGGAGCAAACATCGTTGATCGAACCGGGAAAGAAATCTCCGGCAGTAGAAAAACCTCGCAATAGTCAGGCCTTCAAATAATCTCCCAATATCGACGCACTTCTATGCCGCGAACGCTGCACGGGCGACAATCGCGACCGTTTTATCTCCCCCGCGAACCCCGAAGACAAGTGGGGGGGATGAGGGCAAATAAATTGGCACCCACCAAACTCTCAGGACACTCGAGGACGTGACGAAGATCGCGTACAGGGATCGCAGAGTGCGATGTCAAAGTGAAACGGCCGGATGGCAGGTGACAGAAGCCACCCTTCGTTAGGATGAGGTGTCAGTCATTCGATACGTCATCCGCCGCATCCCGCACCCCCGTCGCTCGCCACCCTCTCTCGCAACCACCTTCCTCAAATATTCCGTTTGCTCGCGAGCCGCGACTAATTTGCCCCGGCGCGTGTGACTCGCGTCCCAACTAATTCCGAGAGCCCGCGAGGAGAATCTTCGCTTTCGAGAAAGTTGACGCCTCTCAAACGGGCGGGCACAATTTCATTTCGCGGTCCCCCGCCGCCCCTTGAAGAGTGCGGCGCCGCGCGCGACTCGTCGGTTTTCGCACTTTTCTCTCTTTTCCGACCCCCTCGAAGCGAGAGCGGAGGCGAGAGCCTCCGCGGGAGGGGCGGGTCCGATTTCTCGAAACGACCGTCGGCGGCGGAACGCGCGCGATTAAGGAGCGGATCGCAATCTCCTCGGGAGCGCGCGCGCGCGCTCGAGTAACGATTTGCGAAATGAGCGATGGCACCCATTTGAATTTTACGACGTGTGCCGCCGTAGCTCGCGCGTAGCCGGCTCGCTATCGAACGCGGAGGCAATTTAAATTATAGTATCTGTACATAATTTATACCCTTGTTTTCTCGCGCGGCTCTACCCCGTAGGTAGGAATCCTTCGCTCCCAGCTCCCGCGCGAGGAGTGTAGTATATATAGCAGCAGCAGCTCGGCGTGGGGCGAGACGAAGGAATTGATACATCAATTTAAATTATCCTGAATAATTCTCGCAATATCCGACCTTTATGGCTCGGAAAATGCCACCGTCTTTCGAGAGTCTAATGGCTGACTCGTCGACCCTCGCCCGGTTTAATGGACTTTTTAAGAAGGACCGACCCGCGAGTTATCGTCTCGGAACAGCAGCGATTTTTCCGGTATCGCTTCCGCTTCGAGGACGCTTGAAACCGAAGCAACGCGTCGAACCGGGGCCAATCGAGGTAACCGCGAAGTCTCGCGGGGATTTTTCCGCGGGGCGAAACACGTCGGCGATATATGCGCGCGACTGACAACCCGACTCTGTATCGTCGGTGATCGGATGAGACGGAGAATATCCCCCATTCGTCAGGCTGTCGTGGAGGATCTCCTCAAACAAATTGGCGGGCAATCGGAAAAACGCCGCTGAAATACCGAATCGGATTGTGGGCTCACATTATCATATTCACAATTTACTCGGGCGGCCGTGTGTGCGCGCACACGTACGCTGACGCGCGCGCCCGGGGAGAAATATATGGGACGTAGTCGCGGACGATGTATCACCGCGAGCAGGCAATAGTAGATATCCGTCCAAAGCCCCGTCTCGCACAAATGTCTCTGCGCGACGAAAGGATATCACGCTCTCTCTCCCTCTCCCTCTCTCTCTTTCTCTTCCTATCGTCGTCCCAGTTCCCTTCTTTCCGACTCTCATTTTCGTGGCACCCCTGTACAATTTTGCCCCGAAAATCGAAATCTCTCAAATCGATCCTTTCACTCGACCTGAGATTTCGATTTTGTCGAAAACGCTGAAATGTGAAAACGACAAGTATCGAATCAAATTGAAGGACGACTCGTTATACAATTTATTAATCTCATTTCTCAATAATATAGGAGAGACAATCGAGAGTAATCCCCTCCAATGAGAAGGAAAACGAGCTTCCGCCGCCGCATCAGCCAAGTGTCATCGATAGAAACAGCGGGACCGGGTGGATCGTTATCCGTAATAAATAGGAGCCATTCATAATCGTGGCTAACCGTTCGACCCCGATGCCCCGCGTCTCTGCTTCCCGATGGCGCGGGGTGGTTTTTGCTATCGGTTATAAATTACCCATCGCGATATTTCTTAGGTGGGGTGCGACCGAGTGTATCTGAGGGCTTTGATTGGCCCGCAGTCTATATCCAGTGTCGCGGTCGTTAATCAAAGGTACTTCGCTTCGTTGCTGCATCGGGCTCCGGATACACCCTTGCAAACTGCTCCGCTCCGCGTCCCCCTCGCGTCTCACCGACTCGCGGCCCCCGGACACCCTCTCGCGCTGCCACCGCGAGGGCTTCGCCGCGTCTCGCGTGTTTCCTGCGGCAGCGCGCGCAGTGATCTCTCGATTCTCGCGACCCTCTGTTTCAGGGGCTGCAAAAAAGGGCTGCAAAAATGGCGCGAGGTCGAGGAAAACCGGGTGACGGAGGGGATCGAGTAATTTCTGTCGTGGTGAGGACCGCGCGCGCGGTCGAAGCATCCCATCGCTTCAGCACCCCCCCACCCCTTCCTCGTCCTCCTGCGGTTGACGATCGCGAATTCCAAAGAAACCGCGGGGGATACATATCGCGGAGAATTTATATTTTAAATCGACTCGCATTAGGAGCACATGTTTGCAGCCGAAAACCCTCTCCCGGGCACGTGCACGGTTTCCACACATTGTACGCCGCGGCGTGATGTATCAAACGCGCGTAATAATGTAACAAATAGCCACTTTATATGGCGGCTGATGTAGGAGCATTCCTGCCGGGACATTATAGCTAATGTTTGACGTCACTTCTCCTAACCCCCTCCTATATATATATACTTCTCTCCTCCTTCGCCGCCTCTTCCAGCACTCGCAACCCACCCCTTTTATTTACACCATCTCCGGATGGGAGTGGTCCCCTCGATGGTTGGTACTAGCGTGTTTTAGTCCTTTTTCTCTCCTGTAAATATCCTAGTTTTTGTTACGATCGCATTTACAGAAACATTACGGGTCGAGATTAATTTATCGTGGATCAGATTTTCAGTGATTCGCGTCGTTCGACCAAATCTTTATTTTTATATGGGTGTATTTTTGGATGATTTGGTTTTTATCGAGAGTTTTTAAGAATGTATTCTCGCAGTTAAGCTATTTCAATATTCACAAATGCGGTAAAATGAGGTGTTCATCGTGGAAATTAAAATGTACATCTGGAAATGGAAAGCAAGATTTGGTCGGAATTCAGCGCTTCTAAATTTTAACGCCATTGTGTGTGTCACGTTTTTCCACGAATAAATTGATAAGTACAGAACGCGCGATTCGGTGTTAACTCGACGATCGATGAGAGCACTTCGAACGCGCGTGCAGCGTTATTTGGAAAAACCAGTTCAATCATCCCCCACTCTCCTTGCCGATCTCCGATCTCTGTGGAGCTTGCGAAACGCGGGCGCATAACGAGTGGCGTGTTGATGATAACGGCCGGTTTGACACACGACAAATAGCGGGACATTTAAGTACCTACACACGCTCTACGGCCGATTTTACCCCTACCAGCCAAGCGCCAGCCACCCCCCGCCCGACCTCTCCCCGTCCTATTACCGACCGAGCTCGCCCGCTATTCAATTTGCCGGGGTATTTTTCAGCGCGGACGCCATATTTATGGGTGTATTTTGCGTTGACATTTTTCAGTCGGCATCCGCGTAAAGCGGGTTTCTCGCGGGTGTCTGCACCCCGTGCGCTCCGACTCTTCGAAGTACCGCGTATGAAGAAGCGCAAAATTTGCATTTCCACCAGTTTGTTTAGAAAATACGTCGGAATATCGTGCACAGCCGCTTTTTAAGCCGCTCGCCAACCCTTTGCTCGCTCGACACCGCGGAAAGGGACGAATGCGAATCTTCGCGGAAAAGTCTTCGCGGCAACCGCGAAAGCCGCGCAAGTTCCGCGATATTTTACAATTAAAACAAAATCCATTAAGCCGTGCCCCCGCAAGGGATGCACGCGAGAACCGCCGCGGCAAACGCAGAAATTCACGGGAGACTTCCCCGTATACGTGTACTCACCTAACTTATTAAGCACGACAAATCCCTTTAGCCAACCTACACGACCGGATCCTCCTGATTCTTAAATCGGAACCTCCGAAAAAGCCCGGCAACGAGCTCAGAGAAATCCTTGCGAATTTGGAAAGATCTCGCGATCGTTCGCGTTTCCCGAGGGAAATCGAATTTTTAATCGCCCCGCACTTCGAACCAAGGGCAAACCGACCGAGGAGGAGAACTTTTCGAGTCGGCTCGCGCCGAGCACGGTGCTAACCACCCCGGCCCGGAAATGTAGGTGGAGTTGCGGGCTGGGTACTTGTTTCGGGGATGAGATTTAGTTTGATAATAAGATTCCCCCTGCGTAGGAAGAGAACGCCGGGCTGCTAGGAGCACTGAGATACGACATTCGTGCTGTGGTTTTAACTCCCGGTTATATCTGTATAGTTATGAAACTGCCGGATTCAAGGAACCCCGCGAGCACGCGTCTGGGTGTGCATCCGCGCGTGTACGTGGACGCGGGGATGTGAGCGTGCGTGTTGCTCCCCTTCCCCGTGGATAGCCCGGCCACCCCGCCTCGTGTCCCGAGGAAATATCACCCCTAAACGCGCAGCCTGCAAAATTCGCACGACGAAACTTCATCTCGCGCGCGAGTTTTGGATCGGACGAAAATAGGAGGTGGGGAAAGAGAATGCGAATAGTCGAACGGACGATAGGAGGTGCAGGACACAGGTAGCCGGACCTCCGATCCGAGGAGATCCCACTGCACCCTCCGCTCCCGCGCGAGTCGTCGTCACCGGCGGCGGAATAATTACGGTGAATTATTATTCTTCCCTCGTCTCGCTCCACGGACGAAAGACAAAGTGTAGGTACGCGCAATTCGCGTCGCCGCATAAAATCGGACAACACCCCCCGACGGTGCGACGGCCACCGGCGCAGGGGGCGGCAGATTTGTAGATTTTGAAGAGGTCTCGGCACGAATAAAAGGGAAATGTATGGAAGGAAAGATCTAATTTGTTCTTGTCGGGGCTCTCTCTCTCTCTCTCTCTCTCACCGGCGGAAATTAATATTCATAAGCGTCCAGAGAGGTCCCGAGGGCGGGGTCAACTTACATGTATCTTTCGCTACTGACCCGAACCCCGGCGCGCGATAACGGTTGGAAATTAAAATACTGCCCGCGGGTTTTAACCCTTCTTCATTTGGCCTCTCGGCCCCACCACCCTGGATGCAGAAGCTTCCCTTGACCGCGGTCCTTGGAGCATTCTGATGCTGCTCCTTTTTTTAAAATAATTTCTATTCAAAATAATAAATCGAACACAGCTTACTCTACGATTCGTTGAATTCTCGAAATTTTCGTCATCCCGTTTGTCCGTCGAACGACATCGATGCTTTTTTACTTCTTCCCGTGAGCTTTTGCGCAGATCGAAATAACGACGAAACTGGGGAAAGATTCACTTCCCGCGCGCCCGCCGCACGCAAAATTAGCTCCGTCGAGTATTAATCTCGCCCGCCGACCATTACTCGGCAGGATATTATCCTCGAGCAGGCACTAACAATAAGGATTATATGCGAAAACGCTTCGATAGCGGTTCTAATACACGATGAGGCGGCGGGGGTGGCGAGGGGGGGTGCACCTACCCCGCAAATGGGCACGGGGCCACCGACTGACTTAACTTGGCTGGCAATAATAAAATGATATAGGAGGGAAAATATGCATTTAAATTATCGCCCCGCGATAATAATTTGCATACCTCCGCGGTCCTCACCGCCCGCCCCCGCGCCGCGCCACTTCGATGCCCCGTTCGCTTAGTTTAGCCCCGTTTAATTTAAATAATACTTCTCTCCTCTCCGGGTACACACCGGCAAGATATACATAAAATCGCCATAACATTGTAAATTATAACTGATACGGCTTATATCGCGGCCGCGCGAGCGCCTCTGCACTCCGCCCTCGCGCGAACGGACGATTAGGCGGTGGTAGCGACCGCTTCCCCTTTTCGTCAAGGGACGCTAAAGTTGCGCGGGCGACGAGAATCGACGAGATGCCGTCATTCGCCCGGCGAGGGGAAAATAAATTGCTAAATTTTTCCAAAATTCTACGATCATCGAAGCACGACGTGACATTCCGAACCTCCCTCGACGTCATCCCATCGTCGAGACGCTTGACCCCGAGTCGAACGATCTCCGACGATCCCACTCCCCATTCCCACTCGCCGAGGCGCAATTTCGACTCGACGCTTCCTGACCGCGATTCCCGGTGGGGGTGGCGACGAAAGAATTAATAATCCTCGCGCGGATCAAACGAAACTGGAATTCTATGATAATCAAATGGGCTCAGCGCGCCTGGCCGGATCCTCGACGCTCGGCCTCGCGGGAACTTTATTATGTGTACACGCACACGCGCGCGTTAACGCACCGGCCCCGACGCGCGACCCCGTGTGGTTGCTGTGTATTATTATTTTATTAAGCCATAATATAGAGAGGCGACCGAGATATTTGAATGTCCGCGCGACGCTATGGTAATGGGTGGTGCGGCGCGGCAGGAGGAAACGCGGAGAGAGGATATATATATAGAGAGAGAGAGAGAGCCGCGGCTATACCGCTTCGCTCTTTCTCCCATTCGCGCATCGCTGTGTGTGTGTGTGCACGCGCGCGTATACGCGCGGCTCTCCCGCATCGCGCCGCCACGCAATTCCGCGAAGTATGCAGATCTAAGAATTTAAATGGCCGCCCTATAACGCCCGTAAAATGGCGGACAATCGCGCTCGTAAACCACTATATTAAAATTCTATATCGCGGTCGTGCGAGCGACGACGCCCGCTGTCCGGTATTACCCTCCTGATCTTTACATTGTAGGCGAGTACCGCGCGGTGCGGGCCATTAACGGATACGCGTATCCACCCGCACCGCACCACGCATCACGGCGGAGTCGTGTGAGTGCCGAGCGCGCGCGCGTGCGGTTCTCGAATATCCGGTCGGACATCGCGGAATGGCTCGGATGAGTCAAGATTAAAAAGTTGACTGCCAGGTCGTCGGCGTATAGCGCGGCTCGATAACGCGGCGCACGCCACTGTCAGTCACCTGCTGGATGCGAGTATAAAGCTCTGGTGTGCTTACGCGATTCCGTGCGTTGCGTCGTCCGCGTGGATTACCCGCGAGATGAAAAAAGGGAGGGGCTTTCGTTATTTGAAATATTTCTTCCGCGCTCTTTTGTCTCTCCTCGCGAATGGAATTATGGCACTGCGAGAAATCGTGATTGCTGATACCAAAAAAAATGTTTTCTTCAATCAGAGAAACGTGGAATAATTCCAGAATCAAGCTATGATTTTCGCGTTATACAAGAAAATATTTTATAGGCTCGAGTAATTATTTTTATCGCACATGAAGAATTTCTTGTTTCAACTTGAAGGTATTCTTAAATCAAGAACATGTAAGATTCTTTTTGATAATATGTATTCTTCGTAATTTTTAAGATCATATGTTCTTGATTGAATTAAGAAATATTTCTTTCGCACTAACAATAATTATTGGTCCCATGGTAATCTAGTAGAAGTCGAGATATTTTGCATCCGCCCAAATGGTATAGGTACTTTGAATTTTTGTATTGATTCGATATATCGCGAAACGGTGATTATACTCTCGTTCGCCTATCGCTTTCGCGATAATTATTTAGACCTATACGTCAATGAAAAAGAAGCTACTCCGTGTAATTTGAACAATTCTTTCTCCAACCTCTCGTTCTTCACCACCGCAATGAAGTTCTCGTCGGCGAAGTGTCGCCTCAAATGAATTCGCGACGATTGATCATATCGCCGCGCGCTCAGAGCTTCGTCGAACGCACTACGCGAACGAACAGAAAGAGAGGAGGAGTAGCAGGGCGAAAGTAGCGGAAGGGAAGGGAGGAAAGAGAGAGGAAGAGTACGGCCATAACGGGATTACATTTGGGAATTGTTGAATCATGTCCCGCGTGTATGGAATAACGCGAATGTGCAATAAGTAATCATGTTAGAGCCGCGGTTTGATTAAATGAATGATCGTCCGGTATGGGTGGGTGCAGCCCAAACAGACATTAATATAAAACTTGATTGTCATTCCGTGTCGGTCTCCGCAGTGTCCGTCCATACGTCGGTACCTACGTACAGCGTACGTCAGTCCGTCCGAGCTTCTGTCGGTTCATTAGCTAAACTGAAGTCCACTGCTAACGAACTATTATCCCGAGCGTCATGCGATAGCTCGGCTTTGACCCCTTCGAATCTAAAAGCCTCGTCACGGGACGCCCCGGCTCGAGCTTAGCCTTCGGCGAAGTTTCACTTGGAATATGGTCTGGCATGACGTAGAAATATTTTTGCGCCTTGTAACGGATGACGAGATTTTTCGTAAAAATCGAAGCTCTGGAATTCAACTCTCGATCATCCCATTCGATGTATTTTTTTCGTGCCGATTGCAAAAATCGCCGATTTATTGAGGACATTTCAAAAGAGCACCAAGATATCGACGATTTTTTTGATTAAAAAATTATTTTCTTGTATATAAGATCGGCAATATTTTATATTTTCTTTGAGAGATCGATCCGATAACCACGCTTTTCGTAATCAACGCGAAAAAATACACGAAATAGGATGGTCGAGCGATTGATTCTAAAGATTTCGATTTTCTCAGAAATCATATAGTTATTAAAACCTCTATTTATTTATTAATCGTCACGTTATCTTCGTAATTATCCCAGAACCTCATCTATGATTAAGGAAAAAGCTTCTCGCCTTCTCGCGAGAATTTCTCCAAGTGATTTTGGTAAAAATTCACAACGAAGGATACCTTTGTTTGTGTGTGACCGCGTCGATTTCTCCGATGACTGATCGCTGTCGTAATTAGCAGAACCTATAGACCTTATAATTAGGATATGTAGAGACCGTAGCGACCAAATTGGCAATCGATAAGCCATTCTCATTAATCAAGGCGCTAATCAAACAATGCTCTAATTGGATAATTACTGGGAACACACTGCTCGCTATCCTTCGATTCGATATATACCATCCCCAACCCCCTCGAACGCGCGTTAGATAGATATATCTTTCGTGTAAACTCGATCGTCCTCCCTCGCCCCAAAGTGGGAGCCGAAAGTTCGTTAAGGAACTCGCGACGGCTATTGTGCTTTCGTGCTAATGTCGCTATAATGGCTTTAAAACGTTACTCGTTCTATGATAACGCGCTTGATTTATAGAACGGCGGAAATAGCGTTACATGCTCGCCGGTAATGTAAGCCTATAATTATAATATTACAATCCTCAGCAAGCCGCGCCCTGAAAGTAGTACACGGGCGGTATGATACGCCGATCTCTCGCGATAAAGAACAAAAAAAAAGTACACAGCGACAAAATTTACGAATCGAGCCGAAATAAATGTCCCCCCTTCGGGGCGATGATCATTTCTCCCAGAAGCAATTACAACGCCGTGGCGGATAAAGAACCGCGCTGTTAAGGGTAGTAAGGAAGGGGGGGTGAAAAAGTACGCGAGGGGTGGTTTATATAGCGGAACGCATCCTGCTCTCGCGCGCGCCAGGATTTAAAAATCTTTTTAGAAAAGGCGATGAAAGACGCATAAAGAGGGAGGGAACAAAAATAGACGGAAAAACTCAGGTACATCGTCATCGTTAGAAGTCCTCCAATATTGGAACAAATTCTTTCCTTTGTTCTTCTTTCGCGAGAAAAACAACTCGATTTATTTACGGTACGTCGCTTAATAATAATTCGATATTACGCTGTATTATAAAGATCACCGAAACGCGGAGAAAAAAAACAGCGAGCCGACTCCACTCGACAAATGTGTAATATTTTCCGCAACTACGTCATTATCCCTCGGCCGTGTAATGCGAGAAAGTTTGCTCTCGTATATATAGCCCGGATTATTTAACGCGTCCGAAAATGTCCCAATTGGCCAGTCGAGCCCCTCTCCGGCTCGTTCCAAAATAAGAACAGCAGTCGGTATATATATGTACCTGTGCGGCTCCGGCAACATAAAATACATTATTAAAGCATATTAGGCAGGCTCAAATCATACTAAACGACGTAACTTACTTTGCCGCGATATATCACGGTTGCTTTATGAATCCCCGGAGGTTGCGTTCGGAATGAAAGGACGGTGCCCGTGCGGATGCACGGGGCGGGGGTAGGTCCTCTCTTTCCGACCAACGCACTACTCTCTCCGTATCCCTCCTCGGTGTACGAACGAGCAAATGCATTAGCAAGCGGTTTGACCGCTCGATTTTGTCTTTTTTAACGTCCCGCTCCCCCCCCCCCCCCCGTCGTTTTGGCGTGAAACGGGACCTCGAAGTGGCGGAGAACCCCATTACTGGTCAGTACGACCCATCGTCGCGTCCGCGAGAGTACTACCTTTTAATGAAAAAAGGCAATCAAAAGGATCTATAGGGAATCTGCTGAGGGGTTGCGTGCATCCACCACGTGGCCTGGTCGCGGGGTGGTGCGCGCGGGGGTGCGAGCCAATAGATGACGAGCAGCGGCTCGACCACGTGGCTGGCCCCCTTACGACCCTCGGAAAATCTATCGAGGGATGTGAATGAATTTACAAAACTCTTGTTTTCGATCGTATACAGTGGGAGAAATTTATAAGTCGCGCACACACACACACACACACGCGCGCGCAAGCAAGTGGTATAGCTGTGAAATAACTATACGTATAGGTAGCTAAAATAGAAATAAAAGTATCGGTAAGGTTAATTAGAAATTATTCTTACATTTAACAAACTACCAGCATTATCGTACAATTTATAACATTTCTCTAGGTGTACCACGTAGTCGTTCGCTCGTTCATTAACACTCGATTAATTAGGGGCTTTGAAAGCATCCCCAAAGTTCGCCTATCACAAGAACATTTTTCATAAACGGAGGCTAATCGCGCAGGGCAGCGAGGGGCGTGTGACGAATATCCTGGCGTGCATCTAGAGCATCGTTTAAGCGTGTAATTAGTAAAGCGTTAAAGCAGTCTTCGCCGACCGGACGTCGAGTGGTGGCCGACTGCACCATCGACCTCGCTCGCACGGCCGTTGGTCGCGTTGACGTTCATTACGAAATTGGATTACTAACCTTCTGGGAGCATTTTCATATCATCATACGCAATTTTTATCTGACACGCTGTAAAATTGCGTAATAAAAACGGAAGAGGCCTGCGGGAAGAGAAAGAGAGGGGGGAGATGGAGGGGGTTGGAGAGGGCGGGTATGGCATTAGGACGCACGTGGTTTTTTCGTGCTACGGAATCACGGTGCGAGCATTTATCACTGATGGTTTACATAGATCCCGCGGTACGCGGCTTTTTTAATTATTTAATTAATTATATTATTATAGCTGCTTCGCGCGCGCGCGCTCGTGCAAGGAACGACCGATCGTAAATTCCCCGGCGCACGCGAATTTAATCACGCGTGAAACAGGGCCACCGCGCCTCTTTCTTTCGTTCCGCCAACTTGTATGAAAGTCTTTTTCACGATGACAAAATGAGAAGATGTTTGCCAATTTTCGATTACATTATTTTATCTTAACTTCACGACGTTTTAACGAATAGAGCGTCGGAGCGATAAAATGTCTCTAAGCCAATCTTCGATTCTCCTTTTGACGATCTTGGAAACCCGGCACAAAAAATTCGAGCCCTCTCTCTCTCTCTCTCTACCTCCAAATGAAGCTTTAACTTAGTCTCGCGCGCCGGAAGCTGCGCCAGTGGTGTTTAGGAATTTGGGACGATCGTTGTCAGCGCATCGGTGGCGGGGTTTTGAAGGGGTTAAAAGGGAGGGGATGGAGGGAACGCCCGGTCGGGTATACGAACGCCGGCGCCGCGAGGCTGTAATGCGTTATTAATGAACACCAAGAATTTCATTAAAGATTGTTTGTATATCAAACTGTCCACTAAATTATGCTCTATAACCCCTGTAGCGCCTTTGGCCGCCTGGAAACTATTGGCTGGTCCGCGCGCGACGCCAGTGCCAACTTCTCACCCCCTCAAGTACACCGGTGGGTGGATCGTGGATCACACGACGTGCAACCGCTATCGACCCCATTTTTTAGAGCCAATTCAATCCTCCAAATGGTATCAAAGCCGGGCGATTCCGGATCGGCGGAATTCGGCCGAAATCGTCCGGTGGAGTCAGTTATTTCGCGACCTTCGGGAGACATACATTATTAGGGGATAGTATGGCGAGGCGAGCGCGCGCGCACGACAGTGGGAGGGAGTGAGGACGCGTGAGTGTGACGGGGATGAGAGGAGGGAGGTAGAGGAGCGGAGAGAGGGAGAGAGAGATCCAGTTAATCGTTGGGAAGCTATTAACTTCGGACTGGAATGCCCCATAGCGCCTCATTTCGTTCAATGCAAATTTACGCCCCCGCCTGTAGTCGCGCTCTCTGCAGCCGAAGAGTGCATACCGGGTGTGTCCTGCACTTTTCGTATTTGCATCGACCGAAAATTCGAACGATCTTATAAGACGACGTTGAAATATTTTAAATATGTGTGTTCTCTCTTTAAATATATTCCAAGGCGGAAATTAACCCCTTCAGACCTGATTTTTTGTTCGCGGAGTAAGAAAAACTGTTAATGATGTTTTAGCCTTTGGGGTGTTATTATATTTTAACATATTTTCACAATCTTTATTTTTTAAATTTTCTCATATTTATGTGGAAACAGTACAAAATTGTATATTTGCGTAACATTTTTAAATAAAATCGCTAAAATTCAATGTACATTCTCGTGTACACCAGGTCTGAAGGGGTCAATTAAAAGAGATGACTGATGACAAAAAACTATATTCGAAAATTAAAATTCCTTAAATTTAAAATATCTATCCACCTCAAAAGAACCACGTGCCATTTACCAGCGGCACAACAATGACTCCCGCAAAAAAATCTCGCCGCTAACTCGAAGACTGAAGGGAAGTATCTGGTTATAAAAACACTCCGAGGAAGCTTTAATAAGAACATCCGCGAGTCACGATGATTCGTATGAAAGGATCTTTCTTCCTTTCCTCGTCAAAGATTTTCAGACGTCGACATTTTATATCAAGGGGTGAGGAAGAGGGGGTGCAGTCGATATTTCCCGAACACTCAGTATACAGTGTGTGAGAGAACGAGCGTTGACGCGAGTTACCGACTCGACATACGTAACATTCGCCCGCGAACCACGAATTCGTATACTACACCGAGAAAAATAACTTGGTTTAAATGACAAAGCGCATCTGGTTAAATAGATTTAGTTATTCTAACCAAAATACTAGTAAGCTTAGCGAAATATTTAATTATTCTAAGTACATGTCTAGTTATTCTAACCAGAAAATGGTCAGTTTGCACGGAGAAAAAGGAACTACACGAATTACAATTTGACTATAGCATAAATTGTGTTTCCGCCCAGGAAACTTTACAGAATTACACAGTAATCAGGTGGTTTTTCCTGGGGAGTAGATAAAAATTCCTTGGGAACCGATAGAAACTCCTATGGAAACAGATATTATATCTGATCAAACTAGTATTTGCATACCTAGTTACAAACTTGTAAATAGAAATACTTATGTGCTCTGTACAAATTCTTGAAAATCAACTCAAATCTCAGCGCTGCTGGATGAAACTGTAAAAGTTGCTGGTTTTTTTGCGTGTAACCAGACAGACGGAAGATCATGGCCTCCAAAATTTTGTTTAAATTGGCATCCCACCAAAAGGACGATTCCGCCGTCATACTTTTTACAGCGACCGCGGCGCCGGCAGGTGTCAAAGCCACTTCGTCTTCCCCGTCTAATCGGCTACCCCCCGCCGCGGATTGGTTCGCGCGAACGCCCGTCGGATCTTCCAGCGAGAGTGGTTAACCGGCCCGTTGCCTAATTGCGACGTAAAGCGTTGTAAAGCTATGGGGACGTAAGGATATTAAGCACGCCGCCGCCGTTGCTCAGCAGCGGTCGTCGAGCGAGTTAAGGGTCAAACTTCTTCAGCGACGCGGCGTTACGAGCGACATCTGCTCCATCTCCGGAAACGGTCCTCCGTTTCTTCGCGGTCAAGATTCGAGAGGCGGTCGCGTCGCTCGCGGCCAATAAGAAGAGAAGCTCTTGCAGCCTTTACACGCGACGCAATTTAAATATTCAACATTATCCCCGCGACATTTCATATAATCGCGAATTCTTATTACTTCGTTTCTACGTTACACCGGCAAAGTTTCTTTTCACTCGTCTTTACAGTAAGTCAATAATTACTGCAAATTTTAATGAAGCGCACTTCGAATCGCTCACCGCATCGACATTCGACGCCGCGCGTTTTTCTCTCACTTCGTCATTATCCTGGACGTATATCCCGTTTCAACAGTCGTTAGCCCAATGACCCTCCGAAACTGCCCCCAAAAGTCCACCCCTAAATGTACGAACCCTCTTACATGCGCGCTCCGCGCCACTCTCCGGGCGCCAGAGGAAAGCGGGTCGAGTTCGAGCCGTGTGTGAAACGCGCGTCCTGTGTTATTGACGTCATTAAGGGCTCTCGGTACCGATCTCTCTTTTTTCGGGGACCGCCCTTAACGAGGAAGAACGGCCGTCCGGGCGGCCGTATTCGCCGCCTTGGCCATTTCAAACTCCGCGGTCGCGCTAAGTAAATTTGACTATTTCGCGCGGGCACCCTTCGTTCGTAAAGGGATCGGTGCGGTTGTTCCGCGCGTTACGAGCGCGCCCGGGTCGCGCGGCTCGTCTGAAGATAGCCTCCCTTTGTAATTCAAAGAGGACCGAATAATTGAAGAGTGTAACTTCGAATTAGTCTATGTGCCATATTTGCAAAAATATATATTTTGCTTGAAAAAGGTCATAAGTGCAAACCCCAATGCATCTGAAAAGAATCTATGTGTATATGTAGAGGCTTAAAACTCAAAAATCTGCAAAACATGCTCGACTAGGTATATTCCTTTGAAGTATCTGCCTGCTTTTGTCGATTTTCCCAACTTTAGCTTTTTGGCACTTAGACTAATATTAGAAGTGACACTCTTCAGTTATTCAAATTTCCTTACGTAAGGAGGTTTCTGTTATTAATTAATTTGGTTATCAAGATTTATTGTATTCATTTTTGCGCGTATATTTTATAGAGTTATTTTTTTATATGAAATCTATACGAATGAGTATTGTCAGACTACAGTACATTACTTTATACCTACATATAAGATACACTCATAGCCGTGCGACACAATAGGCGCGAATCTATTTCATTAATGAGATTATCCGCATCGCGGCTCTTCAGGAATACTTCGCGGTAATCCGTCCATAGCCTCGGCTGGCTGTAATCCTTAGCCGCTTAACTTGAAGTTGCTGACGGCGAACGTTCCGCGACGCGCCCGCCATCGAGGCATCGCCCGCGCGAAAGACGTCGCGGATCCGCGAGTTTCAACGCGGCCCGCCGAGATTACCCGCGCGCGATTCGCGAGTCGGTTAAACGGCCGCGCAAAAGCTACGATGCTCCGTCGTCGTCTAATCCGCGAAAGAGAGAGGGGGGATGACGATACAATTCCTTGCCGAATCCTCGAATCGCGTCCTCGTCGCCTGCTGTGAGAACTTTTGTCACGCCTACGAGTATACTGAGAAAAATAACTTGATCAATCAAATCAAAATCCTGGAGATAATGACCAAATCGTTTGATTAAATATGAATCCTCTATCTGTTTGATTAGACCGACCAATTTTTTGTTAGAATATGTAAACGTTTGATTCAAATAACTTGATGTTTGGTTCGACTGACCAGTATCTCGGTTAGAATAACGAAGCACGCTAAATTAACTAGATGTGCTTTGTCATTTCAACATAATTATTTTACACTGAGAAGAATAACTCGGTCAATCAATCCAAAATCCTGAAGATGATGACCAAATCGTTCGGTGAAATATGGATCCTTTACATGCTTGATTTGACTGACCAATTTTTGGTTAGAATAACTAAACGTTTGATTGGAATAACTAAACATTTGATTACAATAACTGAATACGTTTAGCTAGATGCGTTTTGTCATTTTAACCTAATTATTTTTCTCAGTGTACACTGAGAAAAATAACTTGATCAATCAAACGAATATCTCGGAGATGATAATCAAATCGTTTGATTAAATATGGATCCTCCGTCTGCTTTGTTAAACGGATGGAAGTTTTTGGTTAAAATAATTAAACATTTCATTAAAATAACTAAAGATTTTATTCGACTGACCATATTTGAGTCGTCTAGAATCAAAACTCACATTCTCCAAATCGTAAATTTTTAGTCTGACTAAAGGTATGGATCTATTTATTATAGTTTTCCACGTGTCTACTTATTTTGTAATAAACCGTTCATTCAGGCATAAGTACCACCAGAATATTTTTCAGATAAAAGGTTGCTTCCAAACTAATTTTTCAGTTATACCCAAAAGCAGATTTTTTGGAGAGAATGTGAGTTTTGATTCTAGACGACTCATTTGGTCAGAATAACTAAACACGTCTAACCAAATGCGTGTTGTCGTTTTAACCCGATTATTTTTCTCAATATACCGCGCTTCTTACCCGGCATCCCTCGCTGCAGCCGCCGCGGAGGGCCGAGACGGCGTCTCGTTCCTGCATCGATAAATTTTTCAAGGGACGACGTGCCGGGAGAGGTGAGCGCACTCGCAAACGACGAGCGTATACGTTTCCCCGGGAAAGCGTCGCGCCACCCCCGTAACTCATTCGCCTCGCGACAAAGGCGCGTGATGGGGGAATATCGTGCGGAATCCCCATAAGGTCGCGAGAAACGCGGGGAGTAGATGTGGGACCCCGCGAGGAGAGGACGCTGATGTCCTCGGTCCCCGCTAAGCCCTTTCGAGGATCCCCGCCGTTCGCTCCTCTGCGTACGTACGTTTACAACGCACAATAACGCGACACGACGATAATTGCTTTCTCGACGAGCGAGCAGATCCCGCCACGACGCGTGCGGTCGCACGCACTCACGCAAACTTCTCGCGTGCCGCGAGTTTTCCGGCGCGGTGCGAGATAATCGGGGACCGTGGGACCCGCGGTGCGATCAAACTTGCGTACGTCGTTTCGTAAAGTCTTAGACGATCTCCTTGCTTCTCGGTGCGTCGAGGAAAAGTTCATTTCACTTCTCGTCGTCGTTTCATGATTGTGCGGCACAAAACGCCATAATTGTGGTATTTATTTGTCAGGAATAATGTAATTGTGTACTACCAAGAACAGTGCATCTTCTTCGATGAAATTTCTATCCATATTCTGCATCGAATGGGGAGTGGTCGAAAATATAATTTCAGAGATTTCGATTTTTACGTTTCCCGCGAGATTATCACAGTGCATGAACAAGGATCGTACAACGAATCAAATCGACCGATCGTCTCCCTCGAGTAACAACGAAATGCTGGATTCGTGTCCGTCTTATCGCCTCCGATCGATCGCGATACGTTGGTCCGATGTTCCGGGTAGGTATACGTGGACAAGCGTTACATAATTAAATCGAAGCTGATAATGGCTCATCGTGATGGTGTCACACGTCATAACTCACCGGTCGCGTTGGTCGGCTCGTTTCCGAAACGTCGACACGGAGCCCACGCCCTTGGCAATTAGTGAATTCGCGGGTTTTTCGGCCGATAAGATCCGACGGGGGTAACGATAAAGCGAATGAATTCGACTTCGGGGGTCGAGAGGGTCGACGGTAACGCGAGCGCCATTTTTATGGGCGCGTTTCACGTCGACAATCGCGTAAGAATCTCGCGTCGCCTTTTTTTTTCGCCGGGACACGCATCACTCGCTCGATATACGCGAGCGCTGGTATATCGCTGGCGTGATCCCGCGTCGCGATCGCGCGCGGTGTCTGATACGTGACAAATTCAAATGAGGTGCGCGCCGCGTACCATTTTTATCGGCGGTACGATCGACAACGCCTCCCGCGTCTCGGACCCGCGGATGGTACGCATTACCATTTACGTGATTACCTTTTGATTTATCGCCGAAAGTAAAACGTTGACGGTACGCGTGCGACTCGATTGGGGGCGATTTGGGGTTTACGGTACTTGTGCTCTTTTACTGCGTAGATAATCGTGATGACGTGAATTCCTTACAGGTAGTATTGTAGACTGAAAAAAAAAATATTTGCTTCATTCAACCATCGGTGAAGTTAAATTCGGCGAAACTCACGGTGTAATTGTTTCAATACCATAAGACTGCAAGAACAAATACCATATGAGGCTGAACTTACTCGCCAGGGGAAAAGAAACTCGAATCACTATTATCTCATTATCTATGAATGTTTGGCCTACATCGATATAGGACTTTGTTGTAGATAAAAATGTAATCTGTTAAAAAGTATTACAAGTATAAATATGAGCCAAAAACTCATAGATAATGAGATAATAGTGATTTGAGTTTCCTTCCTGCCGAGTAAGTTTAGCCTCATATGATATATAGGAGTTGAGGCAACCAATTTGAAGTTGAAACAAATAAATATCCACATGAAACCATTACAACGTGAGGTTCGCTATATTCAACCTCATCGACGGTTGAATGAAGAAATTTTTTTCTTTTTCGGTGTATCCTTATTCTATTCATTTTTTTAAATTCCTACACAAGATGTGCCATACAGTCGCGAAATCGTATCGCTTTACCCCTCCGCTGTACAACCGCGTCTCCGCAGCCACGCGGATGTAACATCCACCTACCTATAGAAAATTGGTAAATTCTCGACGGAATTCCGGAAAGAGCAGAGCGAGCGTCGCGGCGGGGGATTGCGACGCAAAATTGCGCGTACGGAGAAGCGTGATAAATGGCGATATAACGGGTGCTCAAGATACACATAGTTATCGCCGGCATGCGGCCCGCGCTGACTAATAACGGGTGACGCTCCGGCTATATAATTTCCACCGCCCCCCTTCAGACTCGCGAGTATGAGCCGACACCGCCTTAATGTGGACAAATGCCGGACTATATCTCAGCCCGGGTTTGCTTTGCATTATTTGGCTAACGTCCTCATTTGCCATCCTTACGTACATTATGCCCACCCCTTATATGGCCGAATGCCCCTGGTACCCCCGCCGCGCTTCGCACTCTCCCCGGACCGCTCGCTATACGGGCGTGTGCTCTAATCCACGTGTTTCGGAAGGACTGGCCCATTATGCCAGTCTCATAGTCATTCCTCGAGCGAAATTGCTCGCGAGAAATACCCGGTAAACACAAAGCGCGACGTAGGTGCCCTTCGTCCGCCGCCTCGTGCTTGAACTGAAAATTAAAACGGCGCGGTCTCTTTCGCTTTAAACGAGCCGCTCTCTCCAGTATCAATCGCGTCGTATAAAAATCGCGGCTTAACAACGCGGCGCGCGTGGCGGCGAAAAAACTATATGGAGCTTGAAACCGTCGTAAAGACGTCATTACTCGGCGTGCGCAGCGTCGCGCGATTATCGCGAAATGAGAAAAACCCTGCCGAATTAAACGATTCGACGATTGTCGGGGATTTCTCGTTCTGACGATAAATGAAAATTACGAGTTCTTCGAATTTTCGTTCGGCCTGGTGAGAAAGTAACTAAAAAGGTCTGATATTCCAAATATAAAAAATGTAAGCAAATATTGAAAACTCGTCTTTAACGCGATAACTCTATTTTTGCCACTTTCTCAGACGACCAGCTTACAGTCGCATATAAATATTTATGCGCACAATTCGTCGTAAAGGATGCTACCTACCCGTTGTGCGCAGAGAATGTCGACTGTCTCTTTAGCACGGCGAGCGTGTTTCCCCGACAATATTTTCCTTTGCGTTTCGCATTTTCAGCGCGCGTAATTCGTCTAGCGTTGCGGAGCGGTGAGGTTGACTACGCTAGTAGGGGTGGGTGAGAGGGTGGTACAGCGGCAGCAGCTTTCCTTGCGCTAGAATTCACCCGCGATACAGCTCCTGTGTTTTCTCAGAGTGCCGGGCGACGCGACGTCTTTATGAGAACGGTGCCCGTCGACGTCTTGAATTTTCCCCTAGTCGTCTTCCGTCACACGAAACCGGCCAGACCTCCTCCCGGCATGGTTCGGCGTGTGCCGTAACGCGTCGAAAAACCGCGACCTCCTCCTCTTGGCCGCGCGCGCGCGGTTTCGATCTTCCGCGAGAAATTCGGCCCCCATAAAAAGAAATTAATTGGTAAATTATTCCCGGCCTACCGGCTGCCGCGAGATATTAGAGGCCTTATATTTTTTCGCTCATCGCACCAGCGCGAGCTATTAGAGCGAATAAGGGGAAACCCGCGTGGTTATAGGGCGTCTTTCGCCGTAAATTGAAAGGCTTTCCCTCCACCTGTGAGGCCGGGTTGTCCCGTTAACGAGATATGCGGGAAATCTTCAGTCTCTCATAAATCTCAAACGATCGGACGAAAAATCCTTGACGAATGCCCGTGAAAATGAATTCATTTTTCTCGGCAAAAATATTTCAAAAAATCACAAACATCCCGTGACGATTATCGCGTAAACCCGTTCAGAGAATAATTATACGACCCTCCAGATAATCACGATCGGTCAGAGTTCGAACGACGCCTGATCTCGACACGAAACGAATCGCCACCCTCTGCCAGCGAGCAAACGTCGGGAGATTCGCCTTTCAAATCCCAGATCGACCATTTGCGAAGAGCGGAAGCTGCCCCCGGGCGAGATTGTTGGCTGTAATAAACATTCGTGCGCGGATGGAAGGCTGCGAGGGCGAGCGAGGGGTGGTCGGGAGATGGAGAGGTGATGCGGCCTAAACCCCGATGCATTAATAACAACCCCCGTTCCATTTTATAATTCTTTGCTACGTCGTTATCCGTGTACCGAGGTTCCGGGAGATGAGAGTCGGATCGGAGCTCTCTCCTGTCTATTTCCCCGTACCCAGGGGTACGCGGAATAATTACCCGGCTCGCGGTAATTCCTTATTACGCTGTACCGCGCCGTACTTTTCTCGTCGGCCGAAGAATTCAGTCGCAAGACTGATTCTTTTCTCGCATCGTAGTACCGCGCGATGCCTGAGACGTTGTCGTTTTCATCGGACCGGATTACCACATGAAGGCTAGACACACCGGCGTCGGTTAACGATGAGGGAATATATTTTAGGAAGTACAGAAAGTATACTTACTTCCCCTCGATCTCTGATAATTTGGAAATGCTAGAAGCTCGGACGTAATTGTTTTATTGAATAAATCACGAAGGATCTTTATCGTTAAAATTTAACTGAAAATTCTGAAATGATGCATACTGTGAATAAATTTACAACGATAAGATTGGATATGTAATGGAGAATGGAAACAAATTAATAATCAAATCCTGATTTGGCATATACTCAATTTTATTTAATCAAAAATAATCACAGCACATTACGATACATATATATTAAGTTCGATTAAAATACTGTCTCGTGCGGAAGTGCGTCCGTGTATTAAAAAAAAAAAAGATTTACCCGCGGCGCAAAGTTCGGGTATTCTACTTTTCGAGAAGATACATCTCGTACAATTTTCGATCCTTATCCGTTTGGAATTGCGGTACGAAGTTGATGCGCACGATTTCGGTGAAGCCTTCGTCGACGGTCGGTGGCTGATAGTTCTTTCTGTAAGGTTGTAGATTGGGCGTGAAGAACTGCGCGTAGAGACGAATGATCAAGAACAGCAGCAGCAGCTTCACAAATCTTATGCAACGCCAGACCAGTTGGGACTTTGTATCACTGATAAAACATTCGCTTGAGAAACAATGAAAATAATATACCAGACTCTCTCGTCAATCGAAAGGGGCCGGTGCTATTCATAAATATAATATGTAATCAAAAATTAGTCACCATAACCGGGTTAATTACACAGATAGTGAGCTGTTTGTCGGCGAACTTACAGAAACGAAGAGACTTACGTGTAAGAATTAATTATGACGTCGGTGATTTTGGTGTGACTTTCGTCTGTCAGTTCACGAAACTGAAAGTATAAGATCTCGATAAGCTTTCATTATTTTTATTATTACGTCATCAATATAATTAATAGCAGTAATATCGAAGATAAACTCCGCGCCTCGTTTCATTCACCCAATTAATTAATAAGTTATTAATACCTTGTTATTGTGCTTCGAATGCTCAGCACTCGTCGTCATAACAAAGCATCGTACAGGTACATCATGCGCTTTAGCAATTAGAATATATTTTTTCCGTGCTACGGGATTAGGATTCGTATTATCAACGACAACGCTCTTTCCCTCGGACAACGCTTCCTCCATAGCAGCCACGCATTTTTGCCAGCTGCCCAAAGTATCCCTATTTATGTGTATATACGACGGTAAATAATTTTTTGCGACGTGTGATTTGCCCGAACCTGGACCTCCGACCATAATGATGACCTGATTGAAAAAATTCGCGTACATTTCATCTCAACTTTCTCATCCTCGTTAAAGACGTACCTCCTGATTCTTTGTAATCAGCTTCACGTCGGATGGATCGCTGATGGACCCGTCTTTTTTCAAAACTTTAGGATCAAAGCTGGGTAGCACGTAGGGTGCTCGCTTCTGCCCCAAAAAATGTTCTTCCGGAGTATGAAAAGTCAAGTCTAAATTTAAAGCCATTAAACGATCCGCCGAGGAATGATCCTTTTTCCTTTTCGGCGCCCAGTCCTTTTCCCGACCGGCCGCGTCGCCGACGTAGAAGGAAGCGGCTTTATTGACCGGGACGCCGTCATTTTTCTGAAGTAATGTTAGTTATTACGCTGGGTGATTTTCGCTCTTTACGTAATACACTATCCGATTTTGCAACACGTACTTCATTTATCAGCACATCCCACATCCCGGTGACCGGTTTTCTATACTTGGATCTTCCCGCCGCGATAAAAGCCTTCGAACAATTGAAAACCGTTCACTACACCTTCGAATCCTCGATTCTGATTTATATAAAAATTACTAATTTCCCACCTGCACTGGAACGCCCAATTTTTTAACCACCCTCTCTATTTTCTGCTTAAAATCAGAAGGCTTCAACTTCCCGAGGCCCAAACTCGCCTGATTTGTAAAAATCACGATCTTATACCCGTCTGCATAAAGCTTTTTCAATTTTGCTGGCACCTCTAGATACAAAAGCTGCCAATCGCTGCAGTCTTTTGGACGAACTAAACCTGATATCGTTTTTATCAAGGTGCCATCCATGTCATAAGCGGCTATCTTAAAACGATAATTATTTCATCTAAATGTTCGAGTAGTATATGTTTACTCCGAAAATAATTATTGCATATTTAAGCATCAATTGTTCTAATTTGAAAGGAAACGTACGACTTATCAACTCTAAGAGAACGAATTATTTCCAGATTTTTTGAACTTAGTCTCAAGAAGTAATAATTACTTTTGATCTACCCTCCACGCCTTTACTAGTGTAAATCAATAGCGCCTTGTCGTCAATCTCTTCCCATAAATCCTGTTTCGTCGGTACGACCGATATAGTGCCTTCCGAATTTGCATTTTTTTCCAGAGCGTTACTACAACTGGGAATCTCTTCTAGTGACTTTAATTCTCTGTCATCCTGAATCTTTGACATAATCTCCTCCACTGTCTCCTTATCAACCTCATCGTCAATATTCTCCTCGTTACTGTGATTATTAGCATCTGAAGCTTCTACACCCGTTCCTTTCTTTTCCTCTCCATTTTGTCCCGAGCTCTCTATCTTTTCCAAAGTGTTACTAAAACTGGGCATCTCTTTCGCAGTCGCCTCCTCAATATTATTATCCATATTTTTCTCGCTTCTTTGGTTATTCATTTCTAAAACTCCCACACCCGCTTCTTTCTTTTCCTCCTCCCCGTTAACTCTAGATTTCTTTCCGAACCCGCAGTCTTTAGTATCGACTTTGTCGTTCTCCGAGTCTGCGTCGTAAAATCTTTTTTGCAACTTCTGCTTGTACTTCTCAACAGGTGTCGGATTGAATTCTATTCGATAAGAGTACTTTTCGTATAAGATTTCTAAACGATCACCATGCTTCGCGGTATACTTGACGTTCCTCTTAGTCTTAAAACCGTTCAGCCCGGACGAGTGCGATCCGACCTGAGTGATGAAAACTCTCTTGTCCGTGTAGCTCGCATACAGTCGAACTGATAAGATAATGTCCAGAAGGAAAAGAATCGCATAAACTCAAAGGTCTATTTGCACGGTTAACATGGTTAACCGAATATCGTATGCCGGACCGCTTAGCTGAATTTTAGGAATTGTTCCTAAATTTAAATTTAAAGTCGCTTAATCATAATACCTGAGGCTTTAATTTGAAAAGCTATTTTAGAAAACACCCGATAAAATACTGGAATACTAGTCTCGAACACCGTTGAGAGAAGAAAAGTATTACGAGGAGCAAATTTAGGAGAAATCCTAGAATACACCTAGGCAATTTGACATGAGATATTCGATATCCTACTTCCGAAGGAATATTGGAACGTTCGAGAAATCGAATCTTTGAAAAAAAAACCTGCCTCTGCGTTTGACATATTATGAGATTTAGGTTATGTAACGATTAAAATGAACAATTTGATACTTTATTCGACATCAGAGAGGAGAAATTTAAGTTCAATGGCACAATGGGAGGTGCGATTTTGCGCATATTCCTCATACAGTTTATGGGAAAATAATGTATCGACGCAAGTAAAACATTGCGCAATAACATAAAAAACTAACCTTGCTGCCTCGAACACTTGGTATCGGTAATTTGACTGTCCACGTTACGACCGACGAATATCTCCTTGTTATTCGGTAAATAAATCGGTGGATGAGAATTATCGATCCTACAGATGTAACAAGTTTTAATTTCACCACTCATTTTTGCTAGCAGACAAGAATTAACGATCGTTTAGACGAACGCATACTGCGAAGGCGGCCATCGACCCGTTCACTGGCAACAGACGTTACGTCTACTAGCAGCACAGCTGATGCAGCGTAAAATGCCATTACTACTAACACACACACGTCTCGCGTATACTACGCCATTTGGGTTCATTGACAAATAGCTCTATTGACGAGTTCAAAGAAGAGACGAGAAACGTTTCAACTTTACGAATTCCATTAACGGACAAATTTCGTAAAGAAATGTACGTTAAAAATCTTAGGTAACGGTGTAATTGTAATTATACCGTAGTATTTTCAAGAAAAATTGAAAGAATATTAAAGTTCGTAAAACCCTCCGAAGCTTCTCCATGCGCAGTAATCACAATTACACCGAACTCGCCGTTCCATGAAACGTCGTTTCCCCTAAAAGTCGCCTAAGATTTGTACACGCGACCCTTACCTTTCACCTCGTGGAAAAAGGAGAGAGTCCTCTCGCGGAGTACCCGGCGTTAAAAATGAAAGAATCGCGGAGAGAGCCGGGGGTATATATACATCGGATTTTAAAAACCGTGACAAGGCTCAAGATGTCTATCTGTCTGGTACTTAGCGAGCGAGCGCGCGCGGAGCGAGAATGGTAATGGTTCTTCGGGGCGACGGGGGTGGGAATGGATGTATTCACATTATACTCTCTGTTCTTTTAATTTCTTCAAAGCCCCCTCGCCCCCGGATTAATAAGGCGTCGACAATGTGACGTCTTTTTTCTTTCTCCCGACCCCCGGACAAGACAGCAGACAGCTACCAAAGTGAATGAGGGTTGGAGGTGGGGTCGGGGGATGAGGTGGCTGCTGTTAATAAATGTGTTCCTAGCAGTGAGACGTGGCACTTAGTGCTCGCGCGCGCTGTACAGCCCAGGGGACAACGCCGTTAATGAGGGGAGAACTTTTAAACGTACGATCTTTATCGAAGTCGAATTCATCTGTCGTCTTCCTTTCTTATTTTCTAACGATTCGTTCGTAATTTTCGAAAACGTAGCAAATGTTAAAAATTCTCTGCGATGAATATACAAATGCAATTATCAGGTCGAGCAATTTCCCGACACGATTGCATCGTATTAAAAAAGTGCTTCAAATTCCAAACATTTTTAACGTCCCGCGTTCTCCGTTATTCATTACACTTTCCGGCAGTTGATACTCGCAATCCGATCGGAAGGTCGTGGGGCCGTGATAAATTAAAATCCTAAACGGATTAAATAGCAATATCGTCCCGACGTCGATTCGCGATTGAGTTAGACAGGAATCAATCACTCCGAGCGGAGCGATCGTGCGAAGGTGCCCTTGGCGCGCGGAATAATTACGGAGGTGAGGGAAAGCTGAGGGTCCGCTCGAAATTTTCCATTCCGCTCCCCTCCCCGGAGGTAAAAAAAAATAAAAACGAAACGCTCTCTCGCGCAGAAATATTCCAATTATCATTCTTGACGCAGTTTAACGTCTTCGATAACGAGCTCGCTTAGCGAGGGCGCGCAGGGTTGATATTCGTGTTTTCTTTTTCGAAAAAACCGAGCCTCCGGCTAAGGAGTAATTGCCCCTTGATATACCGCCGATACTCTGCGAAACCTGGCCGTGTCGCAGGGGCGTTCGCGAACTTAGTTCGCAAACTCGTCGCGGGAATTCCTGCGAAATTAAATATCGGGGGGGTGGGGACCACCTGGCCTCGTCTCGGGTACAATAAAAATCAAAACAGAGAGCAAATAAGGGATGAGATCGTATTATAAAGTTTTTTAATCAATAGACGACGGTGAAGGAGAGGGGGGCTCAGAGAAAGAGAGAGCGAAGGGGGCAGGATTGGGGTGGCTGTGGGGGAGCCCGGAGAATTTAGAAACCTCGTTTGTGGGGGCTCGCGAATCGAGCGATCGGGCGACAAATCCTACGACGTGCTTACCGAACCGGGTAATAATGAATTTATAATTTACACGAAAGGGCCTGCGCCGGTGAATTTCACGGGTGAAGGCGAGAGAGGAAAATGAAGGGAGGGGAAGGCGCGGACTCGTTTCGACGGTGGATAGAAAAAAAGTCAATTAGAGATTACATCAGATAATTCTAATAATGAATTACAAAGTGCCTTCTAAATATAACCATGCAAATTGAGAGTACCTGCTATATTAACAGAATCAATTGTTAAGGGTACGTTTCTTTCAGTACGATTGATCAAATTACACGAAATGAAAAAAAATTCCTTCGAACATTAAAATTAAATTTCAGTTTTCCATATACGATCCCATAGCTTTTCATAGTTTAATCCTCACCGTATACCACATAATTCGGTATAAAAACCACAATCGAGTACCGAAACTATAAAACGCGTAACTTTATTTAGTCGGAGGGGCGTAAGAGCTGGGAGAGGTCCGTATCGCACTCTCGACTCGCTCATTCTCGGTGAATAATTGAGCGGTTATTCTATATGTTACGGTAGCTAGGCACGCCATGTATCTACATATCTACGTTTAAGATTTTCGGGAAGATCCAAGGGATCCCGCCTCCCTCCCATGGATCCCCGCGCACCGCGCCGCCGCCATGTTCACGTTCGTCCCCAACTTCGAAACGAGCTCTCAAAACCCCTCTGCATATTTTATCGACTAATTGGTGTTTTTGTCTCCCGCTCAGAGACTTCGTGCCATCATCCACCGACTGAATGAATAATTGAGTCCTTCGAAGTGCATACGTTTACCGAGTGTCGATTAAAAATCATTATCATCCCCTGCGCGTGGGAGACTTCGATGGGATTCGCTTAGTCTCGCGTCCCTCCGTCGTTCGTTGTTGGCGGTATAGTAAAAAAAGAACTTTTTTCATTTGCTAATTTTTATCACTTTGTTTCTCGATAGATCTTGTTTAGATTTTATCAACAGCTATTTAATAATTTCCTGATAATTCATATTTTTAATTTCATGTCTCGAACTTTTATTTTAATCGGCAATAAAAACAATGTTTACATCGATAGCTAAACTGCATTCTCGCCTGACTATAACACGCCTTTACCACTGAACCGTCTGACCTTCCATATAACTTTCCATTGCAGACGCTGCTGCTAACCGATTCACCCATATTCGAGGTAACGAATATGCTGATCAACGAAACGATCACGCAATTGACTCTCTGGGGTAACTTGGGAATCGTCGTGGTCGAGTTGCCGAAGAGGTGGGGCAAGGGCGGCGCTTTTCAGGGTGGAAAGGACGTCGTGAGCTGCGTGTGAGTACCTTAAATATTTCTGTATCTGCTTGAAACGATGCAAGGACGAGAGTTCCGAAGACGGATTCTCACGATCATCCCTTTCCGATCTCCCTTTAATTTCGACGATCCACTCGCTCCCATGCCTACGCGAAGCAAAAAACGAACCAACGAAGACCGCGCAATCGGCGAACGAGGCTCGGCTGGTATACCAGGTACGCCACCTCCTAATATCCGGTAATTAAGAGGGTGTTATAATGATGCTCAAACCCCTTCGCCTCCCTCTTATGGAATTAAGGTGGCTTTACTTAGTTAGTTTTCAAAAGTCCCAGGCGGAACGCACCGCTGAATACTAACCGCCTCATCAACAACACATGCCACCGACTATCTTCCACATTACCTACCCCCCGGGCGTTTCGTCTCGTCCCATCCCCGACTCGCCTGCGTTCGGCCCCCTGCCACCCCCTGGGATCTAATCTTTCAGGTAATTATAATGTCACGTAATTAGAGGCCTTATTAGAGATAACCGCGCGGCGTGCGAGTCGCGATCGTGCCTTCCGCGGTACCGGCGATACTCGGGCACCGCGGGGGTCTCACAGACCCCCGTCGAGGCGCCCGCCAAGTGACGACGCGTCGAAACCACCGTGGAAACCCCCTCTCGCAATTCCTGAAGAGCTTCGCGAGAAACTTCTCGGTCTTCGACGCGCATCCAAAGTCTTCAAAGCGTCGATTTACCGCTCGTTAGATCCTCCCGCCGCTCCCCCACCCTCGCGAAGGATCGACGCGAGACACCCACCCCGCCGAAAGAACGAAACGAACGCGGCCGGGCTGCTCGCGGCAGCGGCGACACTCGCACCCCGAGTTCTTCGGTAGCGGCACGACGCGATAAATAAACATATTTCCCGGGCAAAGAGGCAAAGTTTAAGGGGGAGATTTAACGCGGAGTTTTTGTATTTAAGCAGTTCGCCCTGGCCCGGGCGAGCACGCTCGACCAAATTTATACAATCGCACGTACACACGGGGGGTAACCGCGCTGGGAGGTGGAAACGCGAATAGTTTGTAAGCAAGTTGCGGCCATTAGAACAAATCTCGGGGATTTAATGTCTCCTTCCACCCGTTATACGTATACCCGCGCCGCTTAAACGGGAACGGTGCGAGTCGCGGCGCGCGCTCGGCGTTGTCGTTTCTTTTTTTCTTTCTTCGGTCGCGCGTCTTCGCGAGCTGGAATTTTTTTCCACCCGAGCGCTGCTGGCCGACTCCGGAAAACCCACGTAAAACACGAAGTTAAGTCGCGTTAACCTCCTTTTAAATGTATGCGATGAATGATCGGTGGCTTTAATCTGGAGGAGAACAAAAAAATCATTCCAAATCCAACGACCGACTCCCTTTCCCCCCGCGACTCTTCCGATATCATGAGCGCGCGCGACCAGCGTACACGACCGAGGCTCGGCAACGGGTTTAAGCAAATGGCGGCAATAATGGCGATTATTCGGATTATGATATCAGAGAGCGAGGAGTGGGTTCGCCACTTACCAGCCGCTAACTGCCGCGCCGCCAAATCCGGACTCCAAGACACCGGATTAAAACTATTACCCGCGCCTCGCGCGCGGCGGCAGCGGCCCCTCTCCTCTTCGACCCGCGTCCCAACGAGCGAAACTCCTTCTTCGCGGGCGCGCGGACTTCTCGGCGGCGCGCGATGTTTTACAGCCCCGCGCCTAATCTCGCGCCGACCGTCCGCTCGGCGGCGGAAGGAGCAGCGGGAGAGATTTGCCGCGGAAGCGTGTGCGCGTCGAAATTCACCGCGACTCTCGCTCCTTTCTCCTCCCCGTCTTTTCGAGAATCGAAACGTCCCCGAAGACTTTTCGCAGTCGTGCCGCCGTTATATCTACGCAGGGATTCAAAGTTTCCACATTTTCGACACTCTCGCCGCGCGAATCCTCCCGGCGAAACGAAGGGACGAAGCTCGGGTTGGTCGAGACCGAGGAGCGGACGTTTGATAAATATAGAAAGGGTGATTTCGAGATTCAAGGTATAGCGAGCGTCACGGTGACTCCCAGATAGCGTCGCGCGCGCCGCGTTGAAGAGGTATTAATTTAAACGAATTGTGCGAACTAACACCCCCGGGGATCGTCTCTCGCGAATATAGAGACGGGGGGGGGGGATCTCGCGCGCTTCTGCCGGGGGCGGTTCTCTTTCTCTCTCTCTCTCTCTCTCTCTCTCTCTCTCTCTCTCTTTCTCTCCGAGCTAATTATTGTTTTAAGGATTACTGTTATGTGTTTATTATGCGAGGACGCTTCGCGTGTAATATTCGGTAGAATTCAGTGTCTATATAGCAAAGCGCGAAAACCACCTCCACAGCCGGCCTACGTTTATGAATAATTCTCACCCCTGCTCCCCTCCGCCAAAGCCACCCCCAAGGAGAGTTCGCCTCGTAAACCGTAACGCCATCCCTGTATACGCTCACCTCGCCCCGCCGCCGTGCGTTCCAAGTCACAATAATACCGAATGAAGGGAGAAAGTAAAAAGTATTCCAGTCCTCTCTCTTCCCCGCGCCACTTGCCGCGTGCTCATTTATGCATGGCGCTCTCTCGATGGTGTCATTTTACTTTTTTCTTTTTTCCTCCACCGGGCGTTTATTGACCGAACGTATACGCCGAACGAGCAGCTCTCGTTGCGCATTTTTGTTTGACCCTCGTTTTCGTGCGGCGAGGAAATGTTTTTTTTTTCTTCGCTTAATCGGATCTCGTTCAGCGGCGACGCTCCGACGATCTACTTTCACTCTGACTGCACTGAGAGAAGTATAATTAAATTAAAATGACAAAACGCATCCAGGTAGACGCGTTTAATTATTATTCGAACTAAAATACCGGTCCATATTTAGTCAGTGAGCCTAATATTTAGTAATTCTAATGAAATGTTTAGTTATTCTTATCAAAAAGTGATCAGTCAATCCAAACGAATGGAGAATCCATATTTCACAAAACAGTTTGGTCGTCGTCTCCAAGATTCTTTGGTTAAATTGACCAATTTTTTTTCTTAGTGTCGATTTTTTGTCTCTGGAGTATCTAGGATTTTTTTTTAATTATCGTAGATTATATCAGATTGAGAGTTGAGATGGTTTTGGATAAAAAACTCAAAATGAGATTACCATACAGCTGTGGATGTATCGTGTATGTGTGAAGCACGTGCATATATTATTAAATTCACGTGTGACATGCGATAACGAACAACGTGATGGGTACGCACGTCGCGTATTTTCGTGCGTTCGACTGGTTTTGTTGTACACAGCGCTCGTGTACGCCGCGGGGGAGTTGATAAAAATCCGATACGCGAAGCGAACGACGCGTACACAGGCGAATACGGACCGCGTGAAATGCCTCCAAACGATATTTTACAACCGCGGGCACGCGCGCGCAATTTATTTTTATTCTTTTTATTTATTGACCCTGTCGTCGCGAACGCACGGGCGCATTTAACGAACGATAGAATCAGGATCCGCGCTATTGCGCAACCCCCCGCGATCGCCATCAGAGCCCCCGGATTTATAAGCGTCGAGATTCGCGAGTAAAAAGAGAGGAGGAAGAGACGCGCCATTTAATTTTATCCCTTTTATTTTACGCTCCTTTTTCCTTCGTATATCGATATTCCAAGAAGTGTGAAGCGCTATAAAAATTGAGGGGAGAAATAAATCTCTTTTTTTTTCAAATACCAAAACGTCAACGAGACAACCAGATCTGGAATTGAAGACGAAATGAGCTCTTCCAGTGTGTAATCGCACAGAGAAAAAGAATTAATCGGATCTACTGAAAATTACTTGCGGGGTCACAAGTAATTATTTATTTATATGAATGAAATTTCTTAATACATCAATCGACATATCTCTTCCATAGAATCATGTGGAATAGTATGCGATTGCAAGGAAGAAATGTATAGGTAATCAGTATGGAAAAAAAATTGAATCGATGTAAATAAATAATTCCTCGCAATCCTGCAAGTAATTATCAGTAGATCCAACTAATTCTATTTTTCTGAGTATGAATTGATCAAAAGATAAAGCGGAAAAAATCGATATCTCTCTATACTTCAACGATTCTTATCGCATTCATCTCGCTCGTTCGAGAGCGCGCAGCGGCGCGTCGTCTCGTCGCGGCAATTCCCAGCTCCGCGCGCCCATTAAAAGATTAGGGCAGTACCTTTTGAAGGGGTTAAGGACCCGGCGAGAGGAGGGCCGTACATATACGCGGGACGCGCGGTGTTAGCTACGGGAGATTTTGTAGGCTATACCCGGCAAATATACCCACACACACTCGCTCCCAACTCGGGTCTCTCTTACGTTCCGCCTAGAAGTTAGAACCGCATTACAAATGGCTTCATTGTCGCTCGGGAGATATCCGAGCGAGAACCTGAAAAATTGAAGGAGATAACGCTGGGCGCGTGTCGCTACTCGGCTGATTAGACTGTATAAATGTTCGTCGCGACGTCATTTTCGATATCAAATTATACGGGTTGAAATAACAGGCGGTACATCGCTATACGATCTAAGATCCGGCCGTTGATAAATGTGTTTTATGAAAAAAAAAATGGAATGGTCAGGAGAAGTAGAGGGAGAAGGCGAGAGGGGATGACGATTTACCGAGATTCGACTTATCGAATAATTTTTGGAACCCACGCAGGATGTTCTTTCAAATATTTCACCCCCGTACGTTCACTCGCACTTCCCTCCATCCGTCCTTCTCGCGGGCGAAACCATCGTCCCTCCTCGGGGTGCGTTTATTTAAAAAATGATTTAACCTAATGGTTTTACATATGTAATCCCGATATAAACCCGGGCTAATCTCGGGGAACCACACGCGGTTGACTCGTATATTCAGCCCGGTAATCCATACTCCGCTGCCGCCGTCCACCCCTTTCGCACCCTCCCCTCCTTCGCATGCCCACACCCTCTCCCCCACTATTCGAACCTTCGCCACGTTTTTTCGATGAGCAAGCAGCAAGCGAAAATCACCGGGACGCCGGTCATTGTTTAGGGATGTTTACGAAGCAGGACCACCCCCGAACGCGTGTCGACGCGGAAGGGTGGATAGGCGGTTGCCCACGGGGATGATTTAGCGCGCTCGCGGTGCTCGGCTCTACCTGCACCCTACGGGCCGCGGTTCGCGGTGGGGTACGCAGGGCGGAATGTGTGTCAATGGACTGTTTCGCTCTCCTCCCGAGAGCAAACCCCTGTTTGTCCGCTCGCTCTTTCATGGAGATTTATATCGGTGTCGCCGTCGCCTCGGATCGACTCGCGAGTAGTCGACGCTTTCTGAGTCCCGGTACTCGCGAGTAACGGTGCTGATTCGAATTCGGATTGCTAAAATCGTCGGACTCGTCGAAATCCATTAGGAATTGCAATGAGAGCACTTTTTGTCAATGGGGATTAACTTCTTTTTAAATATATTAATTCTGCATACACATTGTTTTGTCTTATTCTTATTGCACATTGAAGGAAAAGGTCTAGTTTAATACGAACCTGATAACAAAATGTATTTGAGATATAATAAATAGGAATTTATTCACATCGAACAAAAGTCTATTTGTATTTGATAAATGTTTTGTACACCTATATTTTTAATCGAATACAAACGTAGTAGAATATCGATCTAATTCAAATAGACTTTTGTTTGATGTGAATAAATCCTTATTTATCTCAAATAAATTATTCCATCAGGTTCGTATCAAACTAGACCTTTTCCCTGGGTATGATTTAAACGATCTGCCTCAAATGAACATTTAGAATTATTTGAAAATCTTTGACAACGATACAGTAGAAGGCATTTCTTTTATCGGAATTTCATATTTTCTTTATACTCTAGAATTATACTAATTGTTCTCGACAGTGTTAAAATTTTTAACGGATGCTCGACGCTCCTCGCTCTCGCCGCGCGCGAGTTTCGCCCGAAAAACGGGGTGAAAGCGCAATAAATTCGACGGCGAGCGAGCCCCGCCATCGGGAAAGATTGTCCACGCATTCTCCGGGTTTGCGTCGTACATATCAGTGACGCGTGTAATCAGCGCGCCGCAAAAACCTGGAGGACTGCGTCCCCGAGATAAAAAATAATGTGCTAACAATACCACCGCGCGCGGGAGAGGGTCTCCGCGTGGGTGCGAATACTACGCGGAGTACGGGATACGTCCTCGCGATGTAAATCGTCACCGTCTCTCTTCTTTTTTCTTTATTATCTCCCGCGTGGCTGTCGCATGTGCGAAGAAAACCGAACAACGCATTTTCAGTCATACGAACAGTCGTAATCGTTTTTCTCCCAAGCCCGCTTCACGCTTGTATATTTTCACGAGAGAAACAAGACTCAACTCTGAAAGGTGGACGCTCAAAAATCGCAAACCCGCGATTCGGGGAAAACTTCCGAAGCGACTCGCGGGAGGAACACTCGAATTCCTCGCGGTCCGGCTTCGACGAGGGAGGCCGCGCTGTATACAGCGCGAGGGGAGTATATCGGGGCGAGGGAAAAAATCCTCCGCTTTTCTCTTTATGCTCGCGCGCTCGAGAGGCGAGCGGGCAGGGTGTACTCTTCGCGTGCGAAGCCCTGCTTCTCTTCGAATACCAACCGCGGACTAGCCCCTTCCAGGCGCGCGGGGGTAGTTAAAAAATCTCGTCGAGACGCCGACGTATACGGCAACCCCAGCCGCGGTGTGCGAGATCCTCCCACAAATTAATTAATGAATAAATAAGAGTAGCCGGGGGGGGGGGAGGGGTGAGTGTAAGGTGGCGGCGGCGGCGGTGCAGAATTCAAGGGACGGCGGGCGCCGGAGGACGTTGGAGCAGTGATTGGGCCGTATCTTCTTGTAAACCACCCCTCCAGCCCAGGAGCTGATGCTGGTATACGAGCCGGTGGATGCCCAATTCGACACTCTTTACGACCCCCGCGAAATTAACTCGCCCCGCGCTCGGCCAGGCATCGCGTCCCGTCTGGGGGCGCTGACAGTTCCGCTGCACACGGCGAAAATAGTTTCGAGCTATACATATAAGTAGTCTGCGGCGGCGGATTAACCGCATCGCGTTTCGCGCCGGAAGGAAGGAGGAAAAACGATCGAGTTGACGCAAAATTGTATATTCCACGATGAAAAGCGAGAAGATTTAGCGGAATTATCAGAAAATCGAAAAAAAAAGAACATTTTTTCGAATCCCCGCTATCGAGATTCAATCCCCCGCGATTTAAGGGACGAAATATAACCCCTGCTCGGTACCTGTACGCGCGATCGCGCCTCGCAATGCGGGCAAGACGCGCGGGACTCGCTGATTAGCTCGTAAAGTCGCGATTGCTAACCGCACGGCGGGGATACGTAAAAGAAGAGCGCGACGGATATCACAACCCCCTCGTCATTTCGCGGCCCAATCTCACACCACGAATTTTATTATATTCCGCGCGGCGTACGGCGCTGAACTTTTTCTCCTCGTCCCGCTCCGCTCGTAAAACCGTCTCGATTCGCTCCGCCGCGATACCCGCCCGCCCCGCGTCGCCGTCGCGCGATACATCGGTATCCGCGTCGCCGCGGGAATTCGCTCATCGGGAGCGGGCGTTAAATTTGCGCGCCTTTGTACACCCAGCGGCGTCGCGTCTCGGCCGCCGGAGGAGAATTCGTTGCGCGGTCTCGCGCGCCTCGCCTTTTTTACCCTCCGTCCGCGGGAGGACCCGAAGGGTGGCGGCGTCTATTCAGGAGAGCGCGAGGCGACGAGACCTTCTAATCAAAGAATTCTCCCGCGGTCCCCGGCGGAGGAGGAAATTTAAATACACGACACGCGTCTCCCGTAACGAAATAAAACCCGACGGTGAAAGAGAGACATCTGTCGGTTCTTTTAATTACCGCGCGCGCGGTACGTGCGGTGTCCGTCTGGCGGAATCCTTTTGTTTGCCGTTTTACTCGGCTCGCTCGTCGGCGCGCAGGACCTCGCGTCTCTCGCGCGTTTCGTCACGTCCAAAGACACTAATTCCGCGAACACGGCGCGCGGGCGGGACAACCCCCGCGGCTGGGACTTAGGAACGAGCGCGGAATTGTAGCTCTATTTTTTTATTAAGTACAAGACTCCCACATGGTCGTTTTTTTAAATGAATGGTCATTTTTTGCAATCAAGTCAGTATAAACTCATTATTTTCAAGATTTCGTCCCTTCATTCGTTGATAATTCGTATGAATTTTCAGTGTTGAGATGGTCATGCCGTTAGTGTTTAGATTACGTAATTCGTTGTGATAACAACCGCCTCGGCGCCGATAATGACTCGTAGGCGCACGTCGAAAGCCGGATCTATAGACGAAGGGAACGACGACGGGGGTAACGAGGAACCGCGGGGCACGCCGCTCTGCAAATGGCCGGGAGGGGTAGCGCCTGTGCGAGAATTAACGGGCGTAGTTGTGCCGACGACACAGGTGTCGCGCGGGACGGAGAGCCGAGCGAGAGAGCGGGATGAATTACGGCGGGAGTGTCAGGCAGAGGAGTAGAGTGTAGTCGTTATATTTTGCGCAACATCCCGATTTTATGGGCCCCCGATGCAAACTTCCGGGCGCCGGGATCCTTCGCGAACACGTATGGCAGCGAGATAAGATGGGAGGAAGCCGGCACGGGATGAGACTCGATTAGATCTTGAGAGGCTCCCCGGCCCTGACCTGCCGAACCTGCCATCCGCCCCGTGGAAACGAGAGAAAGGAGAGTCATTTATTTCTGCGAGCTCCGAGACTTTTCTCGCGATGCATAAAAATCGGGAAAGCTCGTTTAATGGACCAAAAATCTTAACGAATTATAGCAAAATTCTTTTAGGGATCGAGAATAACGAATCGCTTCTATTTGCCTATCGAAGAATCAACGCGAATATCGCGTCGAGCGCCGCTTACAATGAATTAAAAGTTTTACGCACAGAGCCAAAAGCAAACGCATTAAACGCCAGCGGTTGTAATGCAATCAGAAAGTTTTCGAGTCGTCGGGTATAAAGATACACAGCGTTTTCGCGGAGCGGGGACTCCCCGAATTTATGTTAAATTACTGTCTCGAAGCGGGAGAAACGCTGCCGACGAGCTGGAATTATTTCGACCGAAGCGACGACGCCTGCCGACTCCTCGAGATCGCTGACCGAGGTAAATCGACGCGCGATATCGAGCGCGAAACGCCCCCGTCCCCGCCCCGCTTCGAAGGTGGCCCCGAAATCGCCCGAGTCCTCGCCGAGAATATTGATAACCCGTGGGATTCGCGGGGATTTCGAAACTCGCCGCGCGGACAAAACATTTGCCGGCGAGGATCGAGAGGGACGGCGGAAAGGAGTGACAAAGTTAAGAATCTCCGCAAAGAAACTGCTTAGCCGCTGGCCGGGGTTTATGTCCAAACTTGGCGCGCGCGAGTTAATATTTTATTTAATATTTATGCAGTATTGTTATCGCCGCTTCTGGTTGCAGCTGTGGCTCTCTCCCGCGACTTTATACCGCACCCAATTTTTCAGCGCCTTTTACTCTTCCTCCGCGCTCTCCAGCCTTTTTGGATTTTCTCAAAAATCGAGAAAGCGCGAGACGAATGGCGAATTTAAAAATCTCGGTGGAAACTGGCTTAGCCACTCGACGAGGTTTATGTCAAAACTTGACGAGGGGGTTGGATGTGTTATTCAAAGCGGTATTCTTTGCTCTATTTACGTGAAATTGCGTCAACTCCGCTTCTGGTACACTTGCATCCGTGTGACTCTTCTTGGCTGTTTTATATAGCGATAAAAAATGCACTTGAATCAACCGAATGTTGCCAATCGACTCTCCTTTAATTGACTCAAATGATATTTTTAACGAACCGATCATCGCTTCGTCGATTCGATGAAAATATCATTCGAGTCAACCAAAGGAGAATCGGTTCCAATATTTGGTTAATTCAACAGCATTTTTTTATCAGTCTACCGCATCTAATTTTTCAAGACATTCCACTTCACTCGCAAAAACGTGCGCTTTCCGCGAATAGAATTCGAGATTCGCTATAGATAGACTCCTCCTTCAGCCGGAATATTCTATTTGCAGCGGAACAGAATTCCATTTGCGGCAAGCGCGCATTTTTGAGAGAGTTCGTTTAGACACTCCGAGATTTTTCAAATTTTCCAAAAAATCTCTCGTCTCGTCGAGGAATGCCGACTGAGGAACCTCTCGATCGCGCGTCTGCTCGAACGTCACGAGCAGGTGGGTTAATGAGTTATGCCTAATCTATGCATCGGATTATCATAATGGCTCTCGTTATATCGCTCGCATCGTTCGCCATCACCTCTCCCCTCCACCCGCTATACTCTCGCTCTCCCGTCGCAATTCCAGGACGATATAATATATTCTAAATAACGTGATATTACGTCGCCCGTGCTACGTCGGGCTGACTCAAGTTGGGCAACTGTTGTCTCCGAGGGGGTCGGCTAAGTAATCGCGAAGAGTAAAAACGACATAAAGTACAGGTGGTGCTCTTCGTGCGCGCTACTCCCTCTCCCCCTCTTCTCGCCACCCCCGGAGTTCCCGGTCCCACGGGGTCGAACTACTACGTGTCTCGCGCGGAACCTGCGGGAATTACAACGCGCTCCGGGTATTACTCGCGCGACTCGCGATGTACGCGTAGTTACCGGTAATTTCTACCAACGTGCGCCTCGGATATAAACACCGTTGTGAGAATCTGGAGAGACTTAAAAAAAGCCAAACTTCGAGTGAACATCTCTGTTTTCTCTTGAGATCTTTGTTCGTGAAAATTCACACTTTAACAATTTGGTTCCTCCCCCGACTTCTACTCGATTTCGCCAACGAGTTTCCCCTTCGAATTCACCGAGAGAAAGGAGGAGACTCGTTCTTACGATAATTTCAGGGTCATATTTTGCCGGAGCCACCGCAATCTTAGCACCCTGTCGCTTCCCGGTGCAAGCAGATATTTGCGAAGCTACGGGGTAGTGTTAATACGCCACGCGAATGTGTACGGCAACATGGGTACATGGGTCTCTCCCTCTCTTTCCCTCCCCGTCTCTCTACCCCGTGCATTAGAGCCACCCTCTCCGGTCACACGTGCTCTCGCGAAGTCCCCCTCTCGACGGCGATATACACTTGCGGTTTCAACGACCGCGTCTCTGTTTTCGTTTAACGTAATTTCGCATTTCGCGACTCCCGAACTATGCGGAACGTACAATACGCGTCGCCGCGCGTAGGTGAGTATATAGTCCGCGTTAAGATATACCCCGTCGCCCGACGGGAAGAATTTCGCGAGGAGCAAAGACGGAGGCGAGACATAAACGGGGCTCGGTCCCTTTTTTCCTTTTCGCACTCTCGTCCGCGGGTCTCGTCCTTTGAAATCTGCAGTCGTATGTGCAACCGGGGACGCGCGTCGCGGCGAGAGAGGCATACCGGGCGTCGACGCGCGCTCAAAATATAGCCAGGACGACACGGCAATGTAGCCGGGCTCGAGACAAATTGAAAGCAATATCAACCCCCAAACCCACGCCCCAGTCCAATTGTGCGGGTGGGTCGGACAACGTCGACGACAGAACGAATATACGGATTCCCTAGGTTTGGGTATCCTCCGCGACGAGATATACGTGTGTACCTGCCTCTTCTCCTCTTCCCAGGCTTTCGAAACGGGATATCGCGACGTGTGTGTAGTACGTATACGAGGCACGTGTCCGACTGGAAACCGGAAAGTGTCGGGGCATTTTTGCCGTCTCGAATTTTCGCGCGGGTTTAAGTGGACGTGCGAATGTTTCGTTATTCTTTTTTCGCGATGGAGAAAACACGTGGTTCGTAATTAGAAATAAATGTTAAGATATATGCTGGGTATTCTTCTCGCATTTCTTAAAATGAAAAATAACGTTGATCGAGTTTTGTGACAGGAATGAGATTTTTAATCAAATTGTACAATAGTTTTTCATGAAAATAGTTTAGAAAAGTGTTTTAATTCGAATTTAGAGGTCACTCTGTGTTATAGATACATATATGTATACGTATTTTTCAGTAGTAAATTCCCTCGTATAATTATCCTCCAAACTGAGCGAATCTATCATATCGATCGTCCGTGACATCGTTCCGTCCCTCCTTCCCTCTACTTTTCATTTTAATCCTCACCTCGGCTCCTTCCGCGACGCGAAGAATCTTCCGGAAACCCCACCGGGAGACTGATAGCCGCGGTTTGATCCCGGGATTTAAGTCGAAGTTCGGATTAAAAATCGACGTCGCGCGGGTAATCCTCGTTTTCGATCTAAGAGGATCGCGAGGCTGCGGTGTAAAAACGGAAGTTATTTCCGCGGCGAGGGGTCGCGGGAACGTCAGGGGAGGACGATTATCCTAGGCATCACGGCCCATTTACTCCTGGCAAGCCATATTTCTAATTACTTTCCGACGGGTACTTTCCCTCTTTACCGCCTCCATCTATCTGTCTTTCTTCCGCTGTTTCCCTCTCTCTCTCTCTCTCGCTCCCTCCTTCTTTCTCCTTCGAAGACACCCCTTCGACGCGCGTCATCGCCGCGTCCCTGCGTCACGCCGCGATCCAAAAAGTCGCGAAAAATGGCGAGGCGGTAAATCGCGGTATAATAATAACAAAAATTCATCGCGAATAAGAAAAAAGGGAGAGCGAGCGGTAAAAGAGGAGGGCGGGATAAATGGAATAATGGAAACGAACGAGGAACGACGACGACGACGCGGGGTTTCGGGCGGAAAGCTCGACTGCACCACCCGCAACGACATTCTGCAGGGACGGTGAAACGTCCTCCCACCAGGATCTCGCGCAAATTGCGCCGCGTTATCGCGGGAATTAAAGAAAACCAAAAATTAGAAAGTTATTCAATTGCGAAGTTCTTCATCGCAGCGGTCGACGGTGACGGTGAGGGAGAGGGTGTCGGGTCCCGTTAATCTAACTTTATCGAGTCAGTGTCTTCGTTCTTCCACTTCTTCTTCTCCTCTTTCTTCTTCTTCTTCTTCTTCATCATCATCTTCTTCATCTTCTTCTTCTTCTTCATCGTCGAGGAGTTGTCGTTGGCGACTAGAACTAGAACTATGTAGAGAGGAACTCTCGGAATTCTTATTATCACTGTCTACATATCATGCAGATAAGGACTCAAACTCTCCCGGCACTGATAAGATCCGTCCAATACGCTAGGTCTCGCGTACTTTGCATACGGGATTGCAGTTTGCATCTATACCTCTGTTCGAGGCATTTTTACTTGAAAAAATGCAAGGTGAGAGGGAACACCGAGATATCAGTGATTTTTTTGCGAGAAGTAACTTTCCCGTGTGAATGAAATTATCAGTATCTTGTATTCCTTTTGAGATATCGACCAAATAACTTTGATTTTCGTAATCAGCGCGATAAAATACACGAGTTAAAATGATCGAGCGATCGATTTCAATAAATTTTGATTCTCTTGGCAACATTTCCAAGGGGTAATTTTTTATCTTGAATTAACTCATTTTTTTTATCAATATATATTCAATCAACCATAGGTATACGAATTCGAATCCACGCATGCTACTCTCGCAGAGAATCGTTAGCCGCGTGAAAACCAATCGGGATATTCATGCCCACGTCGTGCACGAAGGAATAATTCTTTTATTCGCGGAACGAGGCGCACAAGGATAACGAGCGACGGAGGGCGCAACGTAAGGGGATTTGATCGAAGTACGGGATCGTCCAGGCGAGAGGGGACTCGCCGAGCGGTTGAGCATTAATGGATTTATAATCTAATGAATTTTTAGGTTAGCCGCCGCGAGGTGGTAGCGCCACCCCCGAACCCCGGGTAGGTATTTTCGCGGGGATTTATTGCCGCGAGAGAGCGAGAGAGTCGTTTATCTCGAGTCGCCGGGACCGTAGCAATGAGCCATCGCCCGTTCTCCACGCAAGGCTGACCACGAGCGTCGTTTCCTCGTCGACGAATGCGATTTTCCTTGATTTTCTCTCTCCTCCTTCTCCTCCTCCTCCTCGTCGAAATTATCGAGTCGCGCGGCGGAGCTTTCGCCGCAGCCATGCAGTGGCGAGCGTCGAGGGCCGGTGAGCCGCACCGGAGGAAAACCCCGGTAACACCCGGAGTGTTACCAATGCCGCGGGATAACGGGCGCGAAGCGGGGTCGAAATTAAAAAATTTAAAGACCTTCTCTCTCTACTACAAATTCTACTCCGGTCCCTCTGCGAATTTTTGCTTCTTATTTTTCACTCCTCTCGCGCGCCCGGCCGAGCACGACACTGAAGCCTCCCCCATCCCTCCTCTGCAGCCCTCTCCCTCCACCTTAGCCTTCTGCCGGTTAATATATTTGTCCGGGAAAATTATTTTTAATTTCTGGAAGAGTAGAAGAAACGGCGGTCGCGGGAGGGGGTGGGAGTTACGAAAAGGGGAGTCGTAGAAGGAGAGAGAGCGCGCGCGACACGACTGTGTAAGAATTTCTTAATTAGATTCGAGCCGCCGCGGGTACGTTTCCTTTGTTTCATTATGGAACACCGCGCCTGAGCTTTGGTCAATGGACCCCGTGTGTTGCGACGAGTAGCGAGGAGTTCGAACGTTCCGCTCCGTTTACTTGGGAAGGGCAGTATCGCGTCTTTTTCGAAAAGAAGGGCGTGTCAATTTTTCAAAAATATCGGCCCAGATGTAGCCTTTATAAAAGTTCGCGAAGATATCACGGCGATGTAATTTTATGTGATGATATTTCAAAGTAGAATGTTTGGAAAAAGTCCGTGTACCCGTTGCTCTTGATCGAACAACTCCGCGGTTCGTAGCCATCGCCCGAAATACATCTCCTCCGCGCAGCAAGCCTTTTTCCGCGGTACGACGCGCGGTGCAGCACGGCCGGGCAATTGCAAGCCGCGGCACCATTATACATATTTATTCGGATTACTAATTTCTTTAATTCGCCTCACAAAGCCTCTCGCGCACGCGAGAGCCGAGTGGTGGATGCCTATATACATACATACGTATACCTAGCGACCAACCTACCTTCGTCCGTACCTACCTACGTAGGTGGGAATGGTGAGAGCGCAGGCCGCGTATGCTAATGAAGGCGCGGCGCCGTATTCTAAATACGCCACTGGCGAGGCACGGGGTGAAACGTAAGGGATGTTGCTGCTCCTGCAGGCGGAGAGCGCTGGTCGCGAAGAGACTGCGCCTTTGTCCAATTTATGGCACTCCTGGAGGTGGAACTGAATTTAGAGCGGGAGGATGCAGCGCGGGGCTCGCCAAAATTCATCGCGGAAAATGCAGCATCCGCGCTGAGAAAGGAACTTGCAAAAATGTTTACTTTTTTAATCGAGTAATTATAAATAAGTACCGTATGAGGCTAAGCTTACTCGCCAGGAAAGGAACTTCAATCACTACCTATTATATGTCATTATTTCTGGCTTACATCGATATAAGACTTTGTTGTAAATACAAATGTAATCTTCAAAAAAGTATTGCATAAATATGAGCCGAAAGCTCATAGATAATGAGATAATAGTAATTAGAGATCCTTTCCTGGCGAGTAAGTTTAGCCTCATGTAGGTAATATATCACCCGCATTGATAGCCGTACATCGACGAGCATTTCTTTTCTCATCCCCGCGAAAAGGAATTTCGAAAACGTCGACGCGCGATTTTTGAACGAGCTCTGGGGGCGACCCGAAGCGGACGGCGCCGGCTCGGAGATATAAATTTTGATAATTCCGAAATTGTAACGGAACGAAGAAAAATCCACCGTCGCGGTCGCGACGCGGTTGAAAAGTGCGAATAAATCGCGCTGCCTTTGTCAACACGCGGCCCGCTGCCGCGCGACGCGGTGCTTTTGACTGGCTACGCGTGTGCATACATTTTTATCAATTATTAAGAACTCCGGTAGCCGCTCTCCGAGCGGCTGGTACTGCTATGCCGCGGACATTAATAACGGCCGAGCCACCACCAACACCACCACCGCCTATCCCCGGTCTACCCTCCTCCGTCCGAAAAGCCCCCGACCCCCGGACACGAAAATACGAGTAATAATAAAAAATACGAAATGTAGGCAGCAACCAGTACTGCTGCTGCTGAGAGCGCAACCTCTCCTCGGCTGCCTTTGTCCCTCGTTTTCCCGAGAACGCGCGGATGGAACCTATCGGATCGGAGGGTGGATGTGTCACTTATCATTATTAATTGGCTGCACGTCCGACGCTCCTTCGAGATCGCGAATTCGATAAAACCCTGCTGAAATAAGTTGAATCGAATCATTTAACGGACACTCCCACTTCCTAGTTAATTTTTTAAATGTAGATGCACAGTAAAAAAGTGGTGTTAATTTTGAGCACCATTTCACCGATGTAGACTTATATATATAATATCTGATGTCATTCAGTGGTCCACACTGCAGAATTGTTTACAGTGTAATCTCAAGTCGAGCGAGAAATGCTACCGAATTTCTATATTTAAAATCGATTTCACATTGACGATCGATCATCGTAAATTGAATAAGGATGTTCCAACAAACGATGGTCGGAAAATGTACGTATTTTAAACTTTTTCCAAAAATCATATTGCCAGTCCTCTTCCGCTTTCTTTCGCGTTTCCTTTTATCTCAATAGGCTTATTTGCGGGCTAGGCGAGCCCGAAGCACCGGATATGCCAACGTGAGCCGAAAATAATAATTATTTAAAAACTCTCCGTATGCATGCGTTGTCTCCGTTCACGAGGGTGGGTGCGGTTTATAATTGCTTATATTTTATTTAAAATTCCGCGCGAGTTGTGATTATCTCACGGCCATACGGCGAGCGGAATTCAAATCCTCCCTTCACGGTGGACTCGGCCACCCCCCTCTGGCCACGTCAAGTCGTGCCTCATCTTCAGGCACGCGTCCGGCATTTTTGCCCGCAACGAAAATAAATGCCGAGCCGCGCGCGCGGATTAACGCAATTTTGTACACTTCCGTATACGTTTCCGCAAATCGTAGGAGCAACAATCTGGATGAACTCGGTACGGTGGAGATTCGACAGGCGCGTTGGCATCCTGGTTCACCTAATTATTCGCATCTGCTGGTTTTAACGTCTGAGAATAATTTTCGGTAAGGATTTTAAACGCGATTAATCAAATGTGAACTAAATATTTTTTTACGAGTATGAGAATGAAAATCCTTTTAAGGTGAAATAATCGTTATGAGGCAATCAGTACTCGAATTTGTAACGAATCAACTGATAAATTCATTTCTCTCAATAGCTTGTACGAATGTGTGACGAGAGAGACTCCGAAATTGATAAAGAAATTTAGCGTGGGAAAGGTACCTTCGCAATCGCCCTCGAAAATCCCAAATTTTGCTTCCCTCGGTGAGACAGCGGTGGATTTCGATTTTGCCACCCCAACGCTGAGAGCGAACGCCGACAAAGGAAACACGCAGGTATCGGTATACTTGTGAAATAATTAAACTATCAAAGCGATCATTGATAAATAAAAATCTCGCTTGTCAGACGAGCGGAAAAATCGGATGGAGTCGCATAGACTGGCCGGTTTTAGTGCTACGCGGTAACGGTGAAGTCCTCTTAGTTCACGGTGACCTCATGACTCACAGGTATTATTTTATTTATTCTCGACAAATGTCGCAATCTTTGCGTTAATCGACCATTGAAATAAAATTGTAATTTTCCTCGCTAGTCTCTTCGACCCGGTGGTCCTGGGACCGCTCACGATATATCCCCCAGCTAATGATAATTACGGCATCGATAGCTGTTCGATAATGTGCATCGACACGATGCCGCCGATAGTGATCATAGCCACGTGCACGGGGAAAATTTATCACAGTATTCTACTCAGGACAGAAATGAACGAGCACTTCGAGGAAAAGAAAGTACGTTCCTGAAACGAATTCTCGATCCTCGGATAAAGTCGAAAATTGTGAGGGTAATTTCGGTTTTTCACCCCTTCAGAACTCGTCGCAAGGTAGTCTCAGTCTATACTCTCCGGAAGATACTCCCGATACTCTCTACGTGTTCGAATGCGTGGAAATGGAATTGGGTTTGCTGTACACGGACGAGGACAAGAAGTACAGCTGTCCCATACATCTTTCCGAGGACAAGGGTAACAAGTCGAGGTCTGTATTCGTTGATATTCCACACGTGACGGAATATCGCGTTTTGCAAAAATATATTTTGTAAGACGTATCGCGTATTTCAGGTACTTTTGTTCGCACAACGCCGGTATTCACACCATCAGTTTACCCATAGTCTCTCAGCTGGAGGAGTTCGTCGAGGCAAACGAGGGTGAGTCGAACTCGGAAAAGAGAAATGACAAAGGTAGTTTTCTCTTCTCACCGTCGCTTTCTCGTTGACTTTTGCAGAGCGCGAAGACTTGTTCCTACCTTCCTTGTCGAATCAATCGAGTTCCCAGTACCTGGTGTGCACGAGAACGAAGCACACCGACAAGGAGGAAGCGACGCCGGTCTTGGGGTTCGATCTAATTCGCGAACCCTGCTTTTTGATCGCCCTGCTTCACACGGGAGTGGTAGTCGATCTCTCCCTCGTTGATCTTCGCTATATTCCAAAGATCGAAGCACCTGAGCCTATCAGCAGCCCCAGTAAGAAGGTATATCAACGCGTCGATATACGCCGTGAGGGAAATATACGCGAACCAGCGTATGGGAGAAGTTTAAGATTCACGGCGAGAGTTTTTTTTATGCCCGTGCGCCTTTCCCTTCCGCAGGTCACAAAGGAGCCGTTCGATGCCTACATTAAGAAACTTCTGATGCATAAAGCTTCGCAGCCAATCACCAAGCTGAGCCTTCAGCAGAAGCAGAAGACGTCGAAAGAAATCATGGAGGTGGGGAGACGTTACACGCGTGACGTGTATGAGAATTTACGTCTTTTCCAAGACGACGCGTTAAGAATTTTTCACGTTCGCTCTTCTTCACGATTTGTGTAGCTTCTCTTCCAAGCCACGACCATTTTTCGAACCGAATACTTCGGCAAACACGACAAGGTGCGCGCCGAAATAGCAAAGAAGGTGCAGACTCTGAAAACCTTGAAGACTCATCAGTTCAAGGAGCTCGATATTCTGATGGAGACTAAGAAGGAGCTGAAGGAGGCCGCAGAGCACCTAGCCGAGCGATACGAGGACATCAAAGATAAGCAAGAGGAGCTCGCGCGAAGGTGAGCTTTCGATTGATCGCGAGGAAGGATTTCTCGCAGTTGCAACGAAGGCGGTTATTATTTGTTTCTTAGAGCTGAAGAAGTCCTGAGGCTAGTGAAACAGAGAGAGCCGTCTATGACGGCTGCGGAAAGGGCGGAAGCTGAGGACATCCAGAGAATAGAGGGCGAAGTAAACGAGCTCGCGGTGAGGATGAAGCAACTCCAGATGAGGAGGACGAATCAGTCGCAAACACTAAAAAGTTGTTGCAAGGACAAAAGAAGCAAAGAAATCGTGATTAGCGCAGCTCAAACCGATGCCATTAAATCTCAACTCACGGCTATGTGAGTAATTAAGATAAATTATGACTGAGTTTCTCATTGTAGCTATCGTTTAATAATTCTGAGCAATGCTATTATTGTTTTTTCGTTACAGGACAAGAGACATCTCGGATTTAGTGGCGCACGTAAAAGTGCTTGAAGACGATCTCGACATCTAATTGATCAAGATTATTTCTATGTATTATTCTATCATTATTTATCCAAATCGCAACGCTAATCAATACATAACTCTGTTATATCCATGTTCCTGAAAGTTCCTCGCATCGAAATGATGTAGTAGTGATATCGCTTGTTTACTTTGTTGAGACTCCGAATAGGGGTAGCACCTACCAGCCCTACCCAGAGCTGCCCTCTCCACAATAAACGATGAAACTGTGAGCAGATGCTCTGTCGTTCTTTCAATTCTTGAATTTGTTGGTGGATTTAATTGTTTATGTGCTATCGAATTATCAATATTCGGTGCTTATTCCTTCTTGTAATATTTTGTTCGCAGAAAAATACAAAGCCGAGTAAAACAATGGAAACGTTTGAGCAACAGTAACCATACCAGCATTTCTTGGAATTCCTTATCGCCGAATACCGAAAGATGTCAGCATTACTGTGTCCTTGAGTTGCTCCGTAGATATCAAAACATAAAAAATAAAAAAAATGGTGAAGCAACAAACAAATAGAAGGGTACAGAATTCTGGTTAGTTTAATTTCTCAAGGGTTGCAGTTATCCCGAGAACTCTTATTTTAGATCGTTAAAAAAGTGAAAGCCTAAAGGGGAAAGAATTTGAGATCATTAGGTATTCCCAAATTTATTGGTATATATAGCTGACAATATACACTTAAAAGCTATCATGAAACCGGCTTATTCTTAATACTATTAGTTTTACTCTGCACGAGAGAAAGCCTTTTAATCATATATATTATGCAGTCTTATTAATTAATATCGTAATGAATGGATAGAAAATATATTATGATTAATAAAAACATGACTCGTGTAAATATCACAATTGCGTGTAGTTTTCAGTCAACGAGAGGTCCCCAGAAATGTTTGCTAGGCCTCGTCTGATCTTCAGTCAGGAAGAAGTCTCGTCCTAACCTGACGAATTCGTCCATCGTGATCTTGCCATCCTCGTTACTGTCGATGTAACTGAAAGAGACTACCGCGTGCTGATAAAGATACACAATCGTTAGTTTCACGCTGTAAAAAATGTGATTATCGGGAAAAATGGGTCACAAAAAGCAGCACTTACATCACGTGTAAGTCCCAAGCACTGGAAAAATAAATTAAACTCTTCCACGGAAATTTCTCCGCTTTGGTCCTTATCAACAGCCTAAACAAACATTATATAATAATTAACAATAATAAAAACAATAATGGTAATTATTATTATTATATTCAATAATCCGTTCTCATAAACTTACTTTAAAGAGATAAGGCAAGAAATTGTGGCATTTCTTCTTCAACGATTTGTCGTTCAAAACATGGTGCATCTCTTCCAAGTACTGCTCAATGCCGACGAGATTGTAAGGGCTGATATCACCCCACTGTTCCTCCCACATCTCCTGCAGAAGTTAACAACGCGATCAGAAGATATTAGACTCCGAAAAATGAGAAAAAATATCCAATGAGCTAAGAAAAATACTAACACTCAATACTTTCTGAAATTCTTTCTTCGCGTCAGGATTCATGTGACCCAAATCAACGAAACGCTCCCCCAAAAGCATAAAATCATCGTAGCTGATGACGCCGTCTTTGTTAACGTCCAAGTGGCTGTGCAGAGTGCGCATCTTCCTTCTCCAAAAATGGGATTCGCCCTAAATTAAATACATGCCATATTGAAACGCCAATGCGAATGTTTACAAAACGAAAAAATCCTCTACGTTTCATAAGTCACGTTCGATGGGAAAAAATGATTACTCTGTAATTAGGTCAAGTCCGATATGAAATCTACGAGTCAGCAAACTCTCATTTGAATCTTTTCTCTCCATCGCTGTCGTTAATCCCTTTCAAACCGGTTCCCGCGGCGATTATTGCCCGCGGAATTATTACATGGCGACAAAGTGTCGCCCAGCTTATGTCGCAACGGTTGGGCCACCAAGGACGCACGGGCTTTCAAAAGACGTTCTCGTAGGGCCAATGTTCTACCCACGCGTTATTAAACAAGATCTCGAGACTGGTTCTACGCCTCTCGGTGAGTAAAAAGGAAAGGAAGACCGCGAGGTTCCAGACGCTTGAGCGGCTATAGCGTGCAACCTCGAGGTTGACGTGGCGCTCGACTCCGGTGTAGCCAGCTGCGCTATCGAGTATATACTGCGACTACTACGTGTATGTTTTTGATAAGAAACAGAAAATTCAGTATCAGTAGAGAAGATTGGGTACGGCCAGTAAGACTTTTAATCGCTTCTCCGAACTTATTAAGATGGGTGGAATACTAGATGAATGCATTGATGGTTTCAGGGAGTTCCAACGCCTTCCAAGGGTACACAACGATGAATATTCTGTCTTTTGGTGAATCCTCATAGTTACAGCTAAAATTAATGATATGCTTGATGGTTCAGCTTACTCTGCACTGCTCGTTGTCGGAATCACTGTCGCTCTCGCTCTCCACATCCAAGGAGACGGAAGTCGTGGTGTGATGAACATTTCTCTTGCTGTACATGCGTCTTGCTTGCTGCATGAACTGTAAGTATGGAAAAAACTTCCAAATTGTACAAAGATGTTTAAACATTTTTTTTATTTTCTGTGAAAAGAGGGCTATTGGATGTAAATTCTATCATAAATGATCCGTATAGCTATTATTTATTTATCCGATTAGAAGCCGGTCAAAATGTCGCTATACATTCTCAATACCTCTATAATTCTCACGTTTCTTTTTTTTTTCAATAAACAGAATTTTTCATTCTACAAACGCATCACACCGTTCAATATACAAAACACATAAAACACGCATCTCGATATTGCCACACATGTGTTCCGTAAGCCGAGGCTCCTTTCTACCTATTGTGCAATGTGAATTTTAAGCATTTATTTTGTATACAAAACAGCAGCCGCTTGGTATACGCAACTGTAGAGCGTACTACAGAAAGGTACGAATGCAGCGGTAAGAACGCAAAGTTCATCGCGGTTCGTTCACCCGACATACTTGGTCAAGCAGAAACATCAAGAGCTAGAGAGTCGCAAAAAAAATCAGCGCCGGAACAAACTTTCGGGAAGTATTATACATTCAGAAGGAAGAAAAAAATCAACCTAATTCTTTTGAAAGTGCGTCGTGATGCGTCATAACACCCCATGAATTCGAAAATTAGAAACAGGTTTAGGAAACCTCCATCATCTTCCTCTTCCTTCGTCTCTACAAAAAATTAGGGACTCCGCACCTACAAGCCAGCTGGATATGGAGTCAGGTTGGGCATGCGATCATAACAGTACCCCCCTTTCACCCGCGCCCCGAAGGTTCCGCTCGAAGGCGAGGAACCTGCTCTGCGCTATAGCTGCTGCACTATTGAGCGGCTCAAACTCTACTGCGCATTAGGCAAGCGAAGCCGTAAAAATCCTTCACTAAATAACGTGAATGATGCGCCAGCAATACGTGTACTGCACTCGCAGACAAATCTTGGTCGCCTGACCCGATTTAGTTGTTTTGGGATGATAAGACGTGGGGGAGTCGCGGCACGAGATACGCCGCACATCATTGCCGCACATCATTGCCGCACGTGGGCACAACATGCGTGATGCGATGACTACGTGATCGCGAACACAGCACCGATCGGTTTCCCCAAATGTATCGGCGATAAGTAACATAAGGCCGAATTCGAATCGCCCTCAATGATGTCACTCCACCTACTATACGGCATCTCAATGCCGTTCTTATAGCGTGTGAATAGCAAACCGTTGGATAATCCAAGAGATACAGACGTCCAAATTGGAGCTGCGCCTTCAGCGGTACCGCTTCAAGTAGATAAACGATTGATATCGCTATTGCGGCAAAAATATAGTTTGCTTCTATAGGTATATAAAATCGCGATAAAATCAAAATATTCGATCACTACATAAGTGAGTCGTTTTCTCTGGAACGGAATAAATTAGCTGAAACCTTCAACGTAAACATAGGGGTCTAAGGCCGCGACCTGCACCACAAATTCGATCCAAGCGACAATGGTAACAGTGATTTAAAAAGTCGAATATAAAGTACAGCTCGGGATTTGAATTTTCGAGGCAGACGTGAACAGTATTAACGATTTTCAACGCGGTGGTTTCGTGAGTAGTCACTACATGGTAAGAGTCACCGATGCGATTCGAGCGAAGCTCCTGACAAGATTGCATCTTGAATATGAGACAAAAAATGATTCGATGAATCTATTTGATGTACTCGCAAATGCGAAACAAGGAAACTTCGCTCTCACCTTAAATTTCTGCTCCGCAAAAGCAGAATTCTCTTTCCGATCGAAGAGGCGGGCGCACATCGTCGGCGTTGCTTTTCGCTCGAAAACGCAGCGCCCGATGACACTTCTCAGACCAGCTCTCAGCAACACCTTAGCCATGATGGAAACGATTTGCGAGTATTTTCGAAAAAGACAAAGCGAAAAAGAAACGATCGATTAAGCTCTCGTAAGTATACACATACTACTCGAGCAATCGGTCGAAACTAAACGTAAACAAGGTGGAGGGCCCTTTTTTGTAAGGACGCTCTCCAGCCCCCTACTCTCGTGCGCCTCCGCGATAGTAGGGGGTTCCCTTCTCTGCGTAGTACCCGGCGTCTCTCACGATTTTCTTTCTGTTGGATTTGTCGATACATCGGCATTGGCGTGACACCCAAGGTTTCGATGAAATATCGAGTGATGTATAAAGTAAGTTAATAATATTCCGCGAATACGGATCGACGATGTTTAGAAAACATCCTTGCGCGAATGGAATAGGAGACCTTCCAGAAAATGCGTACTTTTTTTATTTCCTCTCAACCGCATCGGCGTAAATTCAAAAGTCTCTTCCTGCAGTAGACACCAATGCATTTGTCCATGAGTCGTCGTCTGCATGAGGGAATACAAACGTCATCATCCCTTCTATGCGCACGGTTGTTTGCGAAAGGAAAATTCTACCATCAGAGATAATAATCGGTACCGAATTGAACAATCGGACATTCTTTGGAAACGTGACGATCGAAGAATGTAAACAAACGGGAGCATTGACATAACGAGGAATGCAGGTCGCGTACGTGACGCAGGAGACACCGCACTTAGACTACGTGACTCCCGGCATGGTGAATGTACCGCCAGCCAGGAAGCGTCCATAAATAGTAAACAAGTAATGAATTAACGGATATCAAGAACACTCATAAATTACATGCAATAGAGAAGGCTATTTGGATCATTGTCATGTTGTTATAAATATAAACAGATGTCTGACCTCGTTTCAATACGTAATTTCACAACTTTATTTATGTAGCTCATTGAAAGTGATTAGCTGGAGTCGCGATATCGAGAGATCTAACTTACGATTAGTAAAAGTAGATTAATAAATTAATGAAGGGCATGTAATAAGGGCGTATATATAAATCTTGTATGGTCCGTCTCTGGGTAGCATTGGTGGTTGGACTGTATATTGCAGATTAGAAAAATATACTAATAATTAATACCACGCTTCGAGGATTTTTTTGAGTTTTCGCTTATAAGAAAAGCGTGAAGAAGCTAGTTGATACAATAAAAGAATTCCAATAAAGCGTACACTGAGCGACGTCCCGAGAAGCGTCATCGTGAGAGGTTTGACTGTATATTGCAAATTAGGAGAGAATGCCTAGGGTCAAAGTTTCCTGGAGAATAAATTTAAAAACCCATACATTTTCGATATACTTCTTAAACATTAAACTATATTTATTTACAACAAAGCGTTGAACGCTCCAATTACGTATGTATACATGTATATCATACTTATTAAACGCTACCAGTACGAGATGCACAGTCTGACACAGATCGTACAGAGATTATTGATTTAAAAAATTAAGATGAATTTTTCATATTTTTTTTACATCGTACGCATGGTATGCGGATATTTTCTTAGGCGTCGTACAAAGAAAATAGTACTCAGCTCGTGTATTTATATTATAACTTCCTTGCGGAATTTTTTAACTCTTCTTATATTCAATTCGCTCCACTTTGACTTCATCGCCGACGAGTTGATAAACATAGGTAACCACAGTAGAGCTCTGAATGTCCATCAGCACAAAGGATGGTATGACTGAACTAAGATAAAAAAATACATCATATTATTGTAAACCAACCGATATATGTGAAATTGAATCTATAGTAATCTGAACTATACTTACGTATCAAGTGGATTGTACGCCCCTGTAGCAGAGCCTGGATTAATGTAAAATTTATTCTCGTGCTCGTAAGCTTCGAACTTGTGAGTGTGACCAGATATTAAAATATCAACATCCAATTGTCTCTGAATCAATGCCAATGATTCTGGATCTCCCCATGGTACTACTTGATGACCATGGGACAAGCCAATCCTGAATTGTCCTACGGTTACTACCTTTTGCTCAGGATAATTCAAATTCTGTAAGAAAGAATATAATTAGATGAGTAATCATTAAAGGTCAAGTGTAGTCTTAAATCTTTTTCACTAGATCTAATACCTCATCAAAATCGCCCCTGACAACGTGCACGTCGCTCGCCAGCGTTTTCAAATAATCGTACGACTCTTTGGTACAAAGGTTTCCTGTGCACAGAATGTGTTGTATTCTGCCAGGGACTAAAAGCTTTTTAAATTTACTCGGCAAACTACTACATCTGTGTGGAATGTGTAGGTCTCCCAGAACCAGAACGAGCTAAGAAGGAAAATATTGATTAGTAGGGCAGAAAGGTCAACAAATTTAGATTGTGTTAGGCGAAACGCAATAATGCATTCTGTGCTCGATACATCTCAACTGATTGTTGATTACAGTACGCTTTGAGGTTAGAATTGTAAAAGTATCAGTGCACAGCGATGCCATTGCACATTGAACGCTGCATCAACTCACCATGATTATTTCACTGATATTTCAACGCTACGACGGTCGTTTCACTTTCTTCGCTGCCTTATCTCATAAATCGTAAACGTATTATAAAACTAAATAGAAATGTCAAATGCAAAGGCGGAAATAGGAGTGACAACCGGAGCGCGGGTTCGTCACTTCCTCCGTACCGACCAATGAAACTGCAATTTTCTCAATTCGCAGAGCCAGTTCCCCTTCCACGTTCCGTATTTTAAAAAGTGCAGTGTCGCGGGAAATTGTTATAAAAATGTAATTTCCTCCGTATTGCCCGAATTATCGGTGTATGTGATGACGAGTTGAATTAGGAGATTATTCAAACTTCGTATCCTCCTCAACATGAAGTGTATCGTTCCTGGGGCTAATGTTAAAAGTAAGTTGGAATTTGTTATTCATTTAGGTTATGTCAAATATTGGTTTTCGTGAATGAACATTTTTTTATCTCTGCTCCTCACTTACGTTTTAAGTAAAATCGTCAATTTAACATGAATGACATAAATTACAGTTCTAGCAAAGGCAATGCATGCCCTTGCGAAAATTGGGGATGAAATGTACGTGGAACCCAGTGAAAATTCACTGTCATTTCGATCAGTAAATTTGGCTAACTCGGCCTATGCTAATTTCACATTTCACGAGAACTATTTCTCATATTACGCTTTTGGGGAGCTGCAAGACGACGACGTCCTCAAGTGTAAAATTCTCATGAGGGTAATTCACCGCATAAATAATATTTATTTATTATTTTAAACGAATGCGTTCATTTATAAATAATTTACGCACATAGAGTGCAATGGCAGTATTTAAAGGACCAAGTACTATGGAAAAACAAGTGGAATCTTGTCAAATAAGACTCGAACCGAACGCTTCAAAATTGATATTCATGTTGAAGTATAGAAATGGTATCACCAAAACACATCTTCTACCCATAGTCGATTGTGGGGCACTACAAGTATATTTATGAATGAGAGTTTATTTTATTAATCGTAATTAATGCGTTATAATCACTAATGTACACATTTCTTTCAGGCAGTATATACCAAGGATGGGGTTCTGAATCAATTAGTCGCACAACCTAGAATTTTGTCAGACGCCACGCAAAACTTTCAGCAAAACTTATTAGAAATCACGTTACAAGTGACCGAACAAAAGGTTCATCTAAGGAACTACATTGACGAAACATCTGGTAAGTATTTACCTTTTGCATTTTGAATATTTTACAGGATTGAAAGGATTGTATTAAGAAGAACTTTCTATCTGTACAGACATATCAAAAGTAACACGAACACAATTAGCACTTAGCATAGGAGAATTTGATCGATATACCGTTGGAACAGAAACTTCTATTACATTCTGTATGAAAGAATTTAAAGCTACTCTCAGCTTTGCCGAAGCTGTTGGTTCACCAATTGGCGTATATTTTGAAAGTGCAGGAAGGTGTGTACTTTAACACATTAAGATACGTTTACAACTCTAACTAAATATATTGATCTTAACTTATTTCTCCCTTTTTCTCCAGACCAGTCGTATTTGTATTAAAAAACACATGTTTCGAAGTAAACGTAGTATTATCCACTCTAAACCCAGACCTAGATACGCAATCCGACGCGCCGATAGCGCGTAAACGCAATCAGTCCGTGAAAAAGAAACCGACGAACAAAAAATCGTCGAAATCATTCGCGAGACCTACCAATTGGCAGTCGAGGAATCAGTCGAGTATCGCCAATCGAACTGTGATGGGCAAAGCAACTCCCGCGGTCACGAATGGAAAAGCGCCACAAAAGAAAAGTAGAGATTCTGAGGGACAGATGGATATGGACCAATCTGACAATTTGTCAATAATGGCCATCGATGACATGGTCCTGGATAACACGAATCCTGCGTACTCGAAAGAACCTCTCGCGCCTCAAAATGCCGAAGAAAAGAATTCCAACTCGAGATCTCGCCTGTTAGAGATGCCTTCGTCGAGCGGCGTATCATCGACAGCGAGCAAAACATCTACAGTTAACAAGCAGATTGTCCGTAACGTATTTGGAAATATAGCAAAGAGAAAATCGAACGTGGAAAGCAGTGTATTCGGAATTATTACCAAAGACGATATCGTACCTACCTCGCCACCGCCGCATCCGAAAAAAAAGGCTCGAATGATCTTCCAGAAATGTTTTCAAGCGACGTTTGATCCAAGAATGCTACCCGGGCACGATATAATTTTAGTGGAAGATTCCGATGAAAATAGTGATTAAGTTACACTAGAATATCTTAACAACTTTCGTTCGATGAGTTTTCGATTTCAGGTCAGATCAAACGCTTTAAAACTTACTTTATACAAGCGTGTTACGCGGTATAAAGCGTGTAAATATTTTGTGATATAAATGTGTAAGTACTTATGGAACGTTAAACTCGTAATAAAATCTTATTTTCCTATACATTCATCTCTTCGGAAAAATAGTACTTTTTTATGTATGTATGACGAGAGAAGATAAGCTTTTTTGATCAGCGCGTGGCTGTCTTCGAGAAACGTTGTTTGAAAGGAGTCACATGGTTCCGTGGTGCAGGGAATACAAAAGACGCCCCTGAGAGCCTGAAATCGTCTGCATCCAGTCCGCACGTGGTCGTCTGCTAGTATTACGAAAGTGGAGCAGAGAGAGAGTGCGAGAATTTAATTTTCGAATGGCTTTGAAATTGACCGCGTTCGCCAGTGTAGGAATCAGTGGATGGTTCGCCGGGCAATATTTCGAAAGATGGAAACACTTGAGAGGAGACGAAGACAGTGGAAGAAATATCCTTTCCAATGTAAACATCAAAACTATGCCCGGCCTTCCTATTTTCGGTACAGTTTCCGCGGCAACCCCAATAGATGCCTCGGAAAGTAAATTCACAATGAATCCATCTCCCGCTGCGATGTTAGCCTCCCGAGTCTCGCAGGTAAGTTTTTATAACTTATCAAAGACGAATTAGCTAACCTAACTTATAGGTTATATTCGCGCGATCGATCTACATTCTCCATATTTTCTTATTTGTATTTTTTAAATCATTTCCCTTTTTTCAATCCTTCTTCGTTCCTTGAACTATCGAAAATGTTTTTTCGTCGATTTCTGAAATGTAAATTTGAGAAAAATAAAGATTAGTCTAACTGATTAGAACAGTACGTGTAGTAAGACTTGGGTGGTTTAATAAATAAATCTCATAAATAAAGTCCGATTCACGTGCCAAATTCAGAAAATGAGACACCGAAAACCTGTAATAATAAATTATTTGAAAGGAGTGCGAAATACTACTGTGTTCAAAATATTCGACATATTGATGCTGCCATTTTGAATTTTTAAATTGACCTGAAATCCATGACCGCAAAAGTCTCTTGCAACAAATTCTTGCATAAAATGAACATAATTTACGTGAAATACGCATGAAAACGACGTCGAATCATTTAAAGCTTATCAGAAAATCTCTATATAAAAATAAATAAAAATTATATTTCCCAATTCAGTCAACTAAGCAATACATTTCCGTATTTCAAGATCATGAAGTACGGGTTTCCCGGCTTCGATAACATCAGATCGTACGATAATTTCGTGCTCTCGTACGACAGACGAAATAGGGTTGCTCATTGGGTATTCGAGCACATAACTAAAGAAAGTATACGGCCTAACAATGAAATTGACCGGTCAAAGTGCGAATTTAAACCCGACCAAAGTATACACCCCTTCTTCAGGTACCTTTAAGTAATAAATATTTAACTCTCGCAATCAGATACACTTCAAGTAACATCGCGGGGGAATAACGCGACTATATTTCAAATCAGGTCCGAAAATTCCGACTATAAAGGGAGCGGATACGATCGGGGGCACTTGGCTGCTGCTGGCAATCATAAATTAGATCAAAAACACGTCGAACAAACCTTTTTTTTATCAAATATGGCGCCCCAAGTGGGCGTGGGTTTTAATAGAAATTCGTGGAATAGATTAGAAAACTATATTAGAAAATTGACTAACATCTATACGGATGTTTATGTCTGTACTGGACCGCTATATCTTCCGAAGTGAGTACTTCATCAAAGAGGGTTCTAAGAACTTTTAAAACTTTGGTCTGCCAGCTTGGCAATGCTTTAAACAAAGTCTCCTCATTCATTATCCTCTTATAGAAAGGAAGCGAATGGTAAAAAATACGTACGTTATGAAGTTATCGGTTCAAATCATGTAGCGGTTCCCACTCATTTTTACAAAGTCGTCGTAGGCGAAACTAAAGACTCGAAACTGGAGATGGAGGCGTTCGTCATGCCCAATGCTCCCATCGACGATAACACGCCTTTGACAAATTTTCAGGTACGTGACTAAAGTATGCTCCCGCTGTTTGAGCAGTACACGATTCGAAATATCATTGTTTTCCATAGGTACCGCCTGAAAGTGTCGAACGTGCAGCTGGCCTTTTGTTCTTCGACAAGATATCTCGCGATAAATTAGCAAAAGTAAACGGGAAGAAAATCGGTTGGATTTAGATAGAATTTTGTATGCTTAGGTTGTAGCAAATTGAATTTTCACCAGACTTTGACCCTCTAAGCATCTGTAGAAATTTTATATGGTGTTGGGAAGATGGTCATATAGTGATAATCAGACTTATTTTGCAGAGGTTATCTATGCCATTTTAACTAAGTATTATATTCTGCAATGTAAGTACGTATATGTATGTATATAAAATGTATTAGTGTTGCTCAATGATCAGTATAAGTACATGCGTCATGAACTTATATGAAATTATACAGGTCAATCTCTCCCGAGTGATCGCAAAAACTAGGATAATAGCGATTTCGGTAGAGGGAGAATTTTTATCGCCGGAAATAAACTGTTAATCATGTTTTATTAATATTAAAAAGCCTGAATTTGAAGGCAAATAATAATTACTATCCATATAATCACATATTAATTATTTAGACAAAATGCGAGAGAAGACATTCGTTTCGGCAAACGTGTGCTACGGATGCATTCGCGGTCTCGCACCTCTCCGGCAAGGTGACGCACCTTTCCCGGAAGTTTAATTGCCAGACGGGGGACGTTGCGAGTCGCTTCCCGCAATACCCATTAGATGCCATTATGCTTCGAAATATCGAGTCAGCTTTGTAAAGGGGAAAAATGACGAATTCTAATGGATGACCGATCGGAAAAAATGCGTCACCTGACTTCATCAGGTACAAAAGGTCGATCCAACATTCGCTGTAGCCCGAACCCCTCTTTACGGTCAGGGTACCCTTATCCACTAGGTACGTGCCTTGGGAATACCAAGCGTCATTTCGTGTTCCAATTCCATGTTATTCCTCTCCCAGCCAATCAGGGCGCATTGCATGGGCCCACGCTATCCCTACCGTCCTGCAATTACCTACTAGGTTTGTTCCAACCGACGATTCCTGTACGGTTCTGGAACTGTCGCGGAACTAGCGGTATAAGTTTTATAAAATGGACCCATACGCACGTTGGGCAGTGTTAGGTATGCGGTACATTCAGTGCGCAAATACTTTACATACTTGCAATCGGGTCAGTTCCCCTTTGGTCTCAGTTTCGTTCACTATCGTCAGGGTCAATGGATCTACCGCGCTGAATAATTCCCTTAAAATGTCGCGTAACACATTTTATTAAAACCAACCTCGCATTGGGCTCTCTTTAAATCTCTTTAAATCAAATATATTGTCAGCAATATAGTATATTGCTAGCAATATAGTGAGTGCAGTGTTAAGTCTTTTACTTAGCCCATAGTTTTAAATACACCGAACAATATTGCTTTGAAATAGTATACTGCTGTGTGTGCTGCACATTGTTCTAGCTTTGAGCGGTACAGGGGTTCATAAAGGCACACCACGTTAAAAATGTTGCTGCTAAAGTTAGAAGAAGTGCAACTCGAAGAAACAGTCATCGCAAAGGATTTTACTGCCCGCTGCGAGCCCTCGTCGCAGGTGATCAAGGACTTCGTTAGTCTGTAGCAGATATACCTAGAGAAGAGAAGTGCCGCTTTTTACGTGTATCGTGCAAGTTTCGTTCGGACGCGTGCAATGCGCTCCTGTGCTGTTCACGCTTACGAGGCCGGCGCGGCCGAGCCCGACCGGCCGAATAATAAGACTGCAGTAAACTCTAGTGGACCGCGGGGAACGTTCCTAGAGGTTAGGCCAGGTTGAGCAGTGTTTCGCGAAATTGACCGGTCGATTCTGTCCCTTCACACGTATTTCGTCGCCTTTAGAAAACGGTAGAGCGGAGTCGCGAAAAACAGCTGTACTTACAGTCAAGGGTTAGTTTTCGTGGAATAATATTCGCGTGAGAGCACAGATGACTTTGTAACGCGATGAATCGCACGAAACGTTACCTAAATTACAACGAAAGGTTAGAAATAGTGAAGCGAATTAATGCGGGGGAATCTTGCTCCTCGATCGCGAGTGATTACGGCACTACGCGTCGCACAGTGGAAAGGGTTAAAAAGAAGAAGGACGAGATCGAAGCCTACATCAACAAATTCAACGAAGAAGGCGGTGCTTCGAGGAAGAGGTACTTGCCGAGGGGCGTCAAAAACGAAGCTCTCGAAAAGGCAGTGTACATGTGGTTCCTGCAGAAGAGACACCAGGGCGAGCCGATATCGGAGGCACTGTTGTGCGACAAAGCGTTGCTGCTGAATTTGAAGCTCAACGGACCCCAGTGCTTTAAAGCCAGTGACGGGTGGCTGGGAAAATTTAAAAGGAGACACGGGATTCGGCACCTGTCGATGCAAGGGGAAAAGTTATCACCGGACGTCAGATCTGCCGAACACTTTCGAAAGGATTTTAGAGAGCGGCTGCGAGTCGAAGGGTACGACCTGGAGAACGTTTACAACGCGGACGAGACGGGATTGTGCTGGAAGGCGTTGCCAAAATCGAGCCTGGTTGCTGAACTGGGAAGTACAGCTTCCGGAAGACGAATTTTAAAGGAGCACGTCGCGGTAATAGTGTGTTCCAATGCGACCGGAGCGCATAAATTACCTCTCCTCGTTATCGGTAAATTTAAGAAACCACAACGCCTCAGAGACGTTTCCACTCTTCCCATAATTTGTACCGTACAGAAAGACGGATGGATGAATAGTCTGATCTTCACGCAGTGGTTCACGGACATGTTTATACCGGCGGTCGAACAGAGACAGTTGGAAAGGGGAAGACACGGGAAAGTCATCCTCCTCGTAGATAATGCGTCTTCCCACTTACTGAATGAATCGGTTAAGTTCGACAGTGACAAATACAAAATCACGTTCCTACCACCAAATGTTACTGCGAATCAACAGCCGATGTGCCAAGGCGTTGTCGAAAGGCTCAAAAGAACGTACAGGAAGAGTTTGCTCCGGACCTTATTATTCGAAGACAACAAAGAGGATGTGGCGAAGAGGATAAAGAATTTGACCAAGAAAGACTGTTGTTCGTTACTGTCCAGTGCCTGGGATTCGATAAAGGCAGATGATCTTTGCGACGCGTGGCAAAGATTACTCCATATCGGCGGTCCTCAAGTAACAATGGAAGACTCTGAAGAAAACGAACTTCCGGGTGATCGAGAAGCTCTGGAGTTGCTTCGCCATGTTCCTGGCTTCTACGATTGCAGCGAGGATAACGTTTACAGCTGGCTGCAAATCGACGCGAAAGATCCTGGCTGGGAGATATTGAGCGAGGACCGCATCGTCTCTTCGGTAATCGGAATTGTAAGCATAGCTAAAATAATCGATTATCTCGCAACTTATTTTTCTCTCCGTTAATAATAAATTGAAAATCATTATCATAATTTCAGATTCCAAATGTCGAGAAGAAGGAAAATTCGGACGAATGCCCAACGGAGACGGACTCGGATATCTGCGAGAGCGACACAGACTCGGATACCCGTTCAACCGCGATGGACGAAAAGACGTCGACCGCAGATAATGTCTCCTCTAAAGACGCTCTCACGGCAATTAACGTGCTTATCAAATACGCTAATAAAAGTGCATCGTTCAATACCACAGACATCAAGTATCTCTTGAAAGTACAAGCGAAAATCAAAGACACGATGTTTGCTGAAGAACATGTACATAGTCTCTTTGAAACATAACAGTAATTGCACCTACAATGAAGTAGGTCGAACCTAAGAGCTGTAGAAATGCTTCTTTTTTATCATGCTACTCGATGTACATACACATATTTTGAAAAATATTTCTGTGAAAAAAATTAATGTTTAAGCTTCTTACATTTTACTCTCACAGAAAAGGTTAACCTTTGTATTTCTCTAAAATGACTAAATTGTACCACTGTGTAAAGCTGCTAATTATCTAATCTGACCTTATATAAATCATTTCAGAGATTTTTTTAAAGATCACAGCGAGAGTGACACTCTAGGAGATCTGATTGTATATAAAGTGCAACTGATATAAGTTGACATGTTATTTAAGGAGAAATATATATTTATTTCATCAAATGGACTATTGTCGACTTACCATGATTCAAACCATCCCTTTGTTCCGCTCCCCCGTGTATCTACACATTTTATACGTTAGTAAGATTGATGATTTTCCTGCATCCGGTTCCGTTATTCCATCTTACACGCGAATTTTTTTGGTTACTGGGAAATTGGTTAAGCACACCATAAAAACTAGGAGTTCCAAACAAATGTATATTGCTGACGTCAAATCACGTACAAATTCTTATATCTTATTATTTTGTACACTTATCTATTCGATACGCTAAAAATTATGCTCCTTACCATTTCGTAGCTTCATAATTTAACGATTTAAATACAATATAATGCAATGCATGTATGTACATGTCATGCTTATGCATATAAAATTTGTTATGCAAATAGATGCACATTTTAGAGCGATAATATCCAAACCTCAGTCTTGAAAAGAAGTAGAACTATCCTTTTAAGCAGTTTGTAGCTCGAGAGAAGTTATTTAATATGCTCTTATTTTCAGTAGAGATTCGATTCTATTTTTTATACGCAGCGCAAGTATTTCACAAGTAATTAAAATAAAGTCGTTCATTGCTTTCGTCATTGATTAACGGCAAAATATTCAACGATACTTCCGTTCTGAAAAAAAGTCAACTTCTCTGTACCTATAACGTACGCGATCTTTCGCAAGCCGACTTTAATCAAATGTTTCAGCAAAGTATAAGTACATTTACAGTTTGCTACAGGCAAGTTTGCCAAACCTGCTGGGTTACTTTGGTCGTCATGGTAAATATTATATACCATATAACATTTTCATCCATTAAATACTACCTCCATATAAAAATCTTATCGATAAAATTATTAATAATTTTCATATCTTATCGTCTACGGTATATACAAAATTAACAATGAGAGGCACTCGTGTATTTCGCGCAGCCTCGTGAGTTCTCGATTAGAATATAAAATTTCACTCGCAATATTCTTATTACGATCGTTTAGGATTTCCATCGATAAATCACACTGAGTAATGCATACACGCGTTGATCATAAAACGGCGGTGTCACATTATGCTTCGGAGATCTCGTTTTCGGGAATGTACGTTAAGTATCTTCGTATCGCTCATAAATAGAATCGTTTGGTAATAATAGGTATATATTAGGCACTAAATGGACGGGTCTTGGTGCTCGAGAGCTTCGATAACATTTAATTACATTATATAGGCACTTAAAATATAGCGAGAGTAATTTTCACGCGTTCGTCGAAATAGTGTTATAGTACTGAGTTAGTTGGATGATCTAACGCGAGATCATAATTAAATTCTTTCTTCGTCGATGCCATATAGAATTTCATACAGTTTCATGATACGGACGTATTCATTTCATAATGGCAAAATGCCAAGTGAAAATATCTGCACGCATGATAACGGACTACCATCGGCTTCGATTCTGATGGAACAGAAAAATACAAACGTACGCCTTTTTCTAATTATTGCCATCCGAATGAACACGCGTGCGATGCAACGTGCGACATGAAATATGTCAAACGACTGATCCAGTATCGTTCTAACAACGAATCGTACCAAATCAGAAATCCGTTTTAAACTATATGCGATCAAATTCGCAACAAGTTTAACGCACGTTTCATGTCGAATCGCCCCTGCAGCACCGTTTCCGGATGCGCACCGGTTTACGGCGGGCTATCAAGGGCTTCGAGGTCTGCTCACATTTTCAAACAGTCCTGCCGAAGTAAGTAGTCTCGCAGCAGGATGTGTCGCTGATTTTATCCAGCAACGACGATTGAGTACGGCCGTCACTGCTCCGCGAAAACGAACTTCTTCGAACACTATGTCGAGGACTAGAAAATCTTAAACCTCTCGACGAGCCACTCTTCTTCTCCCGCCACTTCGCGCGCGCCCGCAGTTTAATTTAAAAAATCTCATTCCGGTCGAGGAGTATCAGAGTAACGACTTACTCGAGAGACTAGGACAAGTTGGATTATTGCTGGTCGGACTCAATTCTCTCCTCTGTTCGTTCAGATCAGTCTCTCTTCCGGCGGAGGCTTCATGACATTGTCCATTTCCACTCGGGGGTTGCTGAACTCCTGAGCGCTGGGACTGTACGTCCCGCGGGTCGCTCGCTTCTTGCGTGCCATCATGAACAACGCTATCAACGATCCCGCGGCGATTAGAAATAGCGCGCCGACGATCGGACCGACTATTACCGCGATGTCGAGTGCTTGGCTTCCCAGAAAATGTTTTGACTGTAAAAAGAAAATGGAGAGTAAAATTAGTCTTGAATTTCTTGTTAATTAATTAATTAACGAGTACTATTTCCATCGAAATTACCTCCGTGCAATTCTGCCCGGTGTATTCGGACGTGCAGTGGCAAATGTATCCCGAATCCTCCAAGCATTCGCACATTCCACCATTTTGGCAGTACTCCTGCAAAGAAAAATAATAATTTTGTATTCTTCCCATCTCTATGGAATTTTATAAGCCGTAGTTTTTAAATTCACTCAACACGATCAATGGAAAATTTTAAAAAACGAAAGACTCACCTCCCGGCAGGGATCTTCCACTCTGCAATTGTACCCGCAGTAGCCAGGATCGCAGTAGCATTGATAAGTGCCCGGCAAGTTCTTGCATTGGCCGTATCCACAATCGACCATCTGCTCCATGCACTCGTCTACGTCGATGGAACAATCGGGACCAGCGTAGCCAGTTCCCGAACAATTGCAAGAGAAAGTGTTCACCCCGTCGTCGCATCTTCCATCGTTCTTGCAGGGTAGGTCGCCATCCGCGTTAGGGGCGCAATCGTCTATATTCGTCTCGCAAAATACTCCCGTATAACCTGCTGGACACGTACATTGCGGAGCCTGAAAAAAATGTATACCCTTCGTTATTATATGTAAAACACTTAAATATAGGTATGAAGAAGTAGAGAGGAAGCCCCCAATGTGTTTCGATTTCGCACCTGATACAGAAAATCACATCGACCACCGTTCTTGCACTTTTGCGCGATACAATAAGGCACGTCGCAGAGTGTGCCCTCGTAACCAGGCATGCAATTGCACGTGAAGTTATCCCCCGATCTGGGATTCACCGTATCGGTGCAGGTGGAGCCATTCTTGCAGGGTTGATTCTCGCAGGTGATCAGTCGGAAGTTCTGGCACAGTTCGCCGGTGAATTGATCGGGACACTCGCACCGGAAGGAGCCGGGATGGTTGACGCAAACACCATCGTGTTGGCACGGACTGACGCTCACGCACTCGTTGATGTCTTCCTCGCAACTGGAATAAGTTCGACCCTCCGAATAACGAACTGCGAGAGCTCGCAAAGAAAAGAGAAATATTTTTAATTGCGTTTTAACTCACAGCCAACCCTGCCAACCGGGATTGCAAACGCAGGTGTAATTGGCGATGCCGTCTATGCAGGTGGCACCGTTTTGGCACTTGCTTTCTGCGCACTCGTCGATATTAACAGAGCAGTCGTCCTCCGCGTAACCGGGAGGACATTCACAGATGTAGCTGGTGTTCTTATCGAGACAGACGCCGTCGTTCTTGCAGTCGGTGTCGAAGCACAATCGGCAACCTATGCTAGCGTAGTTTGACGCGTTATCCTGCGATTGCAGCGAGAGGTACTCCAGGGGGGTGAAGTTCGCGTTCAGGTAGACCTCCTCGTACGTGAAATAGTGAAGCAGCATACCGCCGATGCGCACCTCTCCCAAGCAACCTTTGAACGGCTGACCTGAAGGGGAATCGAGTCACGATTGAGCAAAAATTCGATCGTTTAAAAGAACTAAAATCAAGTTCCTGTTTATAATTTCTCGTCGTCACTTACCGGATATCATCCTATGCGGCGGAACAGAAGTCGTCAACACATGATCCGGAAAGTCGACGGAATTTCCATCGATGTTAGTTCGACTCTCGGTCATGTGTCTGTCAGCCTCGACCGTCATGTAACTGTGCCTCTCGGAGAGGGGGCCGCTCAGTCCCCCCAAGCCACCCAAGGTGATCGTTCCCGTGAGGAGCATCTCGTACCACAGGGCGAAGCTGAAGTTGGGACTGGTTTGAGGAATCGCTTCGTCATTGGAGTTCGATGATCCGGCGTAAGCGCATTCCATGGTATGATTGTTCAGTCGAATGACAATTGACGTCCAATTCCCATCTGGCTCGTTCTTTCCGAACGCCAGCATTCCGTAATTCTCCATATCGAGTTTCCAAGATACCGTCACCTTGTCCCGATAAACGAAGACAGTGAAGTACTGATTTTCCGTACTGGAAGCGATGTGCATCAGCGTGCCGCCGGTATTCGATCGATACGCGATCTCTATCGTATCCAACGCGGACTCCGTCACGTTCACGGCGTCAGAACGATGATAATTATAAGTGAACAAAGTGCTGATACCGTCCATGGTCGCATTGGCGACGCACTCGTACCCGTCGTCGAGGTTCTGACACTTCGACCCCGTGGGGCAGTCCTGCAACTGGCAGAATTCCATCTCCTGACACATCTTTCCGGTGTAACCGCGCGGGCATTTACACCAAAAGTCGTTCCAGGTGATGTGACAAGTGCCGTTGTGATAGCAGGGACTACTGACGCACACGTTGTCAGACACGACACCTTCCAGCACTTTGTCGCTGTCAAACGAAACGATACCGAACTCCATGGGGGTGGGAATGTCCTTGGCTTTGAGAGGGAAGAATTCCACGACCATCGTGTCGACGCCGTTGGAGATTCGCACGTCCTGGATAACGCCCTTGAAATTGACCTGCGGCAACTGATGCATCTGCATGTGTCGACTTTCCACCTGGCGGATATACCTGGACGCCTGAGGCAGGCCTCCCAGGTAGAGCACGGTCACGTTCAGCTGTCCAGTGGCGCTGATCGTCTTCCGGAAGTACTCCGTGCCGTTGATCTTCACTTGCACCAGCGTGACGTTCCTGACTATCTGGATGAGGTGGTTGTTCCCGTCGTTCAGCTTGACCCCGCCGACGGTGTAGGCCTCGGTGCCGTTGAACTGAATCCGCACGCGCAGTTCACCGTCGTCCAGCTGCGCCGCGATGTAGGTCTTCTCCTGCTTGCCTTCGGTCTGCGGTGGGCTGGGCTCGGCGCCCAGATAAAAGATATCTCCTCGGTCTTGTCGCGTGCGAATGAACATGGAGATGTCCACTATCGCCCTGACCGCTCGTCTCGCCGCGTCCGCTACCTTGACGGTGACGTAGCCATTGGTGATATTTTCCGAGCCGAAAGTCGCGGCCGTCATGTTGTACTGACAGGTGTGTCCCAGGTAGGGACGCTCGCACTTGCAGGCAAAATCTCGCCACCGGTCAGTGCAGTGGCCGCCGTTCCTGCAGGGATTGGGAGAGCATTGCGGCTCTCGAGGACAATCTGCCTCCACGTGCTCCATCAGCACATTCTTCGACTTGATTCCAGAGTAGATCTATCGAAACAAAAATTATAAATACGAGAACGAGCGTATTTCGTAGAATTTTTCAAGAAGCACAAACGTGGAAACGAACCCATTCTCCATTAATGACGACGTTCTCGGTGCACCCGACGAAGAAGGGAGGTCCGTGGGCCAATCTTCGTAGGTAACTGATGGTACCACCGACATAAGTCGTGGGGAAGGAAGTGTGATTCGAGTGGGAGCCCTCGTTCAGGTTTATCGGATAGATCGTCTGCTCTTCGTTAGCGGAGAGGACCAGATGGGTCGCATTGATGGCGACAAACACCTTTTGCCAGGTGGAGTCGTTCAGACCGCTGCCGATGAACACTCCCTCCCACTTGTTGAGGAGACTCGAGCGCAAGTTGAGCTTGCCGTTGACGAGCTCCAGGATGTAGAACGTCGAGCCTTTGCCCATGGCCAGCAGGCCGTTGGGCAAGGTGGTGCGGAAACGGAACTGGATATCGTAACCCTCGTCGCGGGAGGTGTTCACCATGATGTAGGAACTACCACTGAGGGACATCGTTGTTACCTGAAGGTGAATAAATGGTTTCACTCTCCCTCAAAGTTCCAATCGTTGGTCAATATTCGATCAAGGATTTATATATCGGATACTCACGTGATCGCACACTTCGCCGTAATATCCATTGGGACAAGTACAATTGAATTTATGCTCCGTCTCGTCGACAAGGTACGGCCAACAAGTCCCGCCATTCCGACAAGTGTTTCCTTGACAGCCGATGAGGAGCACCGAGCAATTCTTCCCGCCGTATTCCGGCTCGCAGTTGCAATAGTAATCTGCTCTACCGTCGATGCAAGTCCCGCGCACGCAAGGAGTGTACCGCTTGCACTCGTCGATCTCGTGCTGGCAGTGATCGCCCTCGAAGCCTTCATCGCAATCGCAGGTGTATCCGCCGATTCTGTCCGTACACATTCCGTATTGGCAAGGATTGCTGTCGCATTCGTTGATGTTCACCTCGCAGTTCTTCCCAGTTACGCCTTGCACGCAGATGCATTCGTACCTTAAAACAGAAGAAGATAATATTAATGTCGTGTAAAAGTGATACGAATAATATGAAAATTCCAAATCTTTTTCTCATTCATCTCTTTGATGAACCGAAGGAATGCCTACCCGCTCGCATTGGCGTAAGAGAATTCTTGCGTAAAGATCGCTGGCAACGTCACCGCGTCGCTCTTGTACAACTCCCTGTTGGACCTTTCCAGGCAAGTTCCATTATACTGGCAAGGAGTACTCTCGCATTCGTTAATATCCACTTCGCAATTCTTGCCGGTGTATCCAGCGTAGCACTGGCACTTGTAGTCCTTGATATCGTCAACGCACATGCCTCCGTTGACACAGGGCATCGCTTCGCAGTCGTCAATGTTATCCTCGCAGTGATAACCTTCGAAACCCGTATCGGTGCAGTCGCAGGTGTAATTGTTAATTCCGTCGATGCACATTCCGAAGTTCAAGCAGGGCGAGGACACGCAGTCGTCGATGTTAGTCTCGCAGTTGTATCCTGTGAATCCGGGAGCGCAAACGCAGGTGTAGGCAGCGATTTCGTCGACGCAGGTGGCACCGTTCATGCAAGGATCGCTCGCGCACTCGTCGACGTCGAGGTCGCAGGTCTTCCCGGCGTAACCCGGCGGGCAGCGACACTCGAAGGTGTTGATCTTATCGATGCAGGTCGCGTTGTTTTTGCAGGGACCGCAGAGGCACTCGTCTATGTCGATGTCGCAGTGGTCCCCGGAAAATCCCGGTCTGCAGAAGCAATCGTAGCTCCCTTCGGTGTTGACGCAGATGCCGTTGTTGCACAAGGAGCTGCCGTAGACTTCGCATTCGTTGACGTCCAATTCGCAGCGCGTACCTGAAGGAAAGACGAGAAATATTGGTACTCGATAATAAAAATTTCCACATCGAATTCTTGTATAACGATCATTCCAACGACTCACCCGTAAATCCGTCGTTACACTGACACTTGAATTCCCCATCTCCCTGGTCATGGCAAGTGCCGTTATTGCAAGGATTCGAAGCACAGTGATCAACGATCAGAGTGCAATTCGGTCCTCTGTATCCATCCCTGCACCTGCACTCGTAGCCCGCCACTATGTCCACGCAGACCCTGTCGTCAGGGCAGACCACACCTATACACTCGTCTATATTCTCGTCGCAGTTCTTGCCCTCGAAGCCGGGCGGACATTCGCACATGTATTCGCTCCTTCTGGACCGCGACAAAAGGGTGCAAGTGCCGTTGTTCCTGCAGGGATTGGTCGCGCAGGCATCGTACTCCCTCTCGCAATTATCGCCCATGAAGTCTCTGGAGCAATTGCAGGAGTAACCGTTGACCCTGTCGATGCAGGTGCCGCCGTTCTGGCAGGGGGTCGAGAGGCACTCGTCGATATTGATTTGACAGTTGCGCCCTGGGAGTGAGGGAATCACAGTGAGACGTTGCGAGTCGTCAGGATCATCGAAATACAATAAATGAAGCACATAGAAGCAGAGGTGAGAAGCACGTGAAACATGTAAGCTGGAGAAACAAAAATAAACGAGTCGACACGACGAAGGAGAAGCGTTAGAAGTGGTGAAACCGCGAAGAACTTGACGTTACCGGTATATCCGGGTTGACACTGGCAGTAATAGTCGTTCAAGCGGTCGACGCAGGTCCCGTCGTTGCGACAGGGATCACTGACGCACTCGTCGACGTCGATGGAGCAATCGGGTCCGGTCCAGCCAGGCTCGCAGGTGCAAAAGTAACCACCGGACTGACAAAAGTGAGACATGACAAACCCAAACGTGCGGATGACGGTCGAAGGGGGAAATGTTCGCCACCCGGTCGTTTCCTGGTGCTCCACGCGGGACATTGCGGGAATCTACTTACGTAATCGTGACAACTGGAAGCCTGCTGACAGGGCTCGTCGCGACAAGTGACCGGTTCCTTGCACTGGGGTCCCGTCCAGGATCTCGGACACTGACACGCTATTCCGTAAATCGTTTCGATGCACGTGCCGCCGTTGTAGCACGCCGAGCACCAATCCGCCGCGGGATAGCCGCAGGTGGTTCCTGATGCGCGCGGGTGCAGCGGGTTACGGGGATACACACACATACACGCATAGATAGACACGTGGTACAACACAACACGTAACAGATAACGGAAAAGAAAGAAAAATGTGGGAAGTTAGAGGGTGCGTGCACAAAAACGAACAGATTGAACTTTCAAGCGATTAATCGGTTTTTTTGATCGACCAGCCGGATGGAAAGATATTGGTATCAAAAATTGAGGAATTTTCGGTAGATTTGCAAGATTAAACAGCCGCAAAATTTCTCAGAAATATTTTTCCATGGCGATCAAAAAAGCGAACGGAACCGATGAGATGCACCGAATGAACCTACCTTTCCATTCCGGAGTACAGCTGCAATTGAATCCGTCTTTGTTGCTAACGCAAGTGCCCCCGTTCGAGCAAGGATTGCTGGCGCAGTAATTGACGGTACAATTCGGCGGATTTCCCATGAAACCCGGCTTGCAGACGCACTGTGGTCCATGACCGTCGTCCAGGCAGATGCTGTTCATCGGGCATGCGGCGTTCTCGCACTGACTGCGCTGCTCGCAGTGACGTCCGGCGAATCCCATGAGACAATTGCAGTGATAAGTGCCCACCTCATCGATACAGACGCCTCCGTTGCGACAGGGACTCGACAGGCACTCGTTCAGGTTCAGCTCGCAATTTTGTCCCTCGAACCCGGTGGGACAACGACAGATGTAACCACCGTAATTATCGAAACACTCCCCGTTGTTCAGACAGGGATTGTTTACGCACTCGTCGATGTTGATTTCGCAATGTGCACCGCGATATCTGCATTGAAAAATATTGAAATTATCGGTAAACTGAGAAAACTATTTATTTAGGTATAGTTAAGATACGTATACTTGATCATTCGTTAGCTGTTATTCTATTTTTCACTCTATTTCTGTCAGAATGAAGGAGGCATTCTAATAATTAATACGGATTTACTTGGCCCAATGAAATATTTCTTTCGCCATAATCAAGTATACATTTATTAATACATACTTATATTAATAATTACACAAATATAATAATAATTACAAATAAACTCTTCTCTCATATTGCAATAATTTCATCTATCTACGGCATAATCGTTGGAAATAAATCACTCACCCGGTCCTGTCGCATCTACAGGTATAATTATTGATCCCATCGATGCACATGCCTTCGTGCCTGCAGGGGTTCGAGGCGCACTCGTTCACGTTGACCTCGCAATTCTTCCCGGTCCAGCCGGGGAGGCAGGCGCACTTGTAGTCGATATCCGTCATGGAGATGCATACGCCGTCGTTCCTGCAGGGGTTCTGCTCGCACAGTCTCACCCCCAGTTGAGACTCGCAGTGCGCGCCAGTGAATCCCACCTGGCAGATGCACGAGTAATCTCCCTTCTGATCCTCCAGGCACGTCGCGCCGTTCAGGCAGGGATCGCTGTGGCAGGGGGGACCTGCGAAGCGACAGTCGGTGACATTTCGAACCTGCTGGTGGGCAACAATAAGTCTGAACTCGGAAGAGTCAGTTGTTCGTCTGTAATCTTATCGAGGGACTGATTTCCAATGAATAGAAATTTATTTCAGTAAAATGAACGTCAATTTGGAGCAGAAAAAAATATGAAGAAAATTGAGAAACTACTCAACGAGACGAATTTCAAACAATTTTTCATTTTCATGCACGAATAAACGACTGCACTCGGGAAAAAAGCCTAGTTGAATACAAATCTAATAGAAAAATTTCTTTCAAATAAGTAGAAATTTATTCACGTTGAATAGAAGCCTATTTGAATTTAAAAAATGTTTTACATATTTTTCTTCTAATCAAGTACGAATCTAGTAGAATATTTATCAAATTCAAATAGACGTTTGCTCGATGTGAATAAATTATCCTATTCATCTCTCAAATAAATTTGTCCGTTAAGTTCATATTCAAATAGACTCTTTCCCTAAATGTGCGTCCGATGTACTCCGCGAAGAGTTGTCAAATAAATCGGAGGATAAAAGCTCAAGGAATGCGAAAAGCGTTTATCAGCGCATGCACATCAATAGATACTCGTGGTAGGTACTGGATACACACGCATCAGCCGGGTGAAAAACAAGAAATCGGTACGAGCCTCCGCGTGCAGTGACGATGCCGCAGCCGCTTATGTAACCCTCGCGGCCGCAGGACCGTCGACTGCACGAGGAGGCGACCACGTGTACCTACTCTACGGGAAGAAAAGTAGACGGTCCCGAGGTGTTCGCGTATCGGTCGTTCGAGAGACCCTGACTCCTAATTAAAAGAACAGAATCGTCGTTAGAGTCTACCATTGTCGATCTGGCAGTTGTTTCCGGAGTACCGGGCATAACAGTGGCACTCGTAACGGTCCGGTTTCGATACGCATTTACCATGCATCATGCACGGCTCGTGGTGGCATTCGTCCTCGGTGACGGCGGTCACCGCAGCCAGACCGCCGATACTGTTTGGACCACCTGGAAGATTCAGACAACGCATGCAATCCGCTACAGGACTAGCCTACGGAACACGGTGGCGCAAAACGTGATACAAAACGGAAACTCAAGGGTGCGGTATACAGGTCTTGTACGTGTACTTGGAAAAACAACATCGACGTGAGGGACGGACGTAAAAATGGGGGAAGATATAATCGATCAGCGGGGAATGCACAAATATAAGGGGCTTTACGCAATTGGAAAAATAAGGATAAGAATAAGCATAAGCGTTCTTCCGTAGAGTCGTCTAATGACTCAATTATCTAATGATTCAATCATCTAGTGGCTCGAGATTCCTTATATCGAGAGAACAGTTTATTGACGGTTAATAAATGCAATTTTAAGTACGACGACATTATGATTTCGTTAGGATAAGAAAATATATATTAATTATTAAAATGTTTACTTCATTCAAATAATTATCTCACAAGATCTGATTAAGCTAAATAAATATCGTAATAATTAACGAATATTTACTTGATTCAATGAAATGTTTATTTCGCCATATTCAAATGAACATACATCAACTGCAAATAAATTGTTTTCTCGGTGTACCATCATTCCCAATGATGATAACCTGGAAATGTCTAAAAGGAATTTAAATTAAAAAAATGAATCAGGAACTTTAATGCTCGTAGTTTTTAATACGGCTGAAGCTGCTATATTACTAGTGATCAAATAATGTAACGAAGACATGGTCGAAAAGATCATGGGAAATAGAGAAATAGGAAATATTGATTTAACCATTATATAGACGGCTCTGCAGGACAAGGCTTATTTTTCTTCTCAAGCTTATTCTTATTCTTCCAATCGTGTGGAGGCCCTGAGGGTTCATCTGGCAGTCAAAAATAAAATGTTTGCTAGAAAGCATCGTTTTGGCATAAATGCGGAAAGTGCGATGACTCCTCGATGACGCGCGTTGTGGGCAACATCAGGACTTCTCTTCCTGCAAGCGAACGCACGCTCCGCGGCGAAGCGCGCGATGACTATGCTCGAAATAGGCGACACGGAACGATTTCGCTCCTCGAGCCGACTTTGAGCGAGAGCTCTCGCACGTAACGGAGGCAGGATCAACCCGCGAGGACGAAGCTGTACCGAGGAATTCGTCGACCGCGACGGGAGTCGTCATTATACCTATAAGCACCTGCTTATATAAGTGTCGTACGGTATCTAGCGATCAAGAAATCCTGGAGAGGATCTGAATTTAGAAGGGAACTCTTTGGCTCGAATAAAATTCAAGGAGTTTGAAAAATATTTATTCGTAGAATCAATATCTCTGTCACTTTTGAGAGTTTTTTTTTAAGAAAACCACGATTTTCGTAATGAAAAAAATGTTAAAGCACAAGAGGACTTTGAAGCCTCTACGAGAATCTGTCAGAAAACTATTTTTCCACAGCGATACGTATAATTAGTCGTTCGTTCCTTCCAAAAAAAAAGGCAAACAATTCCAATTTTACCGCGAAGCGAGCGTTTCAAGGATTTTGAAAAATATTTATTCGTAGAATCGATATCTCTGTCACTTTTGAGAGTTTTTTTTTTAAGAAAACCACGATTTTCGTAATCAACGCAAAGAAATACATGAAAAATAAAGGAAAGAAATGTTAAAGCACAAGAGGACTTTGAAGCCTCTACGAAAATCTGTCAGAAAACTATTTTTCCACGGCGATACGTATAATTAGTCGTTCGTTCCTTCCAAAAAAAAGGCAAAAAATGCCGATTTTACCGCGAAGCGAGCGTTTCGCCGGTCGATCGTGACTCCCCGCCGGGCGAGGAGAGGGCAAGAGAGCGAGAGAGAGAAAGAGAGAGAGAGAGTTCACCTCTCCGAGTTTCCGCCTCAAGACCGGAGGATACGCGTTATGTACGAAGCCAGAACAGCGATCTGCGAGCTAATTAGACTGTACAGAGAGTCGCCGGGGTCCTCTATTCGTATACTCATCAAATTCAGGGAAAGAGAAACGCGACGGCGCGAAGCGTGCCTTACATCCTTTGTACTCCAGGGGGCAGGGCCCGAGGAGAGCGCCGTTGTTCACGGTCTCGTTCCTCCTGAACGTTATTCCCGGTCCCTGCTGGATGCATCCTTTGAAGCCTTCCCCGACTATCAAGGAGCCGTTGACCTCGTAGTCCGGGAGCGTCAGTATGGCGGAGTTGTAAGTGGCGTTGGCGATCACCTGACGAGAAGGACGCGGATGATGGAAGCGGGTACAGAGCAAACGAGCGAGAGCGAACGGGGCCGAGGTTGCGGCCAACGATCCTTCCCTTGAGTCGCCGGTGGAATTTATCGAGTCGAATTCGACTTTGAATCGATCGGAGCGCGATGTTTCGTAACGGCTCGCGCGCCCTCTGAGATAAATTCTTGTACGGAGATCTGTCGCAATCTCAATTTTAACGTTCGCAAGGTGAAATGAAAAGACACGTGCGCGCGATGTAATGATTTATTTCGGTGAAACGCGCTCGTACATTTTTATTACGACGAATGAACCACTTTTTTGAACGCGAACGCGTGATACTATACGCGAATTGGGACATTCCATGACTCTGAGCCGGGCTGACCCGTAGACGACTATTCCAACTGCCTCGCTAGTCCGGTTTTCACGTATTCTACGGACGACTGCGTGCGCGCAGCTCGAATTTCAACTTTTCAACTCGACCTTTTTAATGTAACTGAGGGCATAACCGAATTGCTTCAACCCAGGCTGAAAAGTTCTATGTGATCCATATGTGGTTTTGGTCATATATGAATTATATATAACTTTTGTATCAATCATCTACAGATTATATATGGATTATACAATCATTCAAAAATCTATATAGAGTCCTCATATGGTTAATATAGAGAAATCATATATATATAATTCACATATAACCAAATACCACATATGGATCATATACAAAATATTTATGTCGAATTTTTCCGCCTGAGGAGAGTTTACGAAAAAAACAATGAACTTATCGCACTGCCCGGAAAGCGAATAACAAACGCGAAAGCTGCAATGCGATGACCGGAGAAAAATGTCTGAATTAACGCCGACTCACCTGAGTCTGCTTCGCGGCGCTGAGCGTCAGATTACCGAGCTTGAAGAAGAGATTGACATTGTGCCAGGCGTTGTTTAGTAATTTCGCGTTGAGATTCGCCTCGTAACGCTGCTTGTCGATGACGGCCAGGAAGAGCAGGCCGTCCGGAGTGACCTCGAGGGTTATCGCGTCCCCGCCGAAGGTCTGCGAGAAGAGACGACCTCCGTCGCAGGTGCGAAAGCTCAGTCCGTTGTGGCTGTGGACGGAGAGGGTCGTGGCGAGCCTCAGATAGGCCGAGCCGTTGAAGTAAGCCTCTCGCGGATTCTCGTTGCCGTTGGAGAAGATTAGGTCCTGCGGCGCACCGATGGTGACCATCGACAGGGTGGATAGAACTGTAACGAAAGGGTGCCTACATGTTTCGGGCGATAACGATAACGCAGACGCACCTGGAGACCCTGACTTCATTCGGTCGTTATCGATTTGACCTGCACAACTCGCGATAAGCCGATATGTGTGTAGATACGTATAGCTGCGGTATCAGTGTGACGACGCACACTCGTAAAAATGATTGATTTCGCGGGTAAAGATAAGTCTACACTGTAATTAAAATTTGTATTAAATTCAATGTAATTATATATAAAACTTTTGATATAATATAATATCTAACACATGATTATGAAAATTAATATACACCATTATGAAATTTGTAAAGGCAATTTCATAAAGAAATATGTAAATGTTCATAACGACAGAGTATTTTAATTTTTATAATCACGGACTGGAAAAAAAAACTATACAAAAGTATACAAATACACCTTTTTTCAATGTAGAAGGAAATTGCTTAATATTGCAGTAATGAAATACACAAAAAGTGTACGATTTTTTATGGCTGAGAATAAATAATTGTTTCAGTGCATCGAATCATGTGCAGGTACGAGGTTTTCGTGTACACACGCAAATATATGCAGTTATCTCGCATCGCCGCTGGATTTCCCAACGAGACGTGCGATTGAGAAAAATAAATACCAACGTACGAATTGCGACACGAGCAAAAGCGCGGCAGGGAAACAGTATCGTCGCGGAATACACAGAAAAATATTTGCGCGACGACGGCGGTGAGCGAGGCGCAGAGAAATGGCATTACCGTCAGAATGAAACTAGACCGAGAGAAATCCGTGAATCTCCGTGTCGAACGGATCGATTCGTCGCCCGCGATCGCGATCGCCTGCCAGTGGTGTTCGAGAATCTCCCGGAATGAAAAATTTCTCCATGAATGACGCGCGCCACGCTTGCGCGGTGACTACAGAATTCTTGCCGAGCCGCCGATGTTTCCAATTGCGAAAGCCTCGTCGGAACTATGCCACGCTGTGTCCGTATAGCGACACGTAAAGGAAAAACGCGCTCTTTTCGACGCGATTCGAGTATCGCCAGAGGCGGCGGTCATTGATTATTACATCGCGACGAATATAATCGATTTACGAGTGATGAGTGTTTTTTTTACATCGATTACAAATCGAGTTGACGTGAGATAAACGACCCAGTTTCCGTTTGACTTTGAACGCGATTATCTCGAAACGCAAGGGAGATATGTCAAAAACTAAAGATAGCTTTTTTATAGCAGAAATATAGATAAACAACTTTTGTTTAAACTTTTTTTCGATATCCCTAATTGTTTGTGAAATAATCGATTTTTAATTTGCACTCTTCAACCAAGGCACTTTATTCCTGCACATTTACTCGAATAAATGCACGAATTCCATCCACGCGTTTTACTGCAACCTCGATACGAAGCGGAATAGCTCGTCAGATTTACGTTCCGCGGCGGGAGAAATTCCATCGCAACCAGCAGAATACGATGCAGCGAATAATTGCAACGCCCGAGCGGCGATGCCGACTCGACCGGGAGGATCTCGTCCTCCCATTCGAAGCGATACCGACAGCGGAGCGAAGCTTTCCAGCGCGGCAAGGGGAAAAAGAACGACGAAGACGACCAAAGGGAAGGGAGGAAGAAGAAGAGAAAAAAATGATTTACAAGACGCGCTCTCTCTGACGCAACGGGTCTTACGCCACGAGTAGGTATAATAAAAAAAATCATCTCCGCGACTCGAGGAGCTGCTGTGCAGGACGCCGACGCAGCTGCAGCCGCGCGCGCGGGCAGATAGTAGCGATACCGCGCGAGGAGAGTTGACCGCGCCTCGCGTCGCGCGCTGTCGTTGTTCCGGGTCTGGTCGAATTAGCGCGGAATGACTTCGCGGGAAAGTAGATGCCGCGTGCCTAATTCAGAATGTCACGTAGTTAATGGCCGAGGAGTGATGTCTTTCTCGAAAGTCCGTTTATTCGTGGGTATATCCGCGGTGAAGAGAATTTTGGTCGGGTAGGTCGGCTCTCGATGATTCGACTGGGATGATAATTAGTCGCGCTGCGACGAGTATCGCTTATTGGAAAGAAAAGTATCGTTTTTACGGAATGTTCGTTGGGAGTCCGCGTTAAAAAAAAGTAGGGCTGAAGCATGGCAGAAGAGTCGGGGAAGAGTTGAACCAAAAAAGTATGACTACGGAAAAAGTACAGCCCAGATTTCCAGACAATTTTTTGTTCTCCGATGCGTAGTCGAATAAGCTGTGCTTTTCAGCCGATATACACGATTCGTAGCCATGCTTTCTTGGCTCAACTCTTTTCAGATTTCCGCCATACCTTAGCCATACTATCTTTGCACGAGAAGCTGCGAAGCTGTTGCGGTAAGAGGAAAAATAACACCACGCGTCGATGTGACAATTGTGGAATACCTCGAACAAGGCATCTGATGGTCAAGAAATTCCAGTACAAAATCTGAAGATTTCACAGCATTTCACGTTTCAGGGAAAAATTAAGAAAAAAAAGTCAATTTCAAGGAATATTTTCCATAAAACGATTTTTCGCTTTAATTATTTATTTCACTGCAATATAAGGACAACGATGAGCGTTACGGGATCGTCGCGCGCGTTCACGTGACCGGTCTGCAGCGTCGCAGGACGTAGGTACCTGTGTGGGAGGAACCCGCGCGACGTCGCGTTTAGCATACGAAATGGAAAGTCCCTCCGAGTGCCAAGAATCTCGCGTCGCAGTCGCGCGGCAAGACTCCTCCACCGGAAGAGTGACGCGTCGATCGTCCCGGCGACGTGTGCCTCGGGCGATAACGGGGCAAATGCGGGGAAGGAAATGACGCGTTTCGATTCGGCGCCGCGTTCCGCGTCTTCAACCGGAGATACGCGTCTCGTGCGGCACGCGAAGCGTCGAAGTCTCCCGTGGAAAATCCCGCCGGCTTGCATTTCGTCAGACGCCGCCCTTTTCCCGCGCGCACGACACTCGCGTTCTCCGCGCTCACTTTCCCACGGCTCCGTTTGATCGCTAATGTTTTCCACGGGGAATGCCGATTAGCGCTCGGTTGAGAACTGCGGTTATCACCGAGTTATTGTTACTTTTCTCCCAGCGAGAGCCGAGATCAATTATTATTCGGCACGTGTGTGGACGACGAAATATTAATCACTTATTAAAAACCACAGAGAGAAACATTATTATAAATTATGATCATGTGCACCGAGGGAAATGTTTTAGTTGAATATGAACTCAATAGAAAAATGTATTTCAGATAAATAGGAATTTATTCACATCGAGCAAAAGTCTATTTGGATTTGATAAACGTTGCATATTTTTTTAATCGAGTACGAACCTAGTAGAACGTCAATCAAATTCAAATAGATTTTTATTTAAGGTTTCTCGAGCGTTATACTAAAAATAGCGAGAAATGCTTGAAAATGATTGCATTCGGTAGATTGAAGTAAAAAAAGAATTCAGTTAAATTTTCAAGTCTTTTAAGAAGTTCGTTGCAAAGATTTTTGAATAACAAAATAACATGTGTTCTCATGTGTTATAACTAATAAACCGCGATATTTCTGAGAAAAATAGTGAAAAATTCTGAAATTTTTTGAACAGCAAGTTTAATGAACTAAAATCATCTATACCAATTTTCACGTTCATTAAGAAGCCCGTTATTTTTTTATTAATTGTTCTTTATAAATTTAACCTTTGATAAGTCAATGTGGCAACGTTGCATGACGTACAGATGCATGGACCAGATGTTTTGGGCTCCATTTTTGAACTCACAGATACACACATACTATTGTACGTCAAACATTGTCGCCACATCGCACGAAGAACATACTTTAGAGTGTTACTGTACTTCAGTGGACTAACTTTTAGCAGGGAAGAAGCCCCTGTACCGCTCGAGAAACCTTAACGTGAATACATTTCTATTCATCTCAAGTACATTCTTCTATTAAGTTCGTATTCAACTAGATCTTTCTCCTGGGTGTGTAAAACGCGTCGAAAATATCGTCCACCAAAGTTACCCCGACCCTCAAAACAGCCCCGCAGTTTAAAGCGCCCGCAGCCGCTGACGCGAAGCAGAACGCCATAACAAACGGGGTTTAAACCCCGTAATAGAAAACGGAATCTAGCTCGCGCAGCTCCATCCACGGTTCCTTGACTCGAGCGAGCCTCTCCGCGAGCTAGGTACATGACTCAACGACGCGCTGGCACCGCCACGCCTTCCCCGGCGTCGAACTCTCTTTGTTGCGCGACCTCGAGAAAGGATCGCGCCGCGCGATGGCGAGCCGCGCGAACGGCGAGGACTGTAATTCGCGTTCCCCTCGATGGAAATTCGCACGACTTCGCGCCGCCGAAGGGTCTTTGAACTTGAAGAGCGGAGCGAAGAAAAATGGCGGGGGTTGTCCCGACCTTGTCCAGCTTCCGGTCACAATTATTGTTCTCCGCGTATAATATGACGACGATCGCTGCTTGCGCGGGCGGCGGTAAGCAATTTTCTTTACGACCCCGTAATGCGAACGAGCGAGGAGGGGGGAGAAATAAAGAGAGCTCGCGCACGGTTCGCACGTTCGACTTGGCCGGGGGGCGACAACTAAATTCCGGCTCGTAAACCGCTGTTATATACGATCGTCTTGGGGAGTCGACTTTTTAAATTGTAGATATTGCTGCGGGATGCCCTGCGCGCCGGAGCGATACGAATTCGAGTGCTATCTCAGGCGAAAAGGTTCTATATATTTTGTATAATCCATATGTAGTTTTAGTCATATATATGAATTATATCGCACGTTTGCGAGAAGACTATCATAACTCAAAATTGGAATTGTCCAAAGCGACGACTTTCAAAGCTGAATTATTATATTACACGAGCGTTGACCGTTTGCTGCCAGATTATGATAATTTATCATGAAAATTCTATAATAATTATTATAATCTCTGGCAGCAAATGGCCAACGCTCGTATAATGTAATAATTCAACTCTTAAAGTCGTTGCTAGGGAAAATTCTAATTTTGAGTTATGATACACCCAAAAAAATTTGGCCACAACTAGAAAAAATGATAGTAATTGCAGTGATAATTTTCTTCGCAATAGCAAGGATTCTCGCTACGCTAGCAATATTTTTCTAGTTGTCACCAAATAATGTCTGAGGCAGCCAGAAATATAGCTGGATTAGCTAAATATTTTGTTCAGTGTAGTCTTCTCGCAAACGTGCGATATATGATATTAACCACACGAGAATTATATACAGATTTGCAAACGTTTTCGTAATCCATATGTAGCCCTTATATGTAATAGTTAATATAGAAATCACATATAATCCATATACGACCAAAATCACATATGAATTATACAGAAAATATACCTATAGAATTTTTCCGCCTGTGACGTCACGGCGAGCAGTGCAGCGGGCTCGTTAAAATCGTAGCGACGGTTATGCCTCTAATGATGGTACCTACGACTCGAAGGAACGACTGTATATAATGTGTCGGTCGGTTTAAAAAAAATAGAAAATCATGTGATCCACTCGAGCGAATACATAGAATACCATCAATCATGTCCGCGCGATAACTGGAAATCGCCACGGAGGACGACTCCGGTCAACCTCGAAGAGCAGCGTCCATTCATATACGTACACTCTCTATACGTTCACGGATACCCGTATACCTACACTTACGCGGGTTGATACGCTATAAGATCGCCGCGTTTATACTCTACGTGGAAGTACATCGTTCTTCGCGAGAAGCCGAGACGCGTCCTGTTTACCGCGGCGCTCTCCTGAATTATTTAAAGGCGCAATCAGCTGGTTTCGTAACGTGGCCCCTGCGAAGGCCGACGGCATTGGTACGGGTCACCTTTTTTTTTTCGTAGCGACAAACTCGTTCGACTAGAAAGTTATCCTTGGTGGGACGCGACGCGATAGCTCTTGTATAACAAGAATTATCGACGAATGGTACACGCGTGGATGCTGCGAAGATGGTTCAGCGTTATCCAAACTCTTCCGAGTAGAATACAGTGAGAGAGAGAGAGAGAGAGAGACTAGGAGAACGCTCTCGTGGGTAATCGTAGGATAGTTTCGTGTTTAGCAAACGGTGTCGAGCTTCTTATCTGGAAGATTCTTTCGTTCTTCTTCCTCTCCGCGCCAACGGATACCTGCTTCGTGTCTTATCGCGGGGTTCGTTTTATAAGATGAGCTACGCCGTTCAAGCGGAGTGTAGGATTCCGGAGCACGCGCGCAGGTGTACTAATGCGCGTAGAGAATGTGTCCTCGACGCGATAGAGTGGATGGAATATTTTTTTTCTTTTTCTTTTTTTCTAAAAACGCACGTCATCCGCGAAGCAGGAATATTATCCCCTCGTACAATTTCCGTGTTCTGCTTTGTTTGCTGCGTTCATTTCTTTGTTCGTTTCGGATCATAACTGTAACTTTCAGCGAATGCAGTTTCAATTAGGATCTTTCATTCCGTAGCGCCGAATACAAATCTTTATTTTTCTAAAGAACGTATGTACATGCATTCTAGGTAGACACCGGAATAACCGGTAACACGAAAAGGGAGCTCTGCCCAGGTAGTTCTACCTACGCCGCCTTCCGGGTTACGCCCCTTTTTCGGGCCCAACGTGGAAAATGCATTCCGATCGGATTACGGTATACCGGTCGTCGCCGCGCAACGATGGCCGCTTCCACGATCGGTATATACCTATATCGGTGCCGGTGAACGACTATCATTCATCGCGCCTCTTCGACGAGGACCTCTGCGTGACCCCCTTGGCAAAATCATCACGCCTAGATATCGCTGCAGTAGTTGAGAGGCTCTGCAGCGCAGTTAGATCGCATCGCGCGATGACGCGACGGAGTACCGCAATGCAATTCCGCGTTAATAACTCCGCGCGGCTAAAGCGCACGCGTAGACGTATATCTCTATATACGTGCATAACTCGAGCACGTCGTCGTTATAGTGTAAAATCGGCGAGGGGGGAAGAAAAAAACGGAAATACCGCATTAATTGAATGCCTCGAGTCCGGCTATTACGTGGTCTGTAATCTCGCGCTTCCGTAGAAGTGCACAACCTCTCGTTCGATCGTTAGAGAGGCTACTTATATCGTGGTTGTTCGGATTCGTTGCTCATGATTATGGTTTTGAATCGAGGAAAGATCTGGTAGGTTGAAAAGTGGGATAGATGTTCCAGTTTCCGTTTAACTTTGAACGCGATTATCCTGAAACGAGGTCGATATTTATGTGAAAAATGTAGAGTAGCTTTTCTATTTTAAAAATATAGATAAATATTTTGTATTTAAACTTTCTTTCCATATCTGCAACTGATTTTGAAATAATCAGAGATTTACTCTATTTTTCTTGCAATGAAACTTATTTTCTCACTTTCTAATATAGTAGGTATATCAGTTTCTTTAATTATTTCATATTACAGTAGTGTGTATTAATTATGTGGTAGGATGAACGTAAGTTATTAATGTTATTAAAGTCACAGAGAAGTGAATACACGATCATTTATCGATAGAAAATTAATTCGCGTCTAATTTTAATTAAAGTAATAACGCATATTCCCTATACGGAGGAATTACGTGAGCGCGCTGCAATGCATCGCTGGTATTTTCACCACCGCCAAGATACACGCGTAATCTGCGCGTCTCGCGCGCTCGTTCAGCACACGCGGCGCGTATAAATGAATGACGAAGGTGGCGAAGCGCGTAGGTGATGCACGCGATGACTAACAAAGATTTTTGTAAATCGACCGTGAATCGCGCGAGACAGGATATCGTCGCGCTCGCCTTACGTATACGTTTCTCGCGACGGATGCGCTTCGTCTTCCTCTTTTTTTCTTGTAACGGTAACTCTCACCGCACTGCTATGGGTTCAGCGCCGTGGATCAGTGACCGACCAGCGGCTGAGCGTGGCACACCGATGCGCTTCGCGAAATTACACGTCGCGTCGAGCGAGATATAATATGAAACCGCAAGATTATTCCGCGCTGAATCGGCGCGGCTTCCCGCTTCGTCCCGGTCGTATCTTTCTTAAGAATTGTTACGGCGTCCCGATTCACGACGATGGGTCCTGGATGAGAACCCGGAACTCTGTCTTCCAGATCTGCCTGATCAGAACTCGTTCGAACATTCGTCAAGACCGAATCGAATTCTTCTTGAAAGAGGAAAAGCAAGGAATAATCCGCGATTACATGGCACACGAGACTAACCTTATATTTGTATATTTTCTTGAAAATTATTGTACATTTTTATCTACGATAAAGTCTTATTTATATCAATGTAGGCCAAAAGTTCACAAATAGCGAGACATAAGAGTGACTGAAATTTCCTTCCCGGTGATTCAATTTAGCCTGTTATGGTGTTATAAATAGAATTATAACTTTTCCAATACGTTACACACACGCACACACACATACGCATGTATTTAGTTTCGTAGTCCATTTCTCATCTTTATTCGTATATCGCGTAATCAAATGCCGCGGCTACTCATTTCCCTTCAAATATTAGATCCATCTTTAACCTGTATTATTGTATCCGATCTTTACCCTGCCTCCGTCTTCGACCAGTATCACTCATATCCCCAAACAGGTTAAAAAAGATTAGTTTTAACTTTAAATAGCCATTCTCCACCGAAACATCTTCAGATTCTGTATTAGAGCAGTCAGGACGCTCTCTTGTAGAGTAAACATCCAATTAAACTCATTGTACGACTTTCAATCGTTTATTTGTGCCATCCGTAGCAATGATACCGCCAACGCGGGCTATTTTGGCCCTGTGTCCTTCTTTGACCCAAATGAAGAAATAAAATAAAACGTTCTCAAACTATCTTGAGGAAGCAGATTTTAAACAGGTTGCGGTAGTTTCTGCTAGGGCGCAGATCTGTACAGCTATTGACGTGCATCGAGTAGTTTGAGAACGTTTTATTTTATTTCTTAATTTGGGTCAAAGAAGGACCCCAGAGCCGGTACTTTAAACGCGCCTGCGATAAAACCGCGAGAAGAGATCCTCGCTGCGGATAACGAGGAAGAAAAACAGAACGGACCGCCGCGAAAGATCCACATCGAGAATATTGTTCGGATCTGAAAACACGGAAATAGGGGGCAATTTCACGCGAGCCCTGCCGTGAAGAAAGAGCGCGTCGAGGGTCGACTTCCGCGTGTAAATGCGAAAGCCGAATGCAAAGCTCTGCGAGGGAAGCCGAGCGTGGTCGTCACAATGGCATCGCGGCTCGAAGAGGAGGATAATGAGTTTCGTAATCGGTACGAAACAATCGTTTTTGACCGTCGGAGTGTATTTAGTAGGTACTGCGCATAATGCCCATATACTTACATACGTACGGAATATATAGGTAACGGGTATATGTATGTAAGGTACACAGGAAAGTAAGCCACGACGCGTTGACGAGAGACGAAGCGTTCGTACGAGCTTGAATAGGTATACGATTTTATTAATGCATCTCTCCTCCATTGTCTCCGCATCGACAATGTCTCTCGCTCGAGACGAGGTGAGACGACTCCGTGTATGACGACATCCTTATAGCTTTTGGGCTAGCGTCGTGCGGTGACACTCCGCTGTAACGCCCACGTCCCTCGCACGAAGGAATATGTATACAAGCATACACACATGTGTACGGGGAAGGTTGTACACTCGTAGAACTCCTCGAGGCGGATCTTCGATCGAAGGAAAGATACGTCCGTCGACCACAACGTATAAGTGGCTTCGGGGAATTTCCTTTGAAACTCGATAATCGAACGATAAACAATGAACGGAGCTTCTGCTTAATGACTTCGAAGCGAGACTCGATGCTTAATGCGGCTTAATTTGAAATGTAGTTCTGACCATAGCACAGTGCTTGTAAAACTTTGTTAATTCGGAGTTAATAACCCTGTAACAGAGTCGACATTGACCTGATATTGATTTAATGGCCATAAATAGGTACCAATTACTGGTTATTACTCTAGAACGAGACGCAGGTACAATTAGCTCGTGACATTTCGCATTTAATAGCGGTTATTTCATTTTCTTTTTATTCGAGATACAGGCAGTGTTAAGGTAGTAGTCTCGGGAACACGATTACGGCAGATTGTCAAGCAAATTTTTGCAGAGAATCTTTGGACTACTAAAGAAACATTACCTTAATTTGGAGGGGATCTACCATTTTGAAATAGAACTATTTATTAATTATTAAATTATCGCCGTTTAACACGGGCTCTTATGGCCGAAGTTAGATATTATACTATAATAAACAAATGGCGCGACAGATTTTGAAGAAACTTAGCCCAATGATAAATAAACCTTGTCCACGCATTTTTCAAAAAAATGACTTATTTTGACAATTTTGATTAAACGGATATATAAGCTTTGAAAGTACGGCATTTATGATGATATTCGAATGTTTTGGAGAGGGTAACTGTGATCGTGCAACAATGTACAGTGCCGAGAGTGGTAGAAAGACGCCCCACTCTCCGACAAACACAATGGAAATCCATAGCGACGTTGCCACGATCGACAGTTCGATGAGTAACGGGAATATTTGGTTATTGTTGTGCAGGCGCACGTGTGTGCGTAGCCTGTATCTCTAATGAAAAGATTTCGAGTACAATCCGGCTAATAGCCGAGTATCGTACGTTGTACGCAGTGCGTCCCCTATAAACTTTTAGCTGTTACTATCGCGAGACTACTACCTTAAGGCCAAGCAGGGGCTATAAATGCGCTCACAGTCCCGTACCTTTCCCGGAATGCTAATTGCCGGATGCTTCCTCATGAGTCACGTGTCACCAAATTCACTTTGCTAATACGGCTAACCATCGGCTACTTAATCCGTTTATAATGAGAGGTGACGACAAATTCCGACCGATGGTCTATCGGAAAAGCCATTCTTCTAGGAAACCCGAACAACCACCGCTCGGTCCCGTTAGGTACCTACATGATTCAGGGAAGCGTCCTTCCTCGCGTTCTTACCCCTTTTCTAGCTTCCTCCGTCATTCTCATTCTAGCCAATCAGAGCACACCGCATAGCCCACGCTATCCCCACTATCCGTTAGTTGTAAGATATATAAACCGCAACCAAAATGCACGCTTTTCATTCTGTGCAATCAAGTGGTCAGTGCCTGTTCATCCATCAGTGTATCTCTACAGTTGCAAATCTTCTTTCGTAATCAGTGTGAGCACATCGAACCGATTAACATTCTCGTGTTTTCAAGTTATACTTTCGTACGATTTCTGTGCATCCTTTCCGCTCAGTAAAAGTACCTTTTCGGAAACGCGTCACAGTGATCGTTGTTCGTGCGGTGGTCAGTGCGAACCAGTGTGTTTCTGAATGTATCGCGGCAACCTCTAAATCATGGACGAACTCATGCGGGATCAACAAGCGCTCCACGTCCGCATTAGCCGGACGATGAGAAAATTCCGGGAGATGGGCGCCTCACAGATGACGCGCGGAGCCACGACAGCGCGTCTCAAGACGCTCGATCAACAGTGGAGAGAATTCCGAAAAAACCATAAATCAATCAAAGCTAAGTCCACCTCCATGGACAAACTCAAGCCATACTTTGCGGAAAGGTTATTTGAGAGGACTGAAGAAGCGTATACGGTGGCACAAGGTGAGCTGTTCGAATTTCGCGACTCGCTCGAACATACTGCAGCCGCGTCGCCTCGTCATCATCATCATCGACCGACTGAATCATCGAGAACCGCACACGGATTATCGAGCATCCTACGGGCCCCACGTTTAACCTCGCCAAAGTCCAAAGAGGAGTCCAAACTGAAGAAGGTACGCTTCAAGGACTGCGCGACCGGCCGGAAGGAATCCGCTGAGGGAGCTTCGACCACCGGACGCGTCGACGCGTCGACAGCAGCCAACAGCACCGCGACGACGAGTTTTGAATCGATTGCCGGCAACTTCGGAGCTACCGGTCAGACGGCGACGACCAGTCTCTTCGGCAAACCGACGAGCGGCTTCGGAGCCCCGGCCACGACGACCGGTGCGTTCACTTTCAAACCGCAGACCACTACCAACCTCTTCGGCACCGCCGGATTCGCCGGCACTAATAGCGCGGCCGGCACGGGAGCTTCGACCACCGGACTCTTTGGCGCGTCGACGGCAGGCAACAGCAACGCGACGACGGATTTCGGATCGATTGCCGGCGGCTCCGGAGCCCCGGCCACGACGACCGGTGCGTTCGCTTTCAAACCGCAGACCACTACCAACCTCTTCGGCACCACCGGATTCGGCGACACCAGTACCACGGCCGGCATGACCGGTAGTGTTGTCAAATTTACCCCCGTCACCGACACCGACATCATGATCAAACACGGCGTCATCCAGAACATCGACACGCAGCATCAATGTATCACCCGTATGAAGGAATACGTGTCCAAATCGCTGGAGGAGCTGCGCTTCGAGGACTACGCGGCCGGCCGGAAGGGATCCGCTCAGGGAGCTCCGACCACCACCGGACTCTTTGGCGCGTCGACTCAGTCGTCGCCGTTCGGCGCGTCAACGGCAACCAACAGCAACGCAACGCCGGATTTCGGATCAGTGGCCGGCGGCTTCGGAGCTACCGGTCAGACGGCGACGACCAGTCTCTTCGGCAAACCGATGAGCGGCTTCGGAGCCCCGACCACGACGACCGGTGCGTTCGCTTTCAATCCGCAGACCATTACCAACCTCTTCGGCACCGCCGGATTCGGCGGCACTAATAGCGCGGCCGGCACGGGAGCTTCGACCACCGGACTCTTTGGCGCGTCGACGGCAGCCAACAGCAACGCGACGCCGGGTTTCGAATCGGTGGCCGGTGACTTCGGAGCTACCGGTCAGACGGCGACGACCAGTCTCTTCGGCAAACCGATGAGCGGCTTCGGAGCCCCGACCACGACGACCGGTGCGTTCGCTTTTAATCCGCAGACCACTGCCGACCTCTTCGACGGCGGCAATCGGGCGAAACCATTCGGGGCGGCCGCCCCGACGTTGCCCTTCGCGCCAACTAACACGGCGACATCAGAAAGTAATGCATTGTTGAGAGAAGTAATTGCTCTTATCCGAGAAATGCTTTTCGATTCAAGAATATGTAAGCTTAGAAGTTCTTAAGAATACAGATTTTTTATCAAGGAATATATGTGTATTATTCTTGATTCGAGGATACCGTCGTTGTTACGAAAAATTCTCTCTGCACGAAAAGAAAGAATTGAAGCATTTATTTGAAAAACAGCACATGTCCGAAAGTGGAGTTTTGAGAAAACTAAGAAAAACCATCTACCTTATCCCTGTTGAAGTTTTTTGTTTTGGTAAATGTTTTTTTTACAACGAATATGTAACACAAAATCAGTTTTATAGAAATATATATAGAGTGGTCTAAACGTGTACAGGAACCTATGTTTATACCTAAATTTTGTGTAGTCGAATTTCAGCAAAAATGGACACGTGTTGTTTTTCAAATAATTGCTTCAATTACTCGAGCCAATCGAATGTTTTCTTCGTGTACTTAACCTGTATAAGTCGATCCTGTAATTATATCATGTTTACGATTAAAGGAAACATTTGTTCGACACCAGCAATTATTTTTCTCCTTGCAATCCACATGACGTTAACAAGACGCCGGCATGTTTTATCAGTATATAACGCGTGGAAATTTCGTTCCAATGAAGAAGTCCCTCTCGCAAATTTGCTTCCTCCCTATGTGCACAGCGTTCGTCGCACCTAAAGACAGACGCGTACCTACTTAGCCGGCGAATATCGACTTTCCAAGAATATACGTATACACCTTGCAGCGAGAACGAGGCTTTGTTACGTACAGAGGCGCACACTATGCCGTGCAAAAAGTTTGCCTAGGGCTTCGTAGCCGCTCGGTTGCAAACCTTGCGCAACCAACGGAACCGACGCGGGGAAACGGTATGGAGAGGAGCGAAGAGTATTTCACCTCCAACGAGCGTATACGGTAGGATCCCTCGAGATTTTCTCCCCGCTTCCGCGCGTCGCCGTGGACGTAACAGAGGTTTCACCGCGTGATCGCGGCTCTCCGTGCGATCGGCTATCTGGTTCGAGGCTCTTCCTCGGCAAAAGTGGAACGAGGGTGCGTTTAACGATCGGTTTCCAACTGGACGTTATTTCTCGGTGGACTGCGACGAGATTTCTAACGCGTACGTGTGGGAGTTCTGCGTGCGCGTAAAAAGCGCACTGATAAAAAAAATACAGTTTAATCAAGCAAATGTCGTCGACTGATTCTCCCTCAGTCAACCGAATGATATTTGTATCGAATCAATCATCGCTTCGTCGATTTGATAAAAATCTCAATCGTCAATCAACTAAAAGAGAGTCAGTTGGCATCACTTGGTTGATTCAACTGTATTTTTTTTATCAGTGCATGAGAAATACTAATATAATAGATACCTACGCGTACTCCGCGTGTATTCGTATATATCCGTCTTTAAAAAATCAAGAGCCACGCAATTTCGAACAGCGCGAGAGAGGGGTTATCTCTTTATCATTCGCGATGATTCAGAGCAAATCGCGACTTCCTATATGCGTTATCCTTATCTCAAGGCACGTGCCGTATATTTACATGTTTAAAAGTGTTTTACCTTCGACCATACGTGCAAGTGGTTTAGGCATTCCGGCGACTCGATAAGACCCGATATACAAAGTACGCAGGCACGTGTGTACGTAGATATATGTATAACGCGTTATACGAACGCACGTAGGTATGCCGACGTTTAAATCGCGAGATTAATCTGCTCCTATGTTCCACCCACTACGTCCCTCCTTCTCCAGGCGTCACCAGAACCAAGATCCTCTCCCTCCTCCTTTATTATATGTATATTTCGAACGCTCCGACCTCGTGCCAAGCCTTTATATTTAATAATAACATGTATATATTCATTTATGGATAAGCGCGCTTCGTTATCGCACGCCTTTACGACGCGCTGCGTGCTGGATTTAATCGGAAACTGATTCACGGCTCTCTATATATGTATGTGCGTATGTGTAGAATAAAAATAGAATAAATACTCCAATAGAAGTTCGTCCAAGTTTAAAATTTATTTCCTTGAAAACCATTAGAGATATCAAAAAAAAAGTTTAAATAAGAAATATTCGTCTACGTATATACTACAAAAAAGCTATTCTACATTTTTGACATATCTCCACCGCGTTTCGAGATAATCGCTTTCAAATTTTAACAAAAACTGAAGCGCTTATCCTACTTTTACACACGTCCCATAATCGAGAATCCATCGCGTCTGATAAACGAAGGAGCAACGAAGGAAAAGCGCGGAGAAACGCGACAGAAATATCGAAGGCCGCCGGAGGTGCCGCAATGCACGCCCGGCAAAATTCGTATCGAGAGAGAAACGCATAGCAGTAGGTAATGCACAGTCGGTGGCACGGCGCGACACCGGTGTTCGGTTCCACCGCGACCGGTCGAGCGAATCTGGTGTAATATTTCGAGCAACCCACGGGCCGATGTGTAATGTAGCCGAGGCAGTGTCGCTTTTGCTCCACGCGAGAGAAAATGCGCGCGGTGTTCTGAAGTCGCGATTCCGAGTGCAATTGCAGCGCGGCGCGTTTCTGAAAACCTCGCCGGTATCCTGCGAGAGAGGAAGACACGTCCCACATGGCCCCCTCTCGAGACGGGAATCGTCGCGCGGCTGGGAATTTCCAAAGAAAATATTTGACGCCGTTCGCGATGCTGGAACCTGATAATCGGCAGATACCCACTCCGACAGCCACTTGTTCCAGAGACAGAGACCACTCTTGTGTCCCGCGCCTGGAAACTTGAACGCTCGCGTGTGCGCGGCCGTGTGCGTGCGAACGCTCGGAAACTTTACGTGAGAAGATTCGATGCATCCTACGTTGGGTATAATTTCGTGGGAAGAGAAGATTTTGCATGCCTCGTAGTTTGCAGATCTTCGGTGGGAATCGAAGACTTTCTAGTAATAAATGATCCTATGCAGAGAAAACAATGTATTTGTAGTTAATAGATGTTTGAATATAGCGAGATACAAATTTTATCAAATCAAGTAAATATTCGTTAATAATTGCGATATTTATTTGTTTGAAACCGTTTGAATGCAATAAACGTTTTAATAATTAACATATATTTTCTTGTTCTACACAGAGAAAAAGAATTAGTTGGATCTACTGAAAATTACTTGCGGGGTCGCGAGTAATTATTTATTTATATCAATGCAATCTTTTAATATATTAATTCGATATCTATTCCTTACAATCATGTGGAATAGCATGTGACAGCAAGGAAGAAATATCTAATTAATATGAAAAAAAGATTCAATTATTAGTACATCCAATTAATTCTTCTTCTTTGTGTAACGAAATATTTATTTCACCGTATTTAAAATTACATTTATTAACTGTTAATAAACCGTTCTCTCGGTGTAACGTTCGACATACTCGGCCTCAGGATCGCGTTAAATTTTACAAATCACCAGTCCATTCTCACCATCGCAAACCTCCCCAGTCATCACAACAAATCCACTCCGTCGCGACGGACTCAACCGCCCGCTTTTCCCCCTAAAACGATTTCCAGTCGCCTACCTATACAACGAAACGGAGCCGTCGTCGCTTTCGTGAACCGCGCGAAAGAAATTCTCACGAGAAGGCCATTCTTCGGCAATTGTAACGGCGATCGGCGGGGATCGCCGGACGATCGACTGACGTCATCGCCCGCGAGGCTTCGTGACTCGGGTACGACGATTCGCTGTAGACGCGCGGTCGGGTTCGAGCGTTATTATTCGCGGCTCTTCGGCGCGTTTTTCTCTCCAGATTCGCCATCGCCGACATTGTCGCGAGTTTTCGTCGGCGACTCGCGCCGCTATTCGCCGGGAAGAAATTATAACGGGTGAAAAACGCCCGCCGGCGAGGAAAAAAAATTCGACGTCCGTTCCCTTCTACTATACAGCTGCGCGCGCGGCGCTTGTCGATTCAGAAAGCATGTCCATCCGTGGGATGTTGAAGGCTCCGTTGCGGATTTCACTCCGGCCGACGCGCGGGAGAAACGATCGAGTCTATTACTATACTTCTTCTCCAGAGTAGCGGAGCGTCGCCAGGTGCTCGATATGAGAATTCCCCGCGCGCATCCGGTCGAATCGTTTCCCGAATGCTCGCGCGTCTCGGTTCCTTTTTTTTCCCCGTTTCTTTCGAGGCCGAAAGTGGGGGACGCCGATGTACACACGGGAGGGATCGCGTGCCCGTGTAACGTCGTAGCGCTTAACCTACTCAGCCGAGCGTGGAGAAAAACTCATTAATGCACGCCGTCGCTGGGTTGTCGTTTCCACCTGTTATACGAGTCGGGCGAAACTTTGCACGCGAAGAGGGAAGCCCGTTGGACGGCACTCGGGACTTTTTCTGTGAAGAATTCGAGGAATTCGGGTAATTCGAGGGCATTTAGTGCCGCGTCTCGGGAACGGTTGTTCCGCGCTGCTCAAATTTTACTCCGAAGAAATACAAATCGCACGGGGAATCACACGAGGCGAGCATCAATAGAGAACGCGCGTTTTTGTTAGACCTAGTCGCTGTAGAATTGTATACGGACTTTGAATCGGTGCCTATATACTTCGTCAATGGACGAAGAAAAAGGTCCCGAATGCCTCGACGATCCTTTTCACCGCAGCCGGGCTTTTATTTTCCCGACGGAACTGCTTCACACGAGCGGTACTCGTAATCGGATCAAAGACGATCGATATTCGCAATGGTGGCGCACGCGAGCGAGCGAGTAAAACGGCTCGATAGCGCGCCGGAGAGCGTTCGTTCACCGAGGATGTCGGTATTGTTTGGAAAACTCGGTACCGCTGTTACGGAGGGGAGTCGATAAAATTTGCGCTCGCACCGCGCGCCGCGGTTCTGGAATATGTCAGTGATAAAAGGTCCTCGTGACGTATACCGCTATAGACGGGGAAAATATATTTCAGAGAGGCGTCGGCGCCGCGGGCCGGCTGTGTGGTATCATTAGCGGTCGCGTTAACTATTTCGTTCATTAATTTCTCTAACAAATTCGAAAGCCGGGATCTTCTTCGGTGAATGCATTTGGTGTGCGTCTATTTGAGTACGCCTGAGCGTTGGATCGTTAAAAAACCTAATCTTCAAAATATCACAGAAAAAAACAAATCGTAGCATTTACAAAGTTTCTGGTGAATTTCGGAGCAAGATCAATTTATTTTTACGATAACTACGATTCTAGTAAAAATTGTAATAAAATTTGTAGAAGTTGCAAACACTTCTGTAATTTTTACTAAAACTGTAGTTCTCGTAACATTAAATTGATCTTGTGTCGAAATTTCCCATAAACTTCACAAATGCCACGATTTATTAATTTTTTTCGTGTACACCCGTTAAATTGTCATATTAATTAGTTAGCCATTAGATGACAAACACAAATGCAAATCTGAAAATTAATACAAGTCCCGAAATTTCCCACAAACTTCGTAAATACTACGCTCAATTTTTCTCCATGCACACCTATGAAATTATCACATTAATCGGTCAGCCATTAGATAATAAAAGCAAATGCAAATCTGGCAATTAATACAAATCTCCGCAGTTACCAAACCCTCGATTAAACTCGAAGAAATTCACACGTCAGCGAATCGTCCAGCTCTTCGCAGCCCTGCACACCGCAGTATGCACCGCCGCGCAACGCGGCGGAAAAAAAGGCAGCGAAACGAGCCGCCGAGAAGCGAGAAAACGCGAGTCTCCGCGTCCGATTATACGTATGCGCGTACAAACGCTGCGCGCGAGGAAATACGAGAGTCCTCGGCGTTTCGCAAGTGGCGCAAAAATATCCGGGGAGAAAATACATCGCAGGCCTCCCAAGCGGCAAAACCCTGAGCCAGGTAGGCCTGCCATCAGGTGTGGAGCCCGACGGGTCCGTCACCTGTCACGCGTACCCCGTGCCGCCTCTACCGTCGAGCGCAAAATAATAATCCGCGCGCGCGCGCGCATCTGAAATTCTTTCGCACGTCACAATGCAAACACGCGGGGCCTCGGGAACGAAATTCCGGGATCGTCGAGGCGTGGAGAAACGCTGCTCCGACGCGGGGAACCGCGGTGCGCCGCGGTGGAGTCAGGTGCGATGGCGAACGCGCGCGTAGGACTCACCTGCGACGACGGTGAGCGCCCGCATTTCGGCGGCAGGTAGCGCACGAATCCTGGCTGGAAATCCTCGAACGAACTTCACCGGTGCACTTCACTCACGACACATCGCCGGACCGCATCCCGTCTCGCGCAATTTCGCGCGTGAATTCTTTATAAATCGCAATCGGTGGAAGACACGTTGTTCGTGCTTGCCGCTCGGCCACCCGCACCACTGGCACAAACACACTGACTGCTCCGTGAAGAACGCTTCAGGTTTCCCCTTCTACGCTGCGTTTGCCTTCGTTGCCATTGGTTGCCCGTCGTCAGGAGCGGATCAGGTCGAAGACGAGTTCGCGAATTCCGCGGTGTGTTCCCAGGTGTGGTTCCCCCTGCGACGCTGGGTTCCGGTAGTTTTAAACTGCTCGTGACTCTGCTTCGTCGAAAAAAAAATTTTTTTGGGGAAGCAACGCTTTGGGTTGCGCGCTATTTCGGCAATTTACGACTTTTTACCTGCGTCTATTGGTTATCGGATAATTGGGTCGTGCATAGATTGTTTAGTTCATCATTCGATAGATCGTGCCTGGATTTTATCGCGAACATCTTTCCTTTCTTGAAAACTCCGAAAAGTTCAAAAATGAAGCGTGTTTTAAAAATGCTGAGTTATTACGACCCACCATGCACAGTTAGAGTAAAAGACTCGATGTACTTGTCGCCCGAAAAAAAGGGAGTGGCACAATGCAACATTCCAAAGTTCAGGTGATTAAAAATCTAAAAAAAGTAACGTAACGTGACAGAGAAAAAAATCGATAACTTTAATTTGAGACTAACGATAGGATCTACTATCACTTTTATCAGATGATGAGTAAGTACGACCGAGTCATATATCGTAAAACATTGAGTATGCTGATATTTGCATTCTTATGAATTAAACGTGTAATTTTGGATGATGAAAAGTATAAGAGTCAGAAAAAAAACCTCTGCCGTGACAATATCTGAGATATTGCCGTGACCAGGATTCGAACCTGGGTTACTACGGCCACAACGTAGGGTCCTAACCACTAGACGATCACGGCTATCAGAGGACTCGAAAGTTCGATTTTATACAGCATGAAATATTATAAATATGGGCCATGCAATTGTAAATATTGCATATCTTTAATTATAATGTAATCTATATGTATTCAAATTCGTATACTCTATATGACACAATTAAAGTGGTATAAAATGAAATAAATAATTGTCCGCGCCATTCGGACAGATCTAGCGCACGAAATGCATTTTATTCGCATAAATATACAATGGTACTGGCGATAAGAAGCAGAAATCTGTCAGGGAATGCAAGAAATACTGTTTTTTGCGGAAAAGAGAAATCCAGCTATCCAACCATGCAATCAATCGTTCGAACGACTGGCCATTTGCCTTATTCCCCTTCCCTTTTCTCATGCACTTCCGCTTCCTCTTTGGCTTTGACAAGACTTTTATTTATAGATTCAAGAGACTAAACTTTCGTATATTCTCGGGCGAGTTAAATTCGTATCACCAGTGAAACGCGGTCCGCCGATCGATAGTAAATAAAATGGGCGTGCGGCCGGTTGAATTGTGAAAGATCGTCGTGCTTTCGCATATCTTCTGGTCTGCTCGCACCGCCGTGAAAATGTCAGCTGCGTGGTGAATCATACATTCGCTGGCTCGCCTTATCCCGTTCCGGTTGAGAGATCGTTGTTCCTAAAGTGCAGGTAAATCTCGCTTTATCTCCCTATCATGTGTCTCGTTAAATTTGGTAAAAATATCAGTGAAATGCGCAAGCATTCCTCGTGCTCGTCAGTGTTCGTATCCGCCGAAACAACGTTCAAAAGGTTAAATAGGTTAGAAACGATTGCTCCGATTTTACCACCGGTCACCTGTCAATATTTTTCTGCACGTTGCACCAATTTTTTTATTTGCCTTCGCAATGTTCGTCGTTCCATGCTGGCACTAATTCAATTATATGGCGTTCTATGCTCTGTGTATTTTATAGTAGCTGTTATATTAGGTTTCGTTTGTATATTTTTATGGTGTGTTTAAAATTTCTTAAATAAAGTGTTTATAGTTGGCAAGCTACAATTAAACTCTGTGTATTTTTATTTCATTGAATATCGAAAGTTAAAGTTATATCCAATAGTAACCAAATAAGGTATTTAACCCATACATTGTAAGGATTATAATACAGGAAACTCTGTTTTATGTTGTAATCATGTTAGAATTAATTTCTTATTACAAATTAATAGAACGTATTGTAAGCTTTTAAAATATAAGTGTAGCTTTTTTTAATTAAAACTTCTATGGCTTGACTCACACCACTTCTTTTTTTGCCAGCTAACTTATGCAACGTCCCCCTTTCCATATTCAATCATTACTCGTATTGCTTTTCAATTCAGCACTTGCACCGTCACTGTCCTCCTGAAAATGGCTTAACTATTGAGTTATTTATTTATTTTCTCAAAATACATCAATGAAAACATCGAGACACACCCGTCGTTCTTCCAGAACGATGGAGGAACCGTTAGGTCGGAGGACTTCTCCGTCCAGGGACAATGCTCTTTCCAGCGGAGGAGAACCCAATAATGGTCCCACAGTCGTGACCGCGCTGGATGATCGTCTGTTGGACATCTCGACTCGACATTCGACGAATGTCCTGAGGACGACACCCGCGAAAAAAGCTAAAAGAGTACGTTTCTTTCGAAACGGAGATAAATTCTACACAGGAGTGGTCATGGCAGTCGCTCCTGAGAGATATCGCAGTTTCGACAGCTTAGCTACCGACTTGACGAGAGCTCTGATCTCCAGCGTCACGTTGCCGAGTGGCGTTCGTGCAATTTACACAATGGACGGTAGAAAGGTTCAAAGCATAAATGACCTGGAAGACGGTAAATGCTACGTCGTTGCGGGTCAAGGCGAGATATTCAAAAAGGTCGAGTACTCCTCTTCGAAAGTGCGTCGAGGCGGTTCTCTATCAGGCCTGCCACAATCTCCAGCCGGTACCGGCAGAGCCGCCGACACAATTCCTGTGTGCTTAAAAGCCAGAATCGTCACCTTAATACGTCATGGTACAAAGCCGCGTCGAGTGGTGCGTCTCCTGCTGAACAAAAGGAACGCCCCGAGTTTGGAACACGCGCTCGAAGCCATCACCAACGCCGTCAAACTCGACTCTGGTGCCGTGAGGAAAGTCTACACGATCTCGGGTAAACACATCACAACCTTGGAGCAATTTTTCGAAAACGAAAATGTCTTTCTGGCATACGGCAACGAGAAATCCACTCAGGAAGATTTCGAGCTGGACTTTGAAGAGTCAAAATTAGTGCAAAGCTTTCGCAAGGGACTGTCCGTGTCCAGGAAGCAGACCGGCCCGATGCCGAGAATGCCGAAGAAATCTGGAAAGAAAGCCATCATCGTGCCTGTAGCCAAAACTTCGAAGCCTTCGTCGCTGTTCTTACCTGAGCCACTCATGAGTCAATATACCATGGGTCATGTCATCGGCGAAGGCACCTTCGCCGTTGTCAGGCATTGTGTTCTCAAGTAAGTAGAATAATTGAAGCATCCGGTAGAGAGAGCTCGAGCAGGCCGTATATTTGCAACGCTACCGTTTATATTTCAGAAGTTCAGGTGTAGGATACGCGATGAAAATCATCGACAAATACAAGTGCGAAGGAAAGGAGACAATGCTGGCGAGCGAAGTTGCTATTCTTCGGCAACTCTGCCATCCGAATATAATTAGATTAATTACCGAGGAGGAGACCGCGGATCAGCTCTTTCTAGTGATGGAGCTTGTCACGGTGATACAATCTTTTCTACGTACTGTCGAGCTTTTTTATAGCCCGGAAATGGTACTTTGGAATACATGATATCGCTTCGTCTAATACAGGGGGGAGATTTATTCGACGCAATAGCCGCTGCAACAAAGTTCTCCGAGGCGGAGGCAAGCATCATGATCGGGCATTTGATGTCCGCCTTGGCTTACCTACATTCCCATCATATCGTTCATCGCGACGTCAAGCCGGAAAATCTCTTAGTGGAGGTGGAGGGTAAATACGTTAGATGTCTCAAGCTGGGCGACTTTGGACTCGCTCAGTATGTCAGAGAACCCCTTTACGCGATTTGCGGGACTCCGACGTACGTTGCACCGGAAATACTCGCGGAGTCAGGATACGGCTTAAAGGTAATTATAATTTTTTTTTCGCAATAATCCATTTTATAGCTGATCCGAGTTTTTTAGTTATGTACATTGACTCCAATACAAATATGGATATACAACTTCCTACGTGTTTAGACAGACATCTACCCACGTGTTTCCAATAATTATCTCCCGTCCCGACCTTTCGAAAACGCGCGCTCTCTCTCTGCCTTAAAAATACTCAAACGTAGCAAAATTTATCTGTTTTTACTCTAGATCGACGTTTGGGCGGCGGGTGTGATACTGTACATCTTGCTCTGCGGATTTCCGCCTTTCGTGTCGCCCGAACGCGAGCAAGAAGAGCTTTTCGAGCGAATTCTCAACGGACAATACGAGTTCAACGACCGCTACTGGGGCTGCATATCGGACTCTGCGAAGGAACTCATATCGAATATGCTGCAAACGCAACCCGAGCTTAGGTTCAGCGCCGAAGACGTTCTGGATCATCCGTGGCTCATGGTAAGTTTCCACACGTTTCTTCCATTTCCAGGGGACTATTTGTTTCTTGCTCTTCGCATGGCTTACGTCGCAATTAGAGTATTGAAGTGAAATGTGTCTGGAAGTAATTCCCACACACGTAAAACAGCCTTTAATGCTCTTTCCAACCTAGTATCTCATTTTAGCATTTTAAACCTCCACTGTCGTAGCTACGTCTTGCACGAGATCTATACATGCTGTCTCACGAATAACTCTCATTACTCCCTATATATCGCCTATTTAAACACTAGCACACTGTTTTTAAATTGACCCGATCACGTCCGCTTGAAAAATCATCCGAAAAGTCAGTGTCGACGCGATCCGCACACTCCACGCTGAGATATATCCCCGCGCGCAATGTCCAGCACAAAATGCTTCAGTAGCGGTTTGTTGTATCTGTAGCGGTACTTTTGTTTTCTTTTGTCCCGCCTCTGTAAACCAGCAGAGCTTTCTAGGAGACGTGCCAACCGCAACAGCAACTGACCAATCGTCGGAGCAATACGGGGATCAGCAGCGTCAGCCGATAGGGCTGGCGACCTTTTGTTTGAACGACTTTTCCGCCGGTGGTATCGCGAGGGCCGGGAACGACAATGGGGTTGGGTCGGATGTCCGGAGTAGTAGATCGTCGGATGGTTCCTGGAGCAAGCTTATCAGGACGATGAACGCTAATAATGAGGATGAGGTCGACCTAATGGTCGGAAGTTCTGGCGACGTGAACGATGGCGAACCCATTTCTCTGAGCACTGACTGTCTGCAAGACATTCGCACGGTTACCAGATCTTTGCACGATCTAACATTCGATCTCGATCGGTGCACGGGTTCCACCGCGCTGTCTCGCACCAGATCCTGCCGGCAGAAGAGCCGGTCCGGCTCTTCAAACAGTATTTCCGACGCGATGAATTCCCCGCGGAAAAACGGCAATGCCGGAATATTTACCGGTAACGCACACACCGGTCCAAAGAAGCCGCAACCGGTAGAACGGTTCGGGCGACTGCGACCGCGCAGAGAGAACCCTAATTTATATTCTAAGAAACAGACGGGAAGCAGGGGAAATGGCAATTCCTTATCAAACATTCATTCCAAGTCATCCGCAACTCCTAGTCCGCCCCCCGATCATTTGTTCGGTCGCAATATTGATTCTCCCAAATCCGCCAGGGCTTCCGCCAAAAAGCCAAACTACTCAAAAGTCACCAGGAGGGAAATTTACTCAAGCTCAGATATCCCCACTCTTTGATTTCGAATCCACCAGAAGAATACAAAGTGCCATCGGATGCTAGTAGTCGAGAAACGAAAACTTACAGAAATTCACGTCAAGCTCAGCCCCCCGTCGTAAGACCAAAAGTATTGAAGTTCGCGAAATTTTCGTGTAACTCCGTCGTTAAGCGATAAGAGCTTCTGAAGAGTTAAGGAGCTGCCGAATCCGTAAGGCAACGAGAGCGAAAACAACCAGCAAGAAATGCAAACGAAGGAATCGGAGCGAGAAACGACATCAAGAGCAAAAGATTCAGTTACTTTATGCCGGGTCCGATGAAGAAATCTTCCGATTCGAAGGAGACCAACAAGAACTCAAATCATTCCGCAATAGTAAATGCTCGGAAATTGAACTCGACGGATGAGCTGGGGGAGAGAAACAAAAACCAACCGCTAATTCCAAGAGATTCAGCCTCTACACTACGCCGCCGCCTTCTCGAAAATCGTACAATGCCGCGAAGAACGAAGCTGAAAAGGGCACGGGTAAGAATTCAAAGACGAGCAGCAATCGATCAACTACCGCTAAATCCTACAGACCGGTTAAAAAAGGGAGTAGATTGCGGGATATCACAAAAAGAAGGACTCTGATGATAATCGCTTATTGGTCATCACCGACACGACTACAGCGAGTAGGAGCAAGTCGAACAAACAGAGTGTTCACGTCAAACTCGGATATCACCTTGTCTGCGTGGATATCAGGACGAACGAAGTCACTCGGTGATTAAATAAATGTACGTCGCGAGTTCAGTATCAACGACTGTCGCGGCGGGATCGCGATCAAGTCGAAAGGCTGACAAAAACGTCTCAAAGACGTTCGTTGACTTATTCCAAACTAGATTTTGTCTCGATTATGAGAAACTACGCGCGAGTGTCGCCAAAGTGTTTTCCATCGGGATGATCTCCTCCGTGGATATCGTCGCGTAGAATCTCGGGTCGAGTGAACGTATGAACATTAGAAAAAAAAAGGGGAAAGAACAATCCTACATCGAATCCAGATATCAGGATTCCTCGGGACGTGCAGTATTATTCCTTTCGAAGAAAACAGGATTTTCGCGAACTTCGAAACGAACGAGGTCTCAAAGCGCAAATAAAACATGCCAAATGCATTTGAGTAGTTTTATTTCGTATCCGTTGTAAATGTATAGCACGAAGCGCGCGATATTGCAATAAGCTAGAAAATAATGAAAGAAGAGACGGCCAGCTTCGTTGGCAATGTTCGTAAGCGGTGATTAGGAAGAGTTTTAGATATGTAGCGCACGTATAGAGTACAAGTCCCAAAAACTTTAAAGAATAAACTCGGTCGTAATGCTCGGACCGAGTGACGGAGAATCGGGTAAAGGATATCTAGGAAACGGTAGGCGCTTGTCTGGTACATCGATAATACGTATTTTTGCTCAAACGGACGATTAACGATGCGAGGATAGAGCGAATATTTTTCTAAAATGTTGACAGCGCGTCACGACTCGTGCCTGTACGAGCAATAAAAGGGAGAGTAACATAAATTAACGATAGAAATAATCAAAACCGAGAGAAGTCTTAACAGAGATTGCACCTCCAATGCTTACCACGAGATTTGACAAACGCAATGCGGCATATTGTGAACTTATTTTTTAGCAGCGATCACTTTTCGCCTCCCCTCCCCTTAATTATAGCGTAAGTCTCTCTCCCTTCTCCGTCCCTCGGGCTTCGAAGCGAAATGTCCTGAGCCTCCTCCCTCCATACACTGATTTTCTAACGCGACCTTACTTTTTCTAATTGCAATTATGTACATACACGCGCACGCGCGCATAACGATAATTATTATTGACAAAACGCTACTTAGGGATCCTTATCGATTCGTTCGTAGTTCACGTATACATAATTATAGTCGATACATTGCAAAATTGTACGCGAGCGTTGAATCGCGCAAAGGAAATAACCGTACTTTATATTATTATTAAGGTATAATTCATTCACGGGGCACGCGTGCATACGAGCGCGCATTGCTATGATAAGATTTAGGTTTAAAAACGATTCACGCCAAATATTAAGATGCATCGATGATTTATTTATATTATATTATATATATGTACATTATACATACCAAATTTCATAACCCATATCGATTTATAAATCCTTCCGCCTCGTTTATCTGCATTTCACGCTCCCTGTAATCCCTTCCTCCATTTAATTCCTTTTCACGACTGATGTCATAATGACGCGCGTTTGCTACGCGAGGCATTCATTATCTGTTCCGCCGTACGGCATTATCACGAGAAAGCGAAATCAATTGTATGCGTTTAATCATTGATAGAAAGACGTCATTAAAACAAATACGATCAAGCATTATATTTCGCTTCACTTAACGTCCTCGCGTGTTTGTCCTTGCCGCGGTGGAACGTCAACATACAACCGACTTCTCTGTTTTACAAGAATTTTTTATTTTACTCATTTATTTGCCCAAATTTCCATTATTTTAGATTCTTAAAAAGAAGAACGTTCAATTCGTAATTCAAATGAAAGTTTCTGTCCTCCGTTTTTCAAGCTGTGATATTTAGCTCGGATTTTACTGTTTACCGAAATTGGAAATTCCCGAGTAAAATGCCGGGGATACTTTAGGACTTGGCTTATTTCTTTTAGAACACGCGAGTAGCGCTTCCGTATAATTATATTTTCGAGAATTCCGAGTTTTCTGGCATTTGTATATGTAATCGCATATCGCGAAGGTACTACATGTGTTTATACGCTCACACACTAATAAGCGCGCGCGCACGTACGACGCGCGCCGTTGTGTTCGGCAACGTCGTACTTGGCGCTTCAGTACGAGGCTCGCGCGCGTGCCGTAAGGGTGGCTGCCCACCCCGCAGCCCGGGCGAACGACGTAATTTCAAATGTCCGGTACATCATGCACGTCGCGCGCGAATTAATGTGAATATCAACATATCAAAATGTGACGAGTGTGCCTCCAGTAAAATTCATATCGATCGACGAACGTATACATGTAGTTGTAGCGCAGTGTTTTCGCGGTACTTCGAGTGTCACGTTGCGTCTTCTCAGGTAAGGATCCTCCCTGAGCGATATTGTTTACGACTATGGTGTATACATGCATACAAGCTGAGGTAAAACCCTGCATTCCAATTATTCTCCTTAAAAAACTATAACAGCGATAGCACAAATTGGAATCGAGACTTTTCATACTAACTTTCGCTCTTTTTTAAGGAAATTGAAGGTTATATTTTTGAATCGTCATTTCGATCGTTATTGCGATTGTTCTGAAAAATGCGATTGGCATAACCTAATTCTTCGAAAATTAACTATAATTCTGCAGAAACTCCGAAAATTCCGAATTCATTATAATTTTCACAAAAATTTCTAAATCGCGCGGGTACAATTTTCGATTTCCCACAATATATATTTATTCAAACATTTTAATCAGTCATTTTTGCCAAACACGCTTCGCGTTACGAATTGGCGTCTACGAACCCCGATAATTTCCACGTTACAAACGAGAATAAAATAAGAGCCATTCCCCAAATCGACAAAACCACGCGAGATGTACTCCTGCGCGAATAGTTCCAGCGTGTTCACGTGTCAATGCGCGTTCGCTCGACCGGTTCGACGAATTCTTTTAATAACCTCATCGAAGCGCGACATTCGACACGTGTCCCACGAAAGAAAAAAACGTCCCGCGGCGTCGGGTCGCCTTTGCGGCTCGTCAAACTCGAGTGTTCGAACGACGGCTTTCGAAATTGGAGCGGACCGCAATTTCTACCCGAATTTGGCGCGATATTCACAACGGCCGCCTCTCGAAGTCCGATACCTCAAATCCCCCGCGCCCATATATCATCTCCGCACTGTTAACGCGAACCCGCGTAACATGCTACACGTCGAATCGACTCCAAGCTTCGGGGAACCGGGGAACGTGTGAGACGCGAATTCCATCGTCAAAACATTACGTCACACCGTTCATCAGCCGCGCGCACGGTTATACACGCGGTGAAGGGGGACTCCCCGCGCGACTTACAGGATTATCTTTAAGGTAACGAAATTGCAACGACGAGCGGGCCGAAAACGTCGTACCTAAATTTGGTAATTGGAAACCGGTATTTCTTCATATCGATTTCGCAACACGCGCCGGCCGATGTGCACGTATATACGCGTATCGAGAAAATACGGCTGTGTGCGCGCTGCAAAGCGCAAGCGTATGTACGGGTCGCTTATAATCCAAAGAAGAGGATCCGTATTTATTTACGCGCGGATTCTGACGCAAACCGCGATACGGACACCGTCGCGTCCTTCGCTCGTATCGCTGCGTAAAAGCGGAAGTCGCGTCGCATGACACTTTCTCCGGGAGACGCGAAGCGCAGGAGAAGAAACGTCATCTCGGAGTCCTGCGCGGCGCTCTCGGTGCGTTATTAATTGTCCGGGAGGGAAAATTCATTTCGCCTTTCCGCGCCGGTCCCCGTTCATTTCTAACGGGGCACACGCGTTAATCCATCAACTGCGATGTGATATACTCGTATATACGCCGGTGGTAACTTCTCGATGGGCGATCTCTCGACGCGTATGTGCATCCGCGCGCGTTTCGCGCCACGCGTGCGCGAACAATACGCTCAGGAGGTACGGGAAGAAATATGATAACGTTCTTTTTTTTTTTCGCCGGTCTCGCGACCCGCCGGGGTTCAACGCACGTATACGAGTATATATACAGTAGGACCTCAATTATCCGAATCAGTTGGAACGTTCGGATTAGCGGAAGTTCGGATGACAGAACAGTCATGATGGTGAAGCGATGCTCCACGATAAAACGATATTTGAAATATAACTCAGTTCATATATATATGTATTTGATTATAAACGTTTAGAAAAAATTATAGAAATTGAATGCTTAGTTTGGGGTTTCTTTATAGTGAAATTTATAATTTTTTGTCGGCATACGATCAACGGTAATAAAAGAATTGTCCATGTGCATTTATGTATGACTGCGCGTCGCGAAGATCTGATAAAGACACAATGAGAAACGAATATACAAGCGAATTAAAATCCTGAAAGACGATATGAGCTTGCATACGTTCGAACGCCGGATTGATTTGACGTTTAAATGATAAAAAATCTGGATAATGTAAATCGTTGTTCGGATAATAGAACGTTCGGATGAAACAAGTTGTGATTCGGATAACGGAGAGTTCGAATAACAGAGGTCCTACTGTATAGGGAAAGGTCGTCGCGCTTGCTCGCTCTCCTACATATACCTACTCAACTTGAGAGGAAACCGATCTTCCGATCCCGGCTGCGCGTCGACATTTAGAGCATAGGCGTTAATTTGTTGGAGCCGGACTGTGTTTATAGCGTTCGGTTAGCGTGCCTCGCGCACATATTTAACGGGCACACATTAAACACACTCGAAGTGATGAATGTCCCGGCATACGTCTGCGGCATAATTACCGGAGCGTCGCGTCCTCCGCCTTCCTCTCGATTTATCCTCCCACTCCTTGTCTCTCTCGTCATCGCTTTTCATACGAAGACACCGCGTATTCGTCGAGTGCCGCAGACTCTCCTTTTGTTACCTCTCACATTCCGGTGCAATGGTCTTTTCGAGACGCTGGCATTGTTTGGCTTTTGGAACTCGTTACTCGATAGTTCATTGTCGCATGCGTGTACCATATGAGGCTAGACTTACTCGCCAGGGAAGAAATTTCAATCACTATTATTTCATTATTTATGAACTTTTGGCCTACATCGATATATATGACTGTTATAAATAGAAATGTGATCTTCAAAAAAATACTGTATAAATATGAGCCAAAAGCTAATGAGATAACTGTGATTTAAGTTTTTTTTCCTGACGAGTAAGCTTAGCCTCTTATGACACATACTTGTGCCTAATAATCTCATCGACGTAGAGATCGACACTGTCGAATTTAAATTGAATAGTACACGTTAAAAAATGTTTGGGTGTGAACCTGTATAAACCACTTTTGGTGTTAGATAACAGTGGCGTAAGATTGAATGACACCAAATGCGGTAAACATAGATTTACACTGGTAAAATGGCGCTAAAAATTAACATCACATTTTTTACTGTGTAGGGTTATTTATTTTTTTTTTGGAACAAGGTTTTTCATTTTCACCCAATGTTCCATGCGCGCCATGAATTCTTGCCAGTTTTAGACAATCTCATTATTTCGGGGAGGTACAATAAACACTTCCCCGCTTCCCTCTTCCTCCCTCTCGATGTCCCCCGTTCCCGGACTGTCGTCTCCAATGGAAAGACGCGGTACTCGAAAACCCCGAGCACTCTGTTTGCCATTCCAAAGATGACACCGCGTTCGCGAGGGACGCCGCGCGCGGAGCAATTTCTCCCGCCTTTTTAATTCAAATATCCCCCACCCCATGCCGCGCCCCGCGTCTCGCCGTCCTTCCAGCCCCGATAATAATTACACGAGGACGAAAAATCAAGAGCGATACCGCGGCGAACACTCCGAATTAATTCGCGTGTTGAAGGTCGTCGCGCAATAATTCACCCGACGCATAGCTCGCGACATGTTGACTCCTCGCTGCCAACCACCCCTTACCTGTACATTCGATCCACATCGCAAGAGCGTTTTGCATTTAATAAGCGACATAAACAACGGCTAACTGCCCGGAGGCTCAAAAGGAGGAGCAACAGCACAGCGGCGGCACTTTATGGGGCTCATAAAGCGATAAAGACATCCGTACAAATGTACAAGGCGACTGCTGCTGCTTCGTTGGTGGCGAGAGGCGCGAGGGTGACTGTATAACTGACACCTTTCTCGTCGTATCTTTCCTTGCAGCCGGTTCATATAACGCGAGAGAAAAATACCCTCGAAACGCGACTGTAACTATATAACCGATAATCGTGATGCATTATGGCTATTCAAAGAAATATGCAGTGAAAAGAAATCTGGTTAAAAGAGAGAGCTATAATTTAACTAGAAACCATAGCATAGAAATCATTATTTTTTATATAGTTGATACTTCGTATATTTTTCCTTTTGCGGGATGAAACACGGCGTGCAATTTTTGTTGTGGTTTTCGTCGATACAATTTGTAGTGGGTAATTCTTTTAAGAGTATCAATATTTTGTTGAAGTGAATATTTTTAGGGGGCCACCTACTACTTATCCTTTTCTATTTTTGATGCGATTTGTATGGTTTTTTATTCATTTTTGTGGGGACGATTCAAGATGAAATCGTGTAGGATTCTGTATACGGGATGATTTTTGTTTGATTAATATAGTTGATACTACCATGCAGTAATACCTATTATCAATTTACTTTTCTGATTAATTTAACCATGACGCATGGCTATCGTAAACTGTAATCTTATTGTTACTATAATTATGTGACGAAAGTTACTTTGACTGCATTCATGTTTAATCGTAAATATGGTACCAGCAATCAGGAAAATTCAACCTCACGATTATGGTTGATTTTACCACCCACTTTTTTCTCAGAGACTTTCTCGAAAAGATCGTATATTCGCGAATAGAAGCCGCAGAATTTCACAAATCCAGCTTTCCAACACCACAGGCACCCCGATAAATACTTTCCGCGTGCAAAGTCCCCCCGTGCTGCTTGCGCATTCACGACGAACGTCTTCCTTCGCGACGGAAGCGAAAACGCACCCCCCGAATTCGCGGGGACGGCGCGGTCGGGATTCCCGGCGCGTCCAGGATATCGCGTGCTCCTCGGCATAATCATAGACCGGACCCGGCTACAAAGGCTAGGCAAGATAAAGATAGCCTTAATTTACTTACCCTTCCGTGTTTAATCGATGTTACCGCGGGACAAGTGCTTAAGTCCGCTATACAGGCCGATGCAGTCGGCGATAGCGAGCGCGTGTGTCTCCGCCTTTGTGCGATCCACGATCCATTCGTTACGACCCTTTATCGCTGATTTAGCGTCTCCGAGAAGGAGCGGGATAGCCTTAATACAGCCGAAGTCCATTAGGGGCAATCATCGCCGATGCGGGATCGAAGAATCCGCGAAGGAAAGTGGTGGGATACATTCCGCGCGGGGCGAAAGGGGGATGAACATTTCTAGGACACTGGTCATATCTCGCGAAGGCGGGGAGATAAAAAACATGGAATTCGTTAAGCCCGTCACCGCGCCTTTCAGTCCGGCGGTGTGTGTCAAATCGAATTTCCTTTCCTCTCGAGAAATCACATCCGTCCTCCCGCGAATCACGGGCGTCGCGGGGTGGGGTGGGGTTTATTTTTTTTCCTCCTCTCGACGCTCTTTTCTTTCTTCCCCCCCGATCGTCCCTTCCTCTTTCCCCCTCGCGCTCGCTCTCTCCTCCGAGAAAGTCGGGGTTAAATAAACTCCTTTAAAGGTCCGACCGGCTCTCCTCCGCCTTACGAAGGGTTGACGCGGGAGGGGAGGGACGGTTCTAGGTTCGTAGGTAGATAAATGGCCCGCTCTCGTGAACTCCTCTGATAGAGATATTAATCTTTCTCCGTTCTCTCTCTCTCTCTCTCTCTACATCCCTCTGCTTCCCTCTCCCACTCGCTCGAAAGCGCGGCGCGTCTTCCTTCTTCCACCCCCTACGAGAGCTGACCAGCCCGGTTCTCTCTCCCTTCCGCTTTCTCCTCTCCCTCTCGCATCGCTCCAGCATCCCGTTCATCCTTTCCTCCTCATCCCCGCCGCGCTTGCTATGAAAAGTAGAGTACCATATGTCTCCGTCAGAGAATGGCAGGGAGGTGGAGGGACGTTTGTGTGTCCTCACGGGTTGACTACAGTAAAGAGCCAGCGGTGCTTTCCCCCTTTTCACCCTGCTCTTCTCTCCTCCTCTCCTCCTCCTTCCCCTCTTTCTCTCGAGATTTTCGATATCGCGTGACGTTCGCCATGAACGTATTTTTTCCTCCTCGCTCCCCATAAGCTGCGAGGAAAGAGAGAGAGAGAGAGAGAGGGAGAGAGAAAGCGCAACCCTTCCTAATAAATCCAACGACGCGAACCTGACGCAACTCTTTGACACGGGCGAAACGTGCGTGCGTATACTACGCGACGTACTCTACGCGCGGTGGAGAAGGCGAGGGGGGTTCGTGACGTATAACGACAGTAATGAGGGCAGGTGTGAGGAGGAGGTCCACGAGGCCGGTATACGGTAAAGCGAGCGTGTACACGCGCGAGACGCGTGCACACATGTGACCCGGGGACAATATAGCGTTCCACGGAGGGGGTGCACGGTGCGGTATGATGTGGTATGGCGTCGTGTGTATATCGCGCCGGAGGTGGGAACAGATCGATAGCATAAGGGGCACCGGGACCTTATGGTGCCTCCTCTCTCGCGCTTCTCGTTCAACGCTTCCACGAAATTAACACGTGTTTTGCATTAAACGTCGCGTCAATCCGGAGCGCGTGCCTTGTCGCGCGTACGTGTGTTTTTATAGCCCCTTAAACGTAAACACCGTCAGAAGCGATCTTCGTAATCGCGAGGAGAAATTATTCGTCCGGCAACGGGCGGTCGTGTTGTTTGGTTTTAACCACCGCAAGGAGACATTCTGGTTGATGCACCGAGAGCGAAAGTTTCCGGTTGCCTGTTACCCGGTATATTTATCCGCGCGTCGTCACTGCTGAATTATGTATTTAATCGAAACAAGGCGGAAGAGGAGTCCCATCCCAACGGAAGAATTCTTCCGAGTCAAAGAATTATACCCGGCTAGAGAGCGCGAGTCACGGCACGAGCAACCCCCTCGACACGAACACGCCGCTAATCTTGTAAATGCACGACGGAGAGGGATAAATCCGTTCTCTCTCTCTCGCGCTCCGAGAGATCTCCGTATACAACACGACGAAATTTCTCGTCGTTAGCGAATGTCGGCGTGCCAAGGGGGCAACGCGGTCGGATATAGTGATTAAAGCGATACTTCCGGTAAACGTTATCGGCGCGTTGCCGATACCATCGCAGCCTTCGATCACTGTCAGACTCTCGAAACCCCTCAACACCGTGGGAGAACGGTCCCATTAGAGCGATACGTGCCTTATCCTTATCTCCGGCTCGCGCGCTACACCGCCGGCAGGACCTCGAGTCCCTTTTCACCATCACGCGGGGGTTGGAGGGGGGGGGGGGGGGGCGGGGGCGTCGCGACGGTGCCTCCCTGGGCGCGGGCTTCCACCGCCGTGGAGCGGCGCTCGCGTAACTAACCGACGGTGTCCCGTTAATCTATTTATTGCGTAATAATAACAAGCGCACGCGAGTGGGTGACTCGCGCAGGGGGCGGCAGTGTATTAAACGCGCGTACGTCGCGCGCGGTGTGCGATCAACAGTCCGAAAGTACGCGGAAGGAAGGAGCGCGGGGGGGATGGGGCGGGTCGATCGGCGGCGAAGGGAGTGGGGGGAGTGTCAAGCCTCATTAGACAGCACGGAACCCCGTATATCGAGTATGGAGAGCCACGGGGGAGCCCGTGGAAGTACTATACGTACCTACGCACGGCGAACCGGAAGCTAACGATGTTATATCCCTACCCTCTGCGCGCCATCTCCCACCCACTTCCGCGCGCGCTCCCCCGGGGTGTCGGAGAAAGTGCGTCCTTCGACGTGGAGACGCGCTGGAAAGCGATGTCGGCTTTATCGCGCGCTTGATTCTCTTCGCGGATTCGGGAGGACAGGGTTGGATGTGGAGTTTCCGTTGTTCGGTGGTAATTGCGCGGGGTGGGGGGGAAAATTGAAGAGTGTTTGTGGGTACGGCGGGAGGGAAGAGAGGGAGATACTATTGAAGTCCAGAAGTGGAAACATTCAATAACTGGTACCACTTTGCGGGCTACAAATTGATAAAATTATTCACCAGTTGCATGGAGAATATTTCAGCCGTTATCGGAAACTATACGCGGCATTCGAAATTACATCGTACACTCGAAGCCCGAACATTTACAGAGCTACCGTAGAATTGCTTCCGAGAGTGACCCGATTATTAATTATCTCTCCCCTATAGCGTCTTTCAACTATTTCCCTGTAAAATAACCCCAAATACTGAGTCGTCACGCGAGCCTCGAATAAAGGAACGGATTACGTAATACCCACCGATTCGCTCGGTCTATCGATCGATTTGCGTAAAATCGATGTCTACCAATTACAGAATTACTCGTAAAAATAAACCGTATCCAAGGGTGTAACACTCTTCCGCATACCTAACATAAAAAAAAAACAGCCATAGGACATTAATCTCGTATTCACCCCCGAAGCTTATACGAGTAAAGCCTAAACAAATATAATAAATTCACAGATGCCTCTCTCAAACGTCTGTACTTTTACACGCGTTTCTCCCGCGAACGGGGCTTTATTTATACGTTCACGGCTTTCCGGAACACGATCGTATAACACAATGGTTACCAAATGAAGTGTCGTGCCGTTGTGCAACGGACAAGCTCGGCTCGAACGCGCGAACGGCGTCGAATATGAGCGGTGGAGTTAATTTGTCCGTAGTGTTAACGATGTTTATGCTAGCAGCCACCGCGGGGATTCCCCGGCTGTCATTAATCACGCTGCAATTCGCCGTGATTAATACGCTTTTCGCCCGATTAGCTCTTACCGAGTATCGCGCGCAACCGTTGCGTTCCGCGTCGGTCAAAGCCTGCCGATGATTCGATTTGTCCGGCAGTACTTAACGACTCTTAATTACACGCTCGACGAAGAAACGCTCCGGCGAGCAGCGCTTCGGCGATATCGGTGGTTCACCCGCGCCGCGCGTCGACGACTCCATTTGTCTTTGAGCGCCGTCGATGACCCCTGCCGATGGTAGACCTCGCTCTCCCTTTCGCGCGACACCGATATCGCGTCCCCGCGAGGGAACCGCGTCGACGAAATGGAATTCGCCGGGAAAATTGGAAGACGCGAAGGATCGATGGAAACCCTCGGACGTGGGGTCAGCGAAAAACGACGATTCGTCGGGCTCGGGGATATTTCGAGCATCGAGGGAGGGGCTATATTTTCCATAATGAATACAACGTCTTTATTGTCAATAAAAGGAGTGATAAGGTCGGGGTTCGGGGAGAGCGAGTGTTCTACAAGCTGACCCGGTGTCGAACCCCCTCTTGATTTCATTCCATCGTGATCGACGAAATCCTCGCGAAGGGAAAAATGTTGGTTTCTCATTTTTTTGAACTCCGGTTATTCACCCTTTCGTGTCAGAAGCTTTTTTTCCTTTTAATTAAAAGTTTAATTTCATTAAACTAACTTTAGTTTCATTTTTTTCCCTCCCCTTTCTTTCGCCCTTATATTATTATCGTCAATCATTTAAAGCGATTTCACTCATTTTCGAATCCGTTCATAAATGTCGCCAATTTCACGGCTGTCCGCGTCTGAGAGAATTATCGAGGATACACACGACGCGCCAAAAAGGGAGGATTGGAATTCGCCAAGGATCAATGAGAACTCCCCCGTGCGTGGGGTCGAAGAAAATCGGCGATTCGCCACGCTGTGGAGTGTTGTGCGCAGCGCGCACGAAGCGAAACGTTATATTTTCTATCGGCCGGAACGTCGAGAGGAAGGAAGGAAGAAAGGGAGGATAGCGAGGGGTTGCAGAATTCAGCCGTGTCCCTCTGCCGAATGTCATTTGGTACCTGAGTCACGTAGCTCTTCGTATTGACAGGCCAACCAGCCCGGCCCAGCCAGCCAGGCAGCCAACGTACCCCTCCGCGCGCCTACGTCTCTTCTACTCTTGTTCCTCGCAGCCGCGGCTCATCCACCCCCACGTGGAACACGATCCCCGGCAACGCGGGTGCACGGGTTCAACGGTGGCAGATAAAGTTCCACGGTTTTTCCTTTTAGGAGAAAAAGGAACGCTCCCTCCTTCGCCGTTTCTCTAATAAGGGTGGTACTTTTTGTTTCAGGGTACCTACTCTGCGTACAGTGCAATGTTACAGCGATGAGCCTGCAGGTCCAGGCTCAGGCCCAGCGCCCTGCGAGGTACTCCCCTCAGGAGACCGTAAAGGTGAGTTTTTAAATTCTTTTTATCCAAAATTAGAACGTGATTGCAGCGAGATTTTATCTGATTTGTCCGAAAATCAAAATATTTCGAATTGACTGCTTGACCATGTTATCTTACGTATTTTCTCGTGCTTATTACGAAAATTATAGTTAATTAAGTCGATATCTCGAAGGTAATATAAAATATCGGCGATTTTATGCTTAAAAAATTAATATTTCCTCAAAAAATCATTGATATTTCGCTTTTTCTTTGAGATATCCTCAATAAATCCGTGACTTTCGGAATCGACGCGAAAAAAATAGATCAGATAGACTGAATTTCCGAGAAGTAAAAAATCTTTATTTTTCACAAACTCCCCTAAAGTATTTTCCTCGTTATATTATGTAATATTTTGGGGCGGGAAAAATCGAAATTGCAATTCTGTCATTCAACTATGCGTACACGCACTATTGACCAAAATTGAATCAAAGCGTACAAGTAGATATCCACTTTTCCCTGAAAAATATCCTTTCGAGGAGATCGGAGATGCGCAGTAGCAGGTGTTTTCAGTTTCATCTTTCGTCATCTCTGGAGCAAAGTGCATACACCCGCCAGAGCGAGTCGAGCGCGCGATCGCGTCCCGTCAAAATAACGTTTCTCGCTATTCTTCCTCGCGGAACGACCTCGCCGCTTTGACGGCGTCCGCTGTCGTCAAAGAATCTCACTGTCCTCGGCAGAAATAACATAGGACGCCACGCCGGGAGGAGTAGGGCCCCTCTCGACGCGAAACGACAACCTCCATCCATCCGCGCGCTCTCATTTAGAAGTTCCCTCACTCCCTCCCTCTATACCTCCCGAATGCGCTTTTTTACACCGCGCGGTGTAATTAACGGAACAAAGCACCGTGGCGGAGTGGCGGCGCGCGAGGCTATATACGCAGGCCACCCCACCTCGTCCGGGGTTAATTCCCGCCACCGTACGCGGCTGACTCTAGGCGACCTTGTATCACTTTCCACCTTAACCCCCTTCCGCACGCAGAAATTTTACACGCGGATGCCCCGCCGGCTCGCAACTTCTTGCTTCGCCACCAGCGCGAGGGTTGGCCCTCGGGACTTTAAGCTCGGTTCACGCGCTCCCAAAACTGTTGCGGTTTACCCCCGCGTGCGCAGAGGGCGGGGGTGAAAGAGAGAGAGAGAGAGAGAGAGAGAGAGAGAAAGTGAGAAGGGAGGGTTGCCGGTGTCTGCGGGAGGTGAGAGATTTCAGACGGGGTTTGCCACGCCCCGGCCATGAGGACGAGATGATACCATTTCCCTCCCCTCGCCGATTCACCCTCTCCCGCGTGTCCCTCACCTCCGTAGATAATTAAAGATACAACGCCTCCTCCGGCCGCTTCCAGACTAGCTTTTCCAGGAACCGTGCGAGAAGGGAGAAGCTACGCGCTAAATTGGCTTACGCCTGCAGAATCTTACCCCCTCGTTCGCAAATTCCCTCCCTCCCACGTGGCCCTCGCTCCCGCCTATATATATACACACCCCTCCGATAAATTTACCGGAAAACACGTATCAGTTGAACCGTTGTGCGCGCGTATCCTCCTCCGGGGGTAGTCCCTCTTTCTCTCTCGCTGTCCGTATATCCCTCTGTGCGTGTGCGCGAGATCGCACCCTTCCCGCGGAGGAACTCGACCTCGCGTTAATTTTGTTGCCTTCAACTATTTTCGGGTGCCGCGAAATTTCTTCTTTTCTTTTTTTTCTCCTTGGAAAAATAAACACGTAGGGTTATTTTTTTGTTACGCGAATACGATGGTACGTAGCATATGACGTATATGAATCCGTGGTACGTACGTGTGCTTCACCATGCGACGCTGTGGCAGTGACAAATGCATTTTAATATATATACAGAGAAAGAGAGAGAGAGAGCAAGGGTGGAGGGTACTGCGACACGTGCGTTGTACAACCGCTGTTATGAATTCTTTTGGTGGATAAAAATCTTTCTCACTGCATAGAATTGCAATTCGAGATAAGATTTCATCTTTAAATATTTTTAATCGCGCAAAATTATTTTCCATGGACGAAATTTGTGATCGTAGATCGTATCGGATAAAGTCGAGCAGCTCCGGCCATTGATGGCTCTTCGCGTGAAATAGCCACCCCTATGCAAATACTATTTCGGTCAAGCATCGCGGACGGACAAGGTGAATGTGGGCGTCCTCGTTGATGGGAACCTCGAGCATCGATATATATCCGCCCTCCCGAAATTACCCTTGTATTTCCACGAATGCCCTCTCCGATCCCTAACGGAATCGCGGTCGAGATGGTTACCGGGGGCATATTGTGCCTGGGGTAGGGTCACGATGCCGTGGACCTGTGTCTGTGAAGGTATTCTCAACGGCGGTGAATGGTGGTAGTGGAAAACGGGCGGCCGAGTCGCTCGAGATAAGGGAGTTTTTCGCGCGGCCGAATTTTCCACACCCCTAACCAAACGCGAGCCCCGCTCGAGATAAGCCGTAATCGAAGATTAATATTGCCGGCAATTTGGCTCCCACTCCGCCCGCCCCTCCAAAGACTACTGACGTCGTCGCCGCCTCCCCTTCGTTTCCGTCACGCATCGTGATTAGGGGTCGCGTTTTAGCCGACCGCGCGCCACTGTCGCGCAGCTTCGACTTCGGAGGGCTGAAAAATGCGGAAGAAGTATTAAATTTCGCCGTTACGTGCCGAAATTCTCGCGAAGGGTTGCGAACAGCCCTTCCAGACTTTCCTTTCGCACTGCAGCGAACAAACGGTTTCGCACCGAAAAAGTTTCCGAAGCGCGGCACGCGGCGCGCGTCGGTAGGTACCTTCCCTTCCTGGAGCACTTTCGCATAAGAATTGAGAATCGATAGCGCCGAGTTTCTACAACTTTAGTCCAGGAAGAGGGACGCGGGTCCTGGGGCTTCTAGAATTCAGGGGGTTTCGGGATATTTATGTGACAGCAGCTGTAATGTCGGAGCAGCAGCAGCACCCTCGAGCGTCGGGCTGCTACTTGCCTGGTCGGGTCGTTGAATCGGCTGGTTCAAAATCCTAACCCCCCTCCGTCGCGTCGTGCCTCCCGAGTACCTAGACGAGGGTTACCTCTTTTACTACTTCGTGCCTTCGGGAGAGGACGATCGTTTTTCTTCGGTATTGTCATCCTCGTCGTTTTATACCGTGGAATGAAAAAATTAGTTTTCTTCTACTCGGGGGTGTTTAGGTTTTCCGAATTGCGGTTCTTATTCTTTCTTAATCGCCGAACAGTAGATATTCGAATGATTCCTTAAAAAAAATGTTAAACTGCTTAATGCCGTTAACGATACCAGCAGAGAATCAACGTCAAATTTTGTAAAATAGTTGGAGGATTCACTCTGAACTTCATAACTCATTTCACCGCGAACGCGACTCGTTACTAAATAGCGCGTAATACACGTAGAAGTGGAGAAGTCACACCGCGATCGCGCACAGCTGTTGCGGGGTCACCGCCGTCCGAGGAAAACGTCCCTTTTCCTCAGTTCGTTGACACGCGCGCGCGTTCCTCCCCCGTGTCTAAAATCTCGAGCCACGCTCGCCTCTAACTTTCGACATTAAGGAGGGGGGAAGCGCCTGGAGGAGACGAGTAGTTGACGAGACTCTCGTCCTTCCGGAAAGACGCGTCGGAGGGGGACCTCGAAATAACATCCTCTCATTTATATCCTCACTTTAATCGATCCCCGATATCATCGCCCCGGCAGCTGCTTCCTGCGCGATAGCTCGATCTTCGCAATGCATCTATACCTTATCGACGGAAGTTCCAGGCGGTGATCACGGAAATGACGCGTTGCAATGCGATTCCCCGTGAAATTTTATCCGAACGCGTATCGAGACCAAATTTGTAAAATTGAGCTTTTTGCGGAAACGAGCAGGCGGCGTCCGCCACCGCGCGGTCGGCGTACCGTTATTCCTCTCCCTCTGGAATTAGCGAGCCCGTTTTGCCGCGGCAGGGATATTACACGGCCTCGCCATTATCATCGTTCATCACCATTATTTTTCATTAGTCGCCAAAAGTTATTTCCGCGATTACTCAACCGCGTAATTTCGTGTAGTATTTGGCATCGGCGATGCAGGTACTACTCGCAAATTCTTTCGTTTGTATTTTTGAGAACTTGACATTTCCACGAATACACATTTTTTTATCATTCATAATAATGCAAGGTAACGGAGTATGAGTATTTTAATTAACCATTAGGATTCAAAAAAAACAAAAGAAGTCTTCAGCGCGCATTTACTGCTACGAGACTCTCTCTCTCTCTCTCTCTCTCTACGAAGTGGAGAGTCCCCGTAGCGGGTTGGCCGGCGCTCGGCTGACCGATGCAAGTAGATACGGCGGCAGCGCGGCCGCGCGTGCAAGTGCAAGTAGATGCGGAACCTTCACGGTCGGCCGCGCGTTCCCGCTCGATCTCTGCGAGAGAAAGAACTCCCGCCGTTCATGCGGATAATCACTCGCGCCCGCGACGAACGAATAGAGGGGTGCTCCGTTACGTCTTTGCGCGAGTTCGCGACGTTTTATGACTTTTTCGTGCGCAGCCGGCCGCTCCGCGAGAAATCGCGTGTCGCGCGCGCGTACTTTATAGCCGCGATGGGATGCATATAAACCCGTGCAAGTGGAGAGGGTCTGTCGTGCGCGCCGTTGCAACACACCGTCGACATGTTGCAGCCGATTGCGAATGCATTATCGAACTATACCTTGTATACGTAACAGATATGCGGGGGTGAAGGGGGAGGGGCAAAAAATCGTCTGCATGCGAGGCTCTCTCGACGAGAGGTGGTGAGAGAGGAAGGTGGTTGAGGGGCGGGGGTCGGTCGAGACGTGCGTGATGCTATGTGATAATAATGGTGCAGCGGCGTACAGCACAAGAAGCAGTTGAAAGGGGGAGGGAATAAGGGGAGAAATAGATTGGAAAGAGAAAGGAAGTATCTTGCGATTGTACTTCGGTCGCTCTTTTATGCCATACCATTTTTTTTTCTTAACGGATAAAAGTCGGTCAGGCGCGACCAGTGAAAAAAGACGATTAGAAACGGCCACTTTGCGACGGGCGCGCGCTAATACAATTTCCGCCGATCGTCGAGGAGCGAAATACGCTAGTCATCCCCTTGAAAGTTTAAAGTCAACTTTCGCTTTTCCACCCCCACTTCGCTCCTCTCTCTCTCTCGCTCTTGCGCGCGCGCGCACCCTCCCCACCTGGAGTCAAGGTAAAGCTCGGTGCAATAACGCGCGCGGGACAAAACATAGGCTACTCGGTTCTGCGCAAGCGTTAACGGCCACGTGGGAGAATCCGCCCCGCATTACGACCCCAGCTGTATTATGCAGGGTGCATCGTTCGCTCGCGACACGACTCGTCGCCACGCGTGCGACTTTGCCGTGTTTCGGGAATATTCATGGGATCGTTCCGAAGTTTGCATCGTCTTGATATACGGGACGACGTTATTACACTATTTTTTTTATAAGAACAGGAGAGGCGATGTGTAGGTTGTTAATAACTAGAAATAATACTCACGTCGAAACTCTTTCCTTGTTAAATTATATAGAAATTATTAGCATTTTCATTGATCTTTTCGAAATTTTCAGTGAAATTTGCTATCAGCGATTCTAGTTTACGAAAAATCAGAAAATTAATGATAGGTACTTCAAATTCTCGATGCCAATTGCTTCATTGGTAATGAGTTGAATATCTACGACAAGATTACATCTTTTATTAATTTCTTGAGTCAATTTAAACCATCTTCAATAAGTACAAGTAGTTCGTGCTTTATTCGGCGAACTTTCCCCATGCTTCGGTCTAAATTAGATACGATATTACATCATACCAAACATTTTCATAACTATATGATAATACGTCCTCAATCGTAAAATCCCTTTCGAACTTCAATCCCATCTAAAGTAGAGCCCCCGCTTCCACGGGGGACATTGAAACCCCTCGCGAAAATCTTCCATCCACCCTCTACGCGTCTCGAAGATTTGCCGGATTTTTTTTCCCGGAGATGCTGTGCAGGTGGTTCGAGTTTGGAGGTTGCGCGCGCGCGCCTGGGGGACAGTAGTTTCCCGGGGGTTCGAATTAATGGCAAATCCATAGTGCCGCCCCGAGCGCGCGTAAGCTCGGGGCGGCAAGCTCGCCCGATCTACCCCTGCAGGCGCGGAACGACCGTCCCTTGCGTTTCCCGCATCGAAAGCTCCATCTCTCGAGACCTCGAGCAAACCGCCCCTTCGGAGGGCGACACCACGAGTAGGCGGTTGACTTCGGGCGGACTTTACCGCACCCCGGTATAGGTATTTCTTATCAACCGAGTGACCCTGCAATTACCGACTTTCCCGCGTAGAAAATGCACCTCGCGGTGGACGAATTTATCGATCGACGTGGATAAAAGAAATATTTTCATTCTCCCTCTCTCTCTAACCACCCCCCACGACTTCGAGCGCACTTCACGCGTTTCCAGCGCGCGACAGGCGTCCCGCGCTTATGCTTGTCAGCAACTACTTATCGAGCACTCGTCTCTCGTCTATTATTAAACCAGACTCGCGCGAGTACGGGGCACATGCACATACATATAGGCGCGTTTTAATCGACGTGCCTCACCACCTTCTACCTCGGCCTCTTTAGCGTGGGAGAACTTTACGAGGCGTTTATTCAGAAAATGTCTGATGAGTCACCCGCCCGCCTTCCAGGTATCAGCCGCGTGACGGCGAAATAAAACGAACGAAAATCGACGCTCGTGCATCGGGCTTTCCCGCGGAGGTGGCGCGCCGCTTCACGCGACACTCCGCCCCGCGAGGTGTACCCGCGTGACGTAGCTGTTTATTATACACGGTCACGGTCGAAATATCGCATATGCCGCGCGAGTGCGTGAACCAAATGACGCGTTGCGTCGCCATGCGGAGATATCGTGTGGTCGAGCGAAGCGAGGGTGCGTTTAATCTTCCTACATCGGGCGGGCTGCCTATAACAGGATACGGGGATTATAAGTTGTAAGCTCGGGCGGAAATCTCGTTCGTTAGGTCGGCACGGGTTTTCGCGGCTGCGGCTCCGGAGTGGATTCGAACTTGCGTGGGCCCGATTCTCGCGGGGAACATGCTTGGGATTGCATCTGCGGTGAGGTGGTGAGGATGGAGGATACAAAAATTGGGATCGCTTGGGGAGAAAATTGCGACGGGGAAAATTAAGATGAATATGTAGCATGTGTGCTTTGAGATTGGTTCAAATTCTGCACTGAATTTATATATCCATATAAAACTCAGAGAAATAACTTATTGTGTCAAATGGTAATACCTGAAGCTAGGACCCAGGGAAAAAGTCTAGTTGAATACGAACCTATAATAGAAATATTTATCTGAGATGAATAGGAATTTATTCACATATGCAAAACATTTATATAATTCAGATATACTTTTATTTTATGTGAATACATTCCTATTTATCTCAAATAAATTTTTCTATTAGGTTCAAGTATTCAATTAGATCTTTTCCCTCGGTGTGTAAAGCCAACAAATTTTACATGCCGATTTTGCTAGACACTGTCGTTATTCTCGGTACCTCCGCAGAATATACTCGTGACTCTCTCCGCACCGAGAAAGAGCCCCACTCCATAGTCGCGCCGTATAGCGTTTATTTTGTGGCTCGAGGCCGAGGGGTCGATTCTTCCCCAGAGTACGACTAACGTCTTGCTTTTCTCCGCCGTCCGCTATGACTCACGCTCCTCATCCTCCTCCTCCTCTTCCATCGCCTGAGAGCGCGCGGCGTTTGTCCTTTCGAGGAGACCAGAAACGGGCTCCTTGAATTATTAAAAAAAACATAATCACTCTAAAACAGTATCAAGGAATGCCCTCCAATTAAATACGTTACAACGCCCAAGGAATGACGGCGCCCCATTCTCGCGATCGATAAGCGTTAAATTGTTCCACGAGCGGGTCACCACGGAAGGGGTAGTCGCGTCCTATCCGATCCCCCGCGAAATTGGCGTCAAAATATTTCCAAACAAAAAGGCGACACGCGTGCGTACACCGCGCGCGCGCACACGTCCTCGGTCCTCGGGGTTTTACACCCTTCCATTTTGATCGGAGGCACGCTGGGGTTGAATATGCCCCCTGGTGACCAGTGACGGAGGGTGCAGCGCGTCGAGCCTCCTATCTGATGAGATTTTATCCAAATGCTATTCATGAACTACCGTGTACGCTCACTTTTGACAATGGGAGACCATCGCGAGATGAAACGCGAGATACGAAGAGACGTTTCTATTATTACCGTGCGGCTATCGTCGACAGGGTATCTTCGGACGGAGGCATGCGCTAACCCCTTTACTTTCTTTGGCTCGGGATTAGTTATTCTTTCTTGGAAATCGATTCTTTGATTCCGGCGTCATTTGAAAATCGCATTCGATTAGTATCTATGTTTTGGTACTTTTCTTATCACGAAGCAAACAATGAAGGATTTTATAAGAATTTCGTAATATTAAATTCTTCAGTTTTATAATAATTAGAACACATGCGCCGATCACAAGAAAAAAACAATGAAAACAAACAAAAGTAAACAGCGGAAGCACGGCAAAGCGAAAGAGTACGAAATTTAAATAATATTCAATGATTCCCCGCGTGAGGTAATTCCACGAAAAAATAACAACAACTCTCGTAAACTTACGAAAACCATTTTTCTTCGAAGTCTCCAAATGAAAAACGTTCCGCGTATCGAAATGCAAAAGACTTCGCGTCGTGCGAGGGAATGCGCGTGGGGCGCGCGGAATTCATACGACCGCACATTCTCGGTGTTGCTTGTTGCAATATGGTACACCATGCACCACCCCGCACCCGAATGTAATTAGTTTTTAGCCTCATGGCTATGATAGGGGGTGGACTAAGCCAGGCGCCACGAGTCTCATAGGCCTAGGGGTTGATACTTTCTCTCGTCCTTTCGCGCATGAGGGTGCCCAGGGGTGGTTTCAGTTTGCCGGGGGCACTCCTGGCAAGTGCATCTATTGTCCGAGTGCAGGAACCCGAAAATACGCTTATCGTGTCCCGCTCTGCGCTGTGCACACACACCCTGTGATTTCCTGCGTCTAGTGTCCTCCACGAGAATCACGTTTGCTTTTTATTCGTCTGATCGATATTAATCTTTAAGGGGTTTCGAAGTTGTGATTATTATTGTGATATTTCTTGAAATTGGAAACGAAGGAGAGGAAATTTATTACGGATGCTTCCTCGACGCAACTGTGAACGATATATCGCGAAAGTGGATCTAATCTGGTTACATGTGCATTTGAAGTGAATTAAACCAACAGCTGTCGGCCCCATCGGATAAGCTCTGGTGTTGATTTCAATTCTGCTACTCATTTCCGCTTCTCACGTGTGCATTTTCTCTGCATAGGGAGATCGATATACGCATTAATATATCGTACAACTAATTTTAATATTTTCACGAAGGAAGATTAATTTTTGGAAGATATTCATCTTTGAATTAATTCGAAAGTTAAATATAACTCTGACCAAAGCATTGTTTTTTAATCTACCAATTATTTACCATATACTGCACATTTTGAAAGTAATCGAGTTTCAAGTACAATTTATTCTGCCAGTCTCCTCTCCATCGATGCACCGGTGTCGATACCGATATCCACCGAAGGGAGATATACACCCCCGTTACGTCAGGAATACGAGGAACCGGTGAGCGTGACCGAAAATGGCCGAGTGCCAGCAAAACTTTCGATTCGATTCCGACGTCAAATAACGACGTCGAAACGAGTGCCAATAAACTGTGTGTGCGCCGAGTGAAGGGTCCGTCGAGAATCGCAATGAGAGGCTCCAGAACTCGAGGCCCTCGGAGGAACGCGCGGTGAAGCGGAACGGCCGACGAGGAGTTTGGGGAGGAGGAGGAGGAGGCGGCGGAGGATGACCTGCAAGAGGAGGACCTTCCACGTCGACTGGGATTCTCCCAGCCATGAGACGGGAACCGTGAAGCGTCGCCCGGCATCCGTCAGCGCCTTCACGGTGCGATCCTCCTTCGACGCCTCCACCGCGAGAACCGGTCGCTGCTTCGAGAACGTAGAGTATTACGAAGTCAAGGATTGCTCCGGAGGATTCGGATTGAGACTTCTCGAGTCGTTTGATCCGCGGGGGAACGATCGTTTCGCGCGGCGTTTCGCCGGCGGGGGTGGAATTTCAAATGGGGCCGTTACAGGTAATGGGGGCAGCTCGGGCTGCCCCCGATTTCACCCGGATCGTAAAGCGAATCTACCGAATGATCTCGCAAAGCCGGAAGATTCGGGGGTGGAAGCCGCGGGCGAACGTCTCGAGGCGCGAAGGGTCGAAGAGGCAAATTCGGACGGCGATGGGAGCTCCTGCGGGGGGTTGGAAAATAATTTCGCCGGCCCGTCGGTATCTTCTTCGGCTGGAGGCGTTAAAAGGGTGAAAAGTAATCCGACGAAGGAGCGGAAGGAGTGCGTCGTGGTCAGGAAAGCTTCCACCGTGTGTTTCCGGAATTATCAGCGCTCCACGCCGGGTATCAAAAAGGATTTCGGGCTGAAATTAAGCAAAGAGTGGAGCCCGAAGGGTGTAAAGAATTCGAAAAGAAATGTCGTCGCCAATTCGGAAGGATCTTCGAGAATAACAGACCTTTCTCAACGAGCGAGCGGGATACCGAAACCAAAAATGACGAAATCGACGTCCCGCAATCGCGGTTTGGTGAACTCGAGTTCAGAGAGTTCCGGCATCGGTTCACCCCTGTCGCCGCTGTCACCTCACAAGGACTCCACCACAGCGACGGCCGAGGAGGGCGACGGAGCCGTCTCCGACGTCGCTACGACAGAAGCGAGCGAGATCCGGAACAGCGAGAGCACCAGTTCCGGTCTCGGGTCTGTCGGTACTCCGGACTCTCCGTTATCGCCGGACAGCCAGCAATACGCCGCATTTTATTTGATTCAACAGCAACTGGAGAAGCTGCACAACTGTCCCTGCGAAAGGAGGCAGGCTCAGGTAAAGAGTTCGAATTTCGAGCGAGCTGGTGAGAAATTTCCCGATGCCTTTCGTCTTCCTCCGGCAAAATTCGCTCGTCGATTTTCCAATTTATAAATTCCTCGAGTCAGGGATTTATTTTAGGGACGTGTCAGGTCTCCGATTTTTTCGATTATAATTTTTCATCAACCCCCCTACTACCATTGCGCAGGAACCTTTACGAGAACGAAAATATCGGTCCCGCGCGAATTCGCGTCGGCGCGGACCAAATCCCGCAGATTGGAACGTCTAGCGTCGAAACAAACCCCATAAATCTTGTGAGTCACATTGCGGGGTCCAAGGGGAAGGCGAGTGGTGGTGGTGGTGGTGGTGGTGGTGCACACGTGGTGTGAAGGAATTACGAGGTCCCTCCTCCCCGACGCATATATATAGCGTGCGTAAGCATGCGCAAAACCCAACCCACCCATTCACGGCGTCCCGCAGCGACAAAATTCGATTTCAACGCGCCGACGTCCTTGAAGCTTTCGTTCAGCCTTCACAGAGCTTTTCTCGGTTGATGCTAGTCTATCGACTCGATGCGACAGGGAAGTTCATTTCATTCTTGGTAGGTGGCGACGCTCTCGACTTCCTACGAGCGAAAGAGACGTTCGAGTGGTAGTGGACTTTCGCAGTCGGACCTCGTACTCCTTCCAGGAGAGATCGACGAAGCGCGGCGGCTGGGTGACGTCGAGTTTGCACTTTGCGTTTCACACATCGCATCTCGATGGAGGGCGTCGAGTTTCGATTCTCCGGAGTGAATTCGCTTCGAATAAATTTGAATTTGCAATTAGGATCTTGCTATAGATATTGGATACGCGCGTACAGGCAACGAAGCAAATATTTGATGGGTTCGGGTGAGCGTTTTATAATTGACCTGGAGAAATATCGACTCGATTTCGTTTACCTCGTTGATATGGCATTTCTAATTGTATCGCCCAATTGTTTCTGTCTCACCGAGGGCAATTTTTTTACGGTAAAATTAAAAAAGATCCCAGGCAATGTTCCTCGTCGTACCTTACACAATACGTCGACTGCATTCAGTGATCGCCGAATGATACCTGCACGCGTGACACGATTTCAGAGGGAGCTCAAGAATTCTTCACTCCAGCGAGAAGACGAAGGGAGAATCGTTTTCAATCGAACGAGCCCGGCAGGCCGTTTATTTTTCTCAGGCACGTCGGGAATCCCAAATTACCCCTGCTTCGCCCTCCGTAGGTGGCGGAGGCATTCTTCCACCGAATCGCGAAGCATACATACGCGAAACTGTTATTCCACGTGGTTTCCTCCCCCTCGTACGCGGACCTCCACATACCTACTCGAAGCCACTGTCGGCGGTGAGTGGGTGCGCGAAAAACTCGACCTCGCCGCTATGTATCTACTACGCGTATCGCGTTTCGAGGAGATTGCGCCCTCTCGCGCACCCCCAACAGGTGCCTCCATTTTTCCTCCCTCATTGTGTACCGCGAATTGAACGAGGTTTTCACTCCGGGCCGTCATAATGGAACGCGGGGCGATCCTGAATAGAAAGAGCACGAACGAACGAAGCCGCGCGCGGCGCGCGTGCGATCAGCGAGAATCGCGAAGGGTGTAACAAGCAATACGCACTCGGCGTGGGCGCACGGCTGCACGGAGGGGTGTCTTCTTGCATCTTTCAGGAGAAAGAGAGAGAGGGAGAAAGAGAGAACGCGCCGCGCATTAAACCCCGCGGCACTCGGGGTTGATGGAAAGAGGCCCTCCCTCGGTTCTCTCCCTCTTCGCTCTCCGCGTGGCCGAAGCAAAAACCCAGCATCCGAAAGGGCTTTTTGTACGACATCGGCCGCGGAGGGGATCCACTTTCATGCGGAAAAAATGATTCGCAATAATCCTGGAAGCCAGTGACACGGCAATAACGCTTTCCGTAAGCCACCCTCCGGCGCGCCGGGACGCGAGACTCTCGCGCGGTTCTCACGTAGCGGGAGGAGGCGCGTATCTCGCGTTGCGGTTTCGCGACAACTCTGCGGAGCGTCGCGCGGGTCGATTGAGCGCCGCTGCGGTAAAGACTAAGCCGCGGCGGGTCGACGGGGCACATTATTATATTGAATTCGCAGAAACGGAAAAGTCGTACGGGGCGGCGCGCGCGGTGCGCCCCGCGGTTGGAGAACCGCAGCGGTAGATGTGACGCGCGCCGGCGGCGCGTGCGCGTGTGTGCGGTATGACGCGGGGGTTTATTAATTATAGCGGCGACGTCCGCAACCCCATAGGCACCTTCCCCCGCTCCTCATCCATCAAATATCTCGCGGGGCTTTCGCTCGCCTCCACGTCGATTCCGCTCGGCCGTTCGCGAGGAGCCCGGCTTCGCCCTTGCCTCGGGAGATATCTCGAGAGAGAGACCGTATTTCCGCGGCTCTCCGGAATTATCAGCGCTCCGCACCCTTTGCTTTCGTGAATTAGGAGGCTACAAATTATTTTCGCCCCGTACACCAGCTGCGGCTCGTGGACCTGATATCGGGCTTTGGGGGTGTCTTCGATAAAGAAAATATAATTGTTATACAACGAAAGAGGACGTTTTTCCGACGTTCATTAATTTTCTTTACGTTCATTAGTTTTCAACGACTCGCCAACACTGAGACAAATAATTTGCCGGTCCGAGTAACCGTCGACATAAATAATACCAAGATCATATTTCTTTTCAAGTGCACTGAGAAAAAAATTTACTTGATCGAAATAAACGTGCCTTTGGATAGTCCCAAGAGCATATTTATTCGATTTAAATGAATATTGGTTGAACGCAAATATTAGATTATTGAATTAATTAGATGTGTTATTTGAGTCAAATCAATATTCATTTAAATCGAATAAATACGCCCTTGGGACTATCCAAAGGCACGTTTATTTCGATCAAGTACATTTTTGTCTCAGTGTATATGTTCATTGAATTGAACGAATCTACACTTGATTCGAATAACGTACACTTCGTTCACAACGACAATATATTCGTCTTAAATGAATATCTCCTTGGCATTATTCACATCGACGATTACTTGAATCAGAAAATGATTTTTCTCAATGCAGTACTTTTCGTCCTGTTATCAACAAGATATCCAGCGCTAGACAGCGTAACCGCGTACGGACATAATTATCTCCCGTGCCCGGACACGCCGAGAGGGTAGCGTGACAATACGAAAAGGCGATGGCGCGCGCGTGCAAAAACCCACTCGTCGTGTAACGTCAGCTATACCGATACGCACAACGGTGCGCATTTGAGATACGTAATTACCCATTCGAATTTCCATCGAGCTTCCATTGCCGTGTGTACACGTAGCCAGTCCCATTTTTAACCCCGACGAATTTCGAAACATTCCGTAGAAAGGTTCCAAAGCCGCTATCTACCGGCCGCGATCAAATTAAACCCCGTATAACGGCGGTAATAGGCAGGGTTGTTGAGTGACGTGTGCGTGTCTCAGCGATGATGGATTCGTTCTTGCTTTCTCGCGTTCTCCGCGCCGACTGTGGGGTGGTTAGTCAGTTAGTTGGCCTCGAATTTCAACCCCTCGCCGGCCTCGCGACACGTCGAAACACCGAGTTATTTAGCATGCATCCGAAATCTTCCGGGGTGCTGAGCATTCGCTATAAATATGTATATTTCGCCGGAGGTGGTGTACCGTGTCGTTATATATCTATACACCAGCAGGAAAATTTTGGTGTACGCGTGGAGCGATCCTCGCGGCGAGTGCAGGTTTTTCGGGGTGGTTCGTCGGTGGTGAAAGCGGTGGTAGTCACGCCGGGGAAATATAGTCGGGTACTTTTCCCTCGGTGCGCAAAGCACAAATGCGTTTATAATATTCACCCCGTATACACAGGGGCGACCGATCGAGCGAGGGGGTGTCGATTTTATGCCGCTTGGCGATGAAATTCCGTGTACTCTCGCCGCGGCGTTGGCATGTGTAGCTTGCAGCTGTCGGTGGTCGATCTTGTGGCGGAGGAATTTTTCTTATGTTGTATTATAAATAAATATTCTCTTGACGAGATTAGGTTCTTTCGTCATAGAGCGATATTATGGAAAAATTCTCGCTACACTGAGAGAAATAATTGTTGGTACCAAAAAAACGTTTTCGTCAATCAAAAACACGATATAATTCCAGGTTCAAGCCATGGTTTTCTTCGCGCGAGAAAATATTTGATAGGCTCGAGTAATTATTTTATTGCGTGGAAAAAATTTCTTGCTCATACGATGGTATTCTTCAATCTCAAAAGTATGTGTATATTTTCCGACCAAGAATCTGTATTTCTAAAAATGCGTAGTCATGTATTCCTGATTCAAGACATATTTTTTGACACCAGCAATTATTTCTCTCGTTGTACAGAGGAGCGCTCAGTGTGTTTCTCTGCGCGACGAGGGATGGATAATCCCCGTCGAATGGACGAATATTCGTTGGGAAGAGAATCGAGCGGGAGATGGTGACATTCGGGGTGTCCCGTTACGATGTAATATTTCATGGTCATTTCGAGTGACATACGAGTGACAAATTTATGTTTCGCTGCATTCGACTTTTCCGGATAAAATATTGTGAAAATAAATCCGATATCGGTTTTCCGTAGCCAGAATCAATAATTGATTTCTAATTGCATTTTAAAAACAAAAATTGACCTTCCACCGAAGAACTTGGAATCTCGAAACACGCAGTACCAGCAATTAAATCGAGTTACAGCGGCACGCACCCTCGCCGGTTCGCGGACGGAAAGGAAGTGCTACGAAATGCGCGGGCGCGCGCGCGGCTTCAACAGTGCCGCTCCGACGTCCTGCGGCGCATCGGCCGCTCTGAGCCATTCAGTCCTTGTCGAGGATCCTTGCCGAGGGGGGTGCGCGCTCCTCCCTCGCTCTTACGCGCTCGAGAGTTTCCCTCGGCGGAACGGAAAAATGGGTTAATCGCAACGTCAGGTGGTGCTCTCTTCGAGGTTCTTCCCGAAAAAAAAGGTGCGCGTTGAATTAATCGCGATCACTGCGCGGCGCGGTCTCCGCCCTTCCGCTACGCCGTTCCGCGTCGATTTCAGCGAGTGGGAAAGCGTGACTCCGCGAAACTTAAAAGATGTGCGTAGGATGTCCTCGTCATCGGGACTCAAGCCTCCCAGTAACTACAGGTGCACCGGTGCCAAGCCGAAGGTCAAATCGGCCAAATTAGCCTCCCCGAAGTCCGCGAGATCGGCGAGCTCGTCGCCGCGACGGCCGGACCCGAACTCGGACTCGAACCGGCACCAGACGTCGTCGAGCGTGACGTCATCGCCGAAGAGGAATCCCCCTCAGAGCGCGGAGACGTCGCCGAGGGGATCGCCGAAGCGATCGCCCCGAAGACACCCGCGGGAGGATCCTCAGCAGCCCCAGACTCAACCGAGTCATCGTCAGAGTTCATCCCCGAGACGCTCGCCGAGAAGATTCGCACCCCACGAAGAGGAGCTCGGCATCGACGCGATGGGTCTCGCCTTCAGGGCCTCCTCGATATCCGCCGAGGACCCGGGAATGTCCTTCACGGAGTTCGAGTCGATGTACACCATGGAGAAGGAGCTGATGCAGTCGCGGTACGACTTTCTCGCGCAGCTCGACGAGAAGTGCATCCTCGGCAGCTGGTTCGGCACCAGACGCGGCGTCTACACGGAACTGCCGGATCCCTGCCGGTACTCCGAGTGCTCCGTCGCGACCGTCGGGGCCGCCGCCGCCGCCGCCGCGCAACCACCTTCCGAGGGCTTCAGCTTCGCGCCGGGCTGGGCTCTGAACGCGGAGCATTTTTATCAGTGGCAGCAGCGGGGGAAAACGACGCAGGAGGTAAAAAAAAAAGGAGGAAATAACGCGCAGACGGGGGGAACTGTTTTTATTGCGAAAGAACGCTGCGGCGGAGAGACGCCGGCGCGATTTCCTTATTTCTTTTTTCTCCTTTCATTCGCTCGCGGAGACGCGCGGCGCGTTTCGTAAGACGATTCACGCGGGAGAGGAGGGGGAGCGCGATATACGCGTCGGCGCGCGCCCGAGAGGAGTCGCGGTGATATAATTGGCGTTGCAGCGCGGGTGAGAATTCTCTCGAACGCGACGATAACACGTCAGCCGCGCCGAACGCGCTCGACTCTTTCACGTTTCGCGCTTGGCCCGATTTTTATTTCTCATCGTTTTCTTTCACTTTGCTCGGCGCGTTTCGTAAGCCGAGTCACGTGAGACGGGAGTGGCGGGGGAGGGGGATACGCGATACACGTTGGCACGCTGAGAGAGAAGTCAGCGGTATAATTGGCGTATCGCCGCGAGGGGAATTCTCGAATTCGACGATAACCTGTCACGCGCAGAACGCACCCGCGTCTACCCCCGACGCAAGCTCTGTGCGCTTGCCGACGGTGCACCTCCTACGTATGCGTACTTCGCTCCGGGCCGTCCATTCGGATTAATTGAAGAAGCGTAGCAATTAAATTTACCGCCCCTCGTTCGCTCGGACACCTGTGGTATATCTGTAGCTGTATCTGTGGGGGGGAGGGAACGAACCCGTCGAGAGATATCGCCGAGGAACGTGGATAGTGCTTTCTGGACCACCGAGAGTCGGTTTTGCGGGGGTTCGCTCTGTTTTTTTTTCAATCTACTTCGACTTCACGAAAACTTTCATCGTGAATTTTCCTCTTCGAGAAACTACAGCGAAAAGATATCAAGTGGGGATTCAGCCGCGAGTGCCGTTTCAATTTATTTACGAATACTTTCCTTTTTATTTCCATCTCAATCCTCTCTCTCTCTCTCTCCTCCTTTCTTCGAGACTGATATAGATGCAGACACAGCATCCCTTCCGACGAACATAGCCATGCTCTCCGTCGACTCGGGATCTTTCGCCGAGGGGCAGGCGTATCAAATATGCTGCCCGGGGGTGTGAAGATACTTTGATCAACCCTCCGAGTTCAATTCGCCCCGGCGCTATTTACTTTAAGGGCTGCCCGAGAGACGCGCTACCAGCATCTTCTCTTACGCGGACCCGGCACTCGCGTATCGGAGACACGTCGCAATATCTGGAGGCCGCGCGAGTTCCATCGGACCCGCCGGTCCGGAAGTGCCTTCGCGGAGGGAACAACGAAACGAACGGCCGGACGAAGGGTGGCGAAGGAGCCGGGCCCTCCCGCACAAATATCAGCACCCTCGCGCGCACTTTTCGCGTCGGGGTCGCAAATTGGCAATTGGAGAGTAACTGATTTAGGTCGCGAAATCGCGCGAGGAGGGCGGAACCTACCCCAAGGCAGAGCAAATATCTCGTGCAGCGCGCCGCGTCTTGCGCGGGGAAAATAGATCTCTGATCGAATCGGTGCCGGTGACTCACGCGCGCCGACGGCGTTGCTCTTCGCGACGCGAGCCTCGGCCATGTTGTTCCAGCTGCGGGGGTAAAATTAATACGAGTCGCGCTGCGATATTGCCGCGCGGGTAATCGAGCGGAAGGCAATGCCGATATCGGGGAGGCGGGTCTTCCGATCGAGCGAACGCTTCGCGGCGTCCCGATGACGCGCGTCCGCGCGATTTGGAGTTTCCTTGGAGTCGTGGTGGGCGTTTGCTGCGAGCTTTTTCTGGCTGGATGGTCCGGTATTGGCTATATGTATACGGGGGAATATATTGATGGATGCAGCGCTGCATGTGTGTTGACGTAGATGATCCTCGCTGTCAGGGAGGCTGTACGTGTTATATTTTTGGGAATACACGGAATAAATATAACAATCGCGTGAAATAAAATAGTTAATATCTTATATTTCCTTTTAGATCTAAATTTGATTACCGTGTTTTTCGCAATCAGCGCAAAAAACACGCAAGATAGGGTGGTCGAGTGATCGTTTCCAGAGTTTCCGATTTTCGGAAAAATGTCATGAAATTATTTTCAATTTTTCGCCAAATTTGAGATCTCTTGAATCGAGCTCTCAATTACTCCAGCTTAGGTATGTATTTTTTTCGCGCCGGTTCTAAAAATAAGAGATTTATTGAGCAACTCTCAAAGGAACTCCGAGATATTAATGATTTTCTGAGGAGCAAAAGTATCTCATGCTTCAAAATCGCTGATATCTTCTTATATTTCCTTAGAAATATCGTCAATAAATCGATGGTTCAGCTTATTCACTGTATCGAAAAAAGAACGAGAGATATTATCGTTGACTGCGATGGAAATTTGATGGATGCGCCGCGTGCTTACCGCGAGATAACCCTCATTTTCAGGCAACGGCTATGCGTCATCCTCGTCGACCGAACGAAACGTTTCTTCCTGCAATAATAGACATACGTACATACTGATCCTCTCCGCATGTGACACACACATCCGACGACAAACTTCCTCCCATATAACATCCCGGTGCCGAAAACAAACCGCCCACGATTACCTACAATCTTTATCTTCCTCGCTTTAATACAGAAGAACGAACCCCGCAGGAGCCGATCTCCTACAATGAATACACGCAGAAAAATATTTATCTTCCCATCCGCGTGCGTCACGTCCGCTTGAATATACAAATATCCGTAATCTCCTCTTTTTCCGACCTGGGGTTCCCCTTTCTCCTTCTCTCTCTCTCTCTTTCTGTAAACCGCATCGTGCCTCTCGCAGGGCGACAGCTCGAGGGATAACAACAGGAGCGGTGAAAGTATTTCGACAAATATACGAAAGGACCTCGTCCTACCGTACACCTGCCGTCAAGCGCATAAATCGTCCCCGCTTCTCGCGCGTCGAATTTCGGTCCATCCGAACCCGGAGGATCGTTGACAGCACGCGCGCGCACGCGACGGAATTCGTGCGAGGCGGCTCTTTCATTCCGGGAAAACAAGCTGGCGCTTAAATTGGCACCGTGTAATTTGATTATCGACAGGGGAGAGAGCCCTCTCTAGTTATCGTCCGCAAAGAGGAGGAGTCGGGGGGGGGGGGTGAAAAAGGAGAAGGAGAGACAGAGGGGTGTCCGTACGAAATTCCGTCGTGTCGACACCAAAGTCCCGTTCAAATTAACCTCGATCTACTCCTCCCCTCCTCTTCTTTCTCTCGCGAACACGACAAGTCCATCCCTCCCCTGCGCTATAGCCTAATTCCTCGAGGGGGTGCGAAAGAGCTCTGCGCCTCCTGCTCTCCTTCTCGTCCGCATTGTGAAATGCCGCCCTTAAAATATTACCGTCAACAAGAAGCTCTTGTACACGCCCACCAATGCGAGATTGGCGCAGTCGACATTATTCTCAGTCAAAATTCCGTTCTCGGTGAATCTCCCGCCGCCAACATTTTACGAATACCATTAATATTGAGCACGGCGCTGCGCCACAAACGCGAGCCCTTCCTAAAAGACAACCCCCTAAAATCTTGGCTTAATTGCGCGCGGAGATCTCGGAAAAGACCTCTGCTTCATTTTTTATCTATGTGGACATTATACCCGCGAAGGAGGGAAGGTGGAACTCCGGAAAAAGGCCGACAAGAGACACGTCCTTCTTCGCGCGTGCCATTGTGTCCTCTCTCGTTTACGCGGCCGAGCGAGAGAAGGCACCCCCTCGCCCCGCAGCCCGTCTGGCCTCGGGGAAGGGCGGGCCGAACGGAGGGACCGGAGACACGCGTAGAATCGACGGGGGGTCCCGACTACCCCAAATGTCAGAGCTCGTTAGGGATAGAGAGTAAGTTAGCGAGAGGCCTCTCTATTTCTCTGTCTATCCCCTTCTCTCGCTCTCTCTCTCTCGCGCGCGCGCCCTCCGCAGTTCGCCTCCAACGAGTCGCGCGAGTACGTGAGCCGAAAGAATTATCGCAATTTCGAATGCACGCTGAATTGCAATCGCTCACCGTGGAAGCCAACTCGTCACACACGACGAGGCATTCTCCGCTTCCCGCGCTGCCTCTTCCTCCTCGTCCTCGACCTCTCTCTCTTGCGACCGCTAATTATTCGTCTGCTCTGTATAGGAATTCAATCGATCGACCGCGGTAATCGAGTATTTGTATCGGCTTGCTTCGTGGAACGGAATGAGAAAATCCAGAGTGGAAAGGGAGAAACTTTGAAATACTTTAATTAATTCTTTTCAGTGCGAGACACGTGATTTTAATAATTAATTTTTACCGCTTCGTATAATAATTCAATAGTGACAGAAATTACTACACTCTCTCTCTGTAAAAAAAAATTTGTTTTGAACTTAATGTAATTGTAGAGATACATATATAAAGGTTTCATCCAAAACATGATTATGAAAATAATTATACCCCATTATGAAATTTACAAGGGACATTTCATAAAGAAATATAGGTATTAAGTTTCATAATTATACGGTATATTAATTTTATAATCACGTATCGAAAAACAGCTTTATATTAAAGTATACTAAAAAAATACAAATTTTGTTTACAGTGCATATCAGCATAGTCGTCTTTCATAGCATAATAACAGCCATCCATAACGATGACGAATCACCGTACGCGAGATACTGCTAACGATGAAAGTTTATTCCGCTGACTATTATAAATCCAATAAAAGATGCTAAACGGTCTCCTTTGTGCCCGATGCAACGCGCGAGAAATTCCAAGACATGCGCTCGACTCCCACGCGCCTCGCGGAGGGAGTGAAAGTCGCGAGTGGCGACGCGCGATGGACATCTCCGCAGCGCGAAGCGAGGAGCTAATGATCGTTATGGGATCTCGTTGAGATGCGAGTATACGAGCGGAGGAGGGTGGGTGGAGGGGCCGCTCGGGGTACAATGTACAATGGCAGGGTTGGGCCCAGTTGCATCCATCGCCCTCCGCGTCGCGCGCGCCCCCAGGTATATTTAGCTCGCATGCATCGTAATGATATGTAGGTGTAACTCATTCATAAAACATACCCACGTGGCGCCGAGACTCTCGAGCCGCGGCGACTGGTGTTGTATGTCTCTCCAGCGGAAAAAAAAAAGTGACGAAGGAGGAAGGTGGTGGTGCGTGGTGGACCGTAGGCGCGTGCGTGTGTTATTGCTGCGTGCGAGAGGGGGGAGGGCTCGTTGTGTGTCCCTCGAATGAGCAGAGAGGACTGACGAATTACTTATGCCAGCCGCCGGTGTGAAAGGAGACAAATTTTAATATCCTAATGCCCGGTACCTCTTTAAATATTTATTTCTCATTATTGTGCCGATGATTGTCCCTTTTCTCCTGTTTTCGAGATCTTTGTGGTATACCTAGTAGCTAGGCAAATTTTCGAAAGGGACGAATATATTATGATAGTGACGATAGAAAAATAGATGCGAATGTGGAGTGACACGTGTTCCTTTTTTCGAGTTGGATTTCCTATTTTGTCGTAGAAAAAAAATGTATAGGATATATTGCGTGAACCTTAGCATACGTCTATGTATCAATGGTTGCATGATTAAAGGGGTAAGTAAGTAAGTACGCTATTCGCTTTTGTTTTGCTGAGCTGTGTAAAGGTATTACCCCTTCGATCTCGTGCAATCACTGAAACGTAGACATAATATGCTGAGGTTCACGTTGTATATTAATATATTTGGGTCGTTATATTCAATGAGAGGCACGCACTGAGCAAAGAAGGCTACGGTAGTGCATTCGGCACACCCGCATCGGATCGCAGTACGTGTTCACCGCTACACCTCTTCGACAAAGTATTCCACACTCGTACCCCGTCCCATATCAGTACCCCTTAATTCCGCACCACCTATATATAGATAACGCCGTCGCCGTCATGAATTTAACGGGATTTAGGTAAAAATAACTCGGGCGCACGTAGCCATGGTAACACGTTTCCTCGCGTCTAGCGAGAGGGATAAGCGAGCTTCTCCGCAGGACACGTACGCGCGTCCTGAGGGAAGAGGGTGCATCCTCCATCGTGTTCTTGGGGGACGTTAACTAGGTTACAGCGGTTCTCATCCACCGCTCGTGTTATTCCCGGTCTCTGCGCTATTCTCCCGCCGACTCGACAAAGAAATGCAAAATCCTCTGCGGAGGATTCCGAATCGCAGGTGAGGGCGATTTTCGACGCGCCGTAGGGTACACCGCGTCGCGTTCACTCGAGGGCGCGGAGGGAAGGGGTTAAATCGAGACTATCGCATCGCGAGTGCCTCTCGAGCGCGCACTCGAGACCGAGGACGTCGCCCTTCCTATCTGGGGCATCGACGTACCCCACGAGACGCTCTGTATATCGTATATCGCCCGCGTAAAAACAATGGAGGGGTAAAAAATCCCCAGTCGGAAGAGGATGGGAGGGGGGAGCACGTGGCGCTTCCGAGGGGGAGAGAGAAAGAGAGAGGGAAGAGTCGACCAAAGAAAGACACTCGGGTGGATGGACAGAGAGGGACCCCCTCTCCCTCGCGTCGCAGAGGTACACACTGCGGCGTACGCGCGCCGTATACGCATACACGCATACGCTTAGCGCGTAACTCGCGTAACGGAGACCACATGTTCCCTCCGCTGCTCCTCTTTACCTCGCGCCAGGGGGAATCCCCTGCGTCTCTTTCCTTTTTTTCTTTTTTGCGGCCGATCTTTCTCTCGTTTTCTCCCTCTCCTTCTCGCTCGTAGGCGCGACGCGGACGCCCCGTATACATAGATGTGCACGTGGGTACGCGTCCGTCACACATACCTACACACGTGCGCGTATATACGGCGCCAGTGTAGGGTCGCGCGCGCGCGCGCGCGCTTGACTTTTCTAAGAAGAAAGCGTTCACAAAGGTGGAAAGAGGGGGTGGGAGAAAAAGACAAAAATTTCGCTTCCTCCCTGGAAGGCTGCCATTTCCCGAGAGGCAAGAGAGTGCCTCTCGGTATATATTAGGGGATTGCATTGAAAGACGCTGCTTTTTTTCTTGTTTCAAAAACATTGCGTCGTAATAAAATGTGTGAATACCTCGATCGAAGTATTTGCCTTCGGAAGCTATAACTTCTTTCCATCTTTTCTGGCAGAAGTTGAATTCCGCCACGAAAGAATTGTCTACTTTTTGAGCTAATCCACTCGGCAACCCAATTTTTGACTTCTTGGTAATTATGGAAGTGTATATCTTTAGAGTCGTGATGCATCGATCTAAACAAAAAATGATAATAAAAAATAGCAGTCTAATGACTGAATCTTAATGAGAAATGTCCGTAATTCAGAGTGATACAAGAAGTATTAGTCACTGTGTACGACATAAGCAGTTAGAGCCATCATCAAGAGAACAGCGGCTTTTCAATGCAACCTTCTAATGATAAAGAAATATATACAGAATATCTCGGCGAAAAGCACGCGTATAATTCCGCCCTCTCGCTCCCGCCCGTCGCCAGTGGCTCTCTCGAGTGGCTCGGGCCTGTCGCGTAATCGGGCGACGGCGGCACGCGCTTTTTTCCCCTCTTTTTTGCTCCCTCCGTCTCAACCTCCTCCTCCCGTTTTTCTTTCCCCACGTTTGCACGACGGGGTGTCCTCGTTTCCGCGCAGAAGGACGCCGAAATTTCATTGCCAGGCGAATCCTCGCCGAAAGTGCTCTCGGTCGTCGCGTCTCGCATCATTCATTGGAATCGATAGAGGAGGAGCGCGAGTGTTTTAGCTGTTGGGTTAAATCGAATTTTACCCCGCTTTGATACAAAGAAAATCAGTCGTTTTAATTACGCACAGTGAAAAATATCCGAACTCAATGACCAAATAAACTGCAGCGAAGCTATTATAAAACTTTCCTGACATTCGATATTACAATGGCCGTGATTTTCGGAGCAGCAAACAAAAAATACGTCGACCAGAACGATCGATTTTTCAGCCATACCCGTTTCAACGACACTCGCTCGCCGGTGTTTGTCGCCATTAACCACGATTCTACACACGTGTGTCGTACGAGGCCGAGTTATTTCAACGGGATCGATCCGCGTAGGTGCTTCCCCGCTACGACACGGCACTTCCCGAACGATCTCGAGCGACGATAGCGCAACGACACGTCCGGCGCGATTTCGCCGCAGAAATTCGACGACCGATCGATATTTGGGCCCCGGTCGATTACACCGAACGCGACCGATGCGAGCGATATCGCCACCCCACCCGGCAATACAGCGCCGAAGTAGGCATGTACGTCGGGTATACGTTAAACGCGAACCGTCGACCGGCATGACAATTAATGACGCTGGCCCTAGGAGTGCCTGGAATAGCAATCGATCGGTCGACACCTGCCGGGAATACTCATGGCTCGATTGTCCTTTGGCGGAGTCGCGACCGCTGCTTTTTCCGCGCGCGTATATCCTACCGCGAAACCGGGTCTGCGCTCCGACGCGCTCATCCCCGCTGCAAGGTCGGCGAGACCGCCGCGAGGATATCTCCTCGTGAGAAAGAAACGTCGTCTTCGCTCCGCCACGCCGCGTCGAACCGCGGCCGCGTCGTATCAATGATCTCCAATCAATCGCTAATGAATTTATAGCCACTCCAGAAGCGGCCCGTTAATTCCGCCGGATTATCGCGCCCGTCGAAACTTACCGGGTCAACGGCTCTATTTCGGTAAAGTTACGAAACTTACCGCGCCGCCCTCCTCTGATTCCGCGATCGACCAATCGCGAGACGCTTGCAACCGTCCGCTTCCCCACTTTCCCCCCTCCGCGTTATTTTCGCTTCCCATAGGATCCTCCACACCGTGGAAACTTTCGTGCTGCCTTTCGAGGCGGGAGATTCTCTTTGAGTTTCGTTTCACTGCTTTCCGAGATGGACTCGAGATTCCGACGCTTCCTTCCCGTAGTCAGAGACGCGCGCGCCGTTCCACCGGCGGTATATTTCTACTTCGCCCGCTCTTATTTACGACGCGCTTCACTCTCTCGCGTTGCGGTCTTCTGTCGATAAATTTCCTTCGGCTCTTCGGACGTAGCCCCGGGATCTGATTATTGCCGGGTAATCTTGTAAGTCGTCCTATTCGAGAGGCGCCTTCCCTTGAGACTTTTCCGCTCCGTGACTCGAAGTTTCCTCAGTTCGCTCACGGGCGAACTGCGCGGAGCTCAATCCTCGCGAGAATCGACCTCTCGGGATATTAATTTCACCTCCGATCTCTGAAACTGTCTCGACGTATCCGTAGATACGTTATTTATATCGATTTCGAGGTACTTTTAATGCAAAAGTCTCTTATGAACTGCTGTAAACACACTGAGAAAAATAACTCGGTTAATCGAACCAAAATTCTGGAGACGATGACCAAACCGTTTCGTGAAATATTATATATTATAGATCCTCCATCTGTTTGGTCAGACTGACCATTTTTCGGTTAGAATAACTAAACATTTACTTATAATAACTTGATATTTGGTTCAAACGAACAGTAAGGATTTTGGTTAGAACAACAAAACGCATCAAACTAAAGGAGTTTTGTCATTTTAATCTAATCATTTTTCTCAATGCGCACCGGACAATCATTTCGAAATTCCTCCCGCAACAGCCCTTCCTCGATCGACCCGCGCACACGCCTCCGGGACTCGATTATTTCCCGCGCTTCCGATAGCTCGCCCCCTTCGTCCGCGCCTGCAGCTTCGCCCCCCTCGAGGCTCCGCACTCCTCCGCAGATCCGAAGTTCGAAGCGCGCGAGACTGCGAGGTCCGCGCAACCCTTTCCCGCGTGTGTACCGAGCTCTCGTCGTCGGGGTGTTCCCCAAAGTAGACGAGGCCCTCCTCGCACGATGCGCGCGTAACCGCGCTCACGTATACGCCAGGAGAACGACGAGGCGCAGATTCAGTTACGTCCGGTGCGTCGCGCCGTCGAGACGTGTGCGTGTGTGTCGCTCGCTCCCACGTCGGACTCGCGCGCGCGCGCGCGCGCGTGTGGTGCCCCGTCCGAGATGCGTCCCGACGCGGACTGTCGACTACGTTTCGACGGCGGTGCGGCACTCGAGAGCCCGATAAAGGCGGCGAAGGCGCGCAAAAAGCTGCATTGAGGTGCGGGGCCCGGCGCGTCGGCTGCAATATCGCGCGGATAAACAAATAAATGGGTTTCGCTCGACGCCGCGCGTCTCCGACGGCGGAGAGCTTCAATCTCGTCGGATAAGTGGCTCGCGCGGATGATATCGTCGGGGAGACGACGATCGGACCTTGTCTCGCGCGTTTCGGTGCTCCGTGGAGTGCGGCATAGAGAAACGATCGTTGTGTAAATGTGCGACTGATTTTTTTAGTACAAATATGAGAGCGTAAAAAGTATCTATATACGTCCTTCCTTGAGTGCCTTCGTCGAAGCGAGTGTTATATCGAGAAGCGATCGATACCCGAAGTGCCTCGGCGAACGTCGAGACCGAAAATCGTCTCCAATTTAGAAAGTCGAATCGGGTGTTCGCGCGGCGATCGATAGGATCGGCTCCATCGATCGTGTCGCCGCGATCGCGATTGTCGGTGCGACATCGAAGCGGATCCGTCGTATAGATGCCATCGTCTAAACGAGCGGCGATCCGTACCGCGTGACCCGCGCGCAGAGGATCGCGGCTGCTTTCGATCGGAAAGGGCCGTCGAATTCGTTACAGGAGTCACAATACGGAGGGACGCATCGCGAGCCCGATGCCCGACCGGCTGGACGCATGACTCTCGTTCCTCCGCGGTCCACGTGGATCTCTCTCGTCTCGAGGCGAGGCCGAGATGGCCTGCATCAGGGCACCGAGATCCGTCCGAGGCTCGTGCGACGACATTAATAAGGCCGACTCGACGCGCAACATAGTTCAGGTATATCTCGACGCGACGGTCGTCCGATCTCCGCGGCGCGTTGATCGACGGCCCTGACCGTCGCCCCGACGCGTCTGGCCCGGCTCGTAAATGTTTACGTGCCTGAAGTTTGGAACGTTTGGAAGTTTGAATGAAAATTTTGATTTTTTAAGAGACTGTGGCCAATGTTGAGTTTATTGGTTACTTGAACTGTAGAGACATTTTTGCGAACTATTGCGACTGTTGGAAATAAACTGATCGATAAAATGTGTCAATGAAGTTCCGACTAGAAACCACACTGAGAAAAATAACTCGGTTAATCGAACCAAAATTCTGGAAACGATGACCAAACCGTTTCGTGAAATAAATATATTATAGATCTCCTCCATTTTTTTTGATTAAAATAACTAAACGTTTGGTTGGGATAACTGAACATTTAATTAGAATAATTTGATATTTGGTTCAATTGGCCAGTATTTTGGATAAAATAACTAAACGCGTCAAAGTACATTTGTTTTGTCATTTTAACCTAATTATTTTTCTCAATGCATGGACAATGTAGAGTTTATTGATTGCTTTATTTCTGATAGTCGCTCAGAACGTAAAAATATCTCCATAAATCGATAAACTGAACACTGCCCATGGTCTTTTAAAATCGACATTTTTCGTTCAAATTAACGCTCGGCACACTCGATAAACTCAACATTGCTACGGTCATTTAAAAAGTCGAAATTTTTCTTTCAAACGTACGTTCGAAACTTCAGGCGCTCCATAAATTTTTCCTCCGCGCTCCACGCAGCGGTGTCTCCCCCCTTCCTCCCCGCGGCGCGCGTTCTACCGGTATTTCCAGATTGACGGAAGAGCTTTGAATCCTCGGACGACTCGAATTCGCGGCGGGAAGATAAATGGGAGCAGCGTACAGGGACGAAGAGAGGAAAGAGCGACACGGCGGTGCTCGGCGCTTAGAATAATAGAGATTAGACGCGAGTGGTGACCCGAAATTATGAAGGAAGTCATCTTGGTTCTCTCTTTGGCTCGCTCAAAAATAGTCTCCGACTCCGAGACTCGCGCCTCCCTCGTACGCGCTCCACGCGTGTGCGCGTGGAGCGGGAGGCGCGCGTGCGCGTCGCGGTACGCGTACACGGTGACTAAACTCACTCTTCCTCCGTCCAGCCTCACCCTCTCCGACCCTCGCGCAACTCCCGTCGTCTCGTGTGCCGCTACTCTATTCTCTCTCTCTCCGTTTCTTTCTCTCGTCGCGCGGACTCTTTTCCGTCCCGTTGCGAAAAGCATTGGCTTTCTCCCAACGCGACGATCCGGCCGCGCGGGCGTCCAGAAGCCGATGCACCTACTTCGGAGGTGGCGGGAGGCACGAAAGGGGCGCGATAAGTTTCCACTCCTTTAGCGCGGACGCCTCGTTTCTCCTATGTGGCGCGAGTGACGCAACGAGCGAAAAGGAAAAAGAGAGGGGAGCACCGTGAACCGCCGGCCATTTCCGGTTCTCGAATTCCTGATTAAAATCCGTGTCATTCGCGCGCCCTTTCTCATCGTCGTTTGCGAGAGGAGGCGTGGGAGAGGGGATAAGAGGATTCCCCGCGATCCAATCTGCATTTTTACGGTCCGTCTCTCTCTCTCTCTCTCTCTCTCTCCTCGCGATTCGTTTCACTCTCGAGCTTAATGGCCGTGATATAAGTATCTCGCGGGTTGCGCGAGGTGCATTAATACACGTCCGTGATGTGTGGGTATAGGAATGCACGCGGGTCACGTTAAAAACTCGAATAAACTTGACACGAGGAAGAGTGAGGTCTCGTGTAGTCATTTTTTTAGAATTCTGTGCTCGTTATTTTTTCGTGACGGAATCGATATACATAAGGTAACTGTTCCAATATCCAGACGGCTGAGCTCAGTATTCGGAGAGTTACATTGTAAAAAATTGTGGGGTGTGGACCTACGTGGACCACTTTTGTTATTAAATAACAATGGCATGAGACAGAATTACACCAGATGTGATTTATACCTATAGCTCCACACCGGTGAAATAGTGTTAAAAATTGACACCATTTTCTTACTGTGTATAACATTCATACAGCAGATTTACTCAGGGCTCTTACTATAGTGACACTTCCTGTGCACACACATTAATTTACTGAAGATTTCTTTCCACTAGTCGAGACTTTTCATCTCATGCAATAATTTGAATTATATTCAAATATGTCCGACTACTAGAACGTGTCTTGCTACTGGGACAATTACCTTATACCACATGAGGCTAAGCTAACTCGCCGGGAAAAAGAAACTTCAATCAATATTATCTCATTATGTACAAACTTTTGACCTACATCGATATAGGACTTTGTTGTAGATCAAAATATAATCTTCAAAAAAGTATTATACAAACACGTGTACTAAAGGCTTACAGGTAATGAGATAATAGTGGATTCAAGTTTCTCTCCTGGCTAATAAGTTTAGCCTCACACGATACACGTATTAATCAACAAACCAGGAATAAGATTTTAAGAAGGGAGATCCACACTGAATAAGAAGAATTAAATCTGAAGATATATTTTTAATGAAACAACAACTCACGCGTCAGGTATTGCAAATATTATTATACCGAGTCTCCCCTGCGCCGGCAGGCTGACAGAGTAATGCACCGCGGTGACGCGAGCTGCACCACGCCTCGTGTTGAAATTGACCCCGCTCTCTCATACTCTTTCTCCTCCTCGCAATGCACTTCACTCGCGGGCTTATTGTTAATGGCCGCGATATGCGTATCTCACGAGACGCGCGAGATGCATTAATACACGTCCATCTCGTACGTAGAATCGTGTACACGTGAGTCGTATTAAAAAATGCGAGGCATTATTGATACGAGTACAGGTGGGTACTCAGCGCCGCGCATTTTCGAAAGCGGCCACGTCAGTCTCGAAAGCGCGAGCATGACGGGTAGGTGGGATTCCTCGCGGCCCGATCCGCATTCTCCTCTTCCTCCCTCTAGCTCTCTCGCTCGTCCTCCTCTCGTTTATTTCGCGCTCATACACCTCCTCGTCCTCTTTTCCTCGATAAATCTTTCCCTTCCTCATTCTTTCTCCCTTGCTGTCTTTTATTTCATTATTCTACTTCATTGTCGCACGACGTGCTCGCAGAATTTTAATTTCAAAATTTCCTTTGATGGACGTAACTATTTCATTATCTTTCCCCGCGCCTCTCAATTAATCTCGCGCGAGCTTTCGAGTCGATCCAGATGCACGTCCGCGATGCCAGCATGCCCACCTAATGCGCTCGAGGACCAGTTTCCATTATGTAGATTCGATAACTTATCTGGGTACGTTCCAGTCGATCGGGCCGTCGCAATACGCTCTGTTATAGGCACGCGAGCCGCCGCCGTCGAAGGCGGAGTAAACGTTAATAAGGAAGCGGTAATGAAAAAATTATCATCTCCGTGGGAATTGTTTACCCGAAGCGGATAAGCCTTGGTTGTATAGATATACACGTGTAGAGGGGTTGTGTCATGTAACTCGAGAACGGAGTAATCAAAGGATCGGCTCGGGCGCCTCGATTCTTTTTTCCCCCCTTTCCTCCTCATCTCGTTATCAACGTCTGCAGCAGAGTTTTATCTCCACCCCTCGCGGTGTAGTGCCGATACTTTCCGATTAGGAGGAGGCAATGGTCTATCGGTTGCGTCGATGCCATCTCTTCGAGTTTGCGAGTTGCGAAAACTGCGGCGGCGAACGAGGAGAAAAGGATGGTTAGTGGCCAGACGCGTGAAGTATATTGAACCGCAATCGAACGTAATGCATGGAAGAGGGGCAGTGAATGGTACAGCACTTGCTAATTGCGACAAAGTGCTTGCAATTACGCGTGCTATAATACTTAATATAAGCAACTCTATAAATATAATAGCAATAGCAATTTGTCTGTAGATAATATCGCTAAGTGATTTGTAGAGAGTCATTATCATAATTAATGACCATAATCTCGCGTAATATATGCAGGAAAATGATTTATTGGGTTGCGCGGAATCGATGAGGATATTTATTTACAAATTTCATATATTAATTAAATAAAATGGCATTTTTCCTAAAGAAGAAGCGGTATGTTTAAATTGGATTAATTTATTTTTCCATATATTTGCAATTGCAGATTTACACGGATTGGGCGAATCACTACCTGGAACGCGGCGGTTCCCGAAGGAGGGTCACCGACCTCCAGGCCGACCTGTGCGACGGAGTCCTCCTCGCCGACCTCGTCGAGGCTGTCAGTAAGTACACCGCAGCAGCGTCGTCCGTCTTTGACCACTCCGACTTCTCGATCTTTGACCCTTCTTCTCGTATCCGCCTTCCTCCCTCCCTTTCTCCATCTCCTTCTTCTCTTCTTTCTCTCTCCCTTCGATACCCTCGCCCCGTCTCTTCCACACCGCAGCTTTTTAAAGTCCGCTATTTCAAGTATACCTGCTTAATTTACAGTCCGAGTCTCGCGCCGGTATTCGTATAGTGGAATCTCGAGATACCGTTCTAGCTAACGAATGACCTCCGAAGCCATCTAGATATCGTTTAATTCCTCGTCGAGATTTGACTGCGGACACCGACGACGATAAACTATTCTACTTTTTTATAATTGAATTAAAAATGTTTCCACGTTTCACGCTTTTACCGGATTTACGTGTTTTATCTTGAAAATTTTCTGCTTAATTTATTTTCTGCTGTATTAACAACCTGTCGATATTTTGGTATATGTCTTTTTATATATTATTTTTTCATCTATTTTTGTCTCATTCACATTTATTTCAATTAAACTTCAACGAGTATTATTCTACATCTCGCGTTGCATTGCCCTTGGAAAATTTCCAACACAAACATTTATGCAAAAATCCCCGATTCCCTCGCAACGCGAGCCAAAGTTTCGCTCTCAGAGGGAAGCGAGTGCGAAACGGACATTAATTTCGGGCGGTTCTTTGAAGTGCGCCGGGGAGGTAACAGTACTCCATGGGAGATCGTTTATGGCGCTGGACAGTTACCTGTAATATCGCGTATACGCGACTCAACAGGGGTCACGTTCGGTACCGGTCGCTACGACACGCACGCATCGCATACTTATATATATATTTTATTGTATATATAGGTATATATATACAGCCAAAGTCGAGAGAACCACGCACATCGTACCTCTGACGCGCTACTCCTTAACCTCGCTTAACTCCGAAGCTTCGTACGTTTCCTTTGTCTAATCTGAGCTCCCTCTCTGTTCTCCCGCAGCCAATCAGAAGGTTATCGACGTCAACAGGAAGCCGAAAAGCGCCCAACAAATGGTGAGTTTTAGTCGACCCTTTTTCGACGGCGAGCCGCGTACAAGCTTATCGACAGCTAGCTCTCCGCTCGCGTCTCCGTCCACGTGGATCTCGACATAATCTCATCCCCTATTTTACCCCCTGAAGGGATAAATTTCCAAAAATCCTGAAACACGTCTTTCCAAATTTCTAACCGAAAGGCCAAATACCAATAGGATAGTTGACTGAGTTTTTTTATCGATGATTCGAAAAATTTGAACAAAATTATCAACCCCGTATTTTTTCATTCTTGCATCTCTCATGGCTCTTCGATGACGTCACAATTCAGCAGAGAAAAACGCGCTTGTAACTCGGCGAATAATTATTTCTTCGGACCTTTTCCGTTTCACGTAAAATATCGAATATATATTTTACAGATTACAAATTGAATTTTGAAATATGAAAATTTTTTTCCAGCCTAATATCGTATTTTCATGGATTTGACTTCAAAAATTATGGATTTTCACACAAACTCACATTCTCTATTTTACCACCTCAGGGGAAAATTTTCGTAAATTCGTTTTTTAGTGAATGCTTACGTCGCAAAACCTACTGTCCAAATTTCGGCTCGGCGTTGACGAATCAGTCAGTCCGACCGAAATTTGACGCCTTTCCAACGTAACAATCGATATCAAAATTTCGACCACGCGGTTACCTCTATATTTACAAACCGAGGTGGGCTGCGCGTCATAATTTATCGGCGCCTCAGGATCCGCGGCTCGTCGCCAGTCGAGAAACGAGCCTGGAAACACCGGCGCACACCGAAGCTTTACTGCTTTCCCTTTAAAAATAGACGACTATAACCGCGCGCGCTATCCGAGCGCGGCACGCGCCCCAGCGGCCACCGCAGCTGCGCTATCGAGACGCCGTAGATCACCGCGGCGCACGGCGGACGGAAAGACACGGGTGGCCCCCTGCGGCGCGCGGTTCCGTCCCGAGGAAATCCTTCCGCTCTCGTGCGCGCGCGCACTCGCGTGTCCCTCTACGCCGAAGTGAGACTGGAACAAGCTGGACACGAATCGCGCGACCCCGCGGTCGAACCCCGTTTCTCACCGGGGCGCGGGCGCGGCTGAAAAAAAAGCGGAGCGGATCCATCAGAGTCAGCGCCGAGAGACGCCGCCGCCACCGCCGCCGGATACTTCGAAAGTGGGAGGATCATCTCGATGCGCGCGGATGTATAGGTAGATCGCGCATTAGGATCGTGGGCGTGATCTTTACGGCGGCGCGTCTTTGTCTCGGCTGGGGAACTGATGGTTCTCTCCTCGGATATACGGGGTGGGTCGAGCGGAAAGAATTTCGATCCGGAAGCCGAGTGAATTTTACACTGAAGGGAAAAGAGCTGGTAAAATCAAATATGATTGTAATTTTTCTGGTTGCTAGTATCATGTTTATAATTAAACGGACCATGTATGCGGTCGAAATGACGTTTGCGCACGTGGTTATAGTGATAATAAGATTGTAAGTTGCGATAGCTCTGCATCATGGTTGATTTAATCAGTAAAGTAGGTCGATAATATGTCTGTATGCTGATATTAATTATATGAAAAAGGTCGGGGACATCAATTATTGATCATATACTGCAGGTCGATAACCAGAATTTTATTGTTTAGTAGAATTATGGAATCACAGTTGGCTCCAAAATCGACCATGATTTCTAGTGAGATTACAGTTCTTTTAACCAGATTTTTCTCTCAGCGTCTATTTCAATTTTCTTGTTCCATTTTGTCTCGATTTCGAGATGATTTTGAGAAGTTCAGGGGTTTTGATTTGAAAAATAAGGATTTCTTGCTACTTCAAATTTTTCCAATTCCCTTTACGTGATTTTTCTCATAATCACTTCGAGATTCATCTCCCAAGTCGTCCGAATTCAATTCCCTCTCGAGAACTCCCCATAAAAAATAACCGCCGCGATCGTCTCGACGAAAATCAGCCTTTCCCCCCTGCCCACCCTGTATAACTCCCGATATCGCCGCGGCTACCGCGCGTTGTTACCTCTGCATCGCGTCGATGTTAATCTCTCGCCGGAGAAAGCCTCTCTGGCTCCTTTACGAATTCCAAGTGCATCTCCTGGAAACACGCTACGTCACATCCGGGTGGATGACTCTGCGCGGCACGATTATTACGTCAGACGGCTCCTAATTTCCCTCGGATTTGCATAACGCGAGTCTCCTCTTTCCGCCGAGTCTCCTCTCGGCCCTCCTTCACCTCATTCGTCGCTCCTCGTTGTCGTCCTTGCGTATACACGTAAAAATTGGTTATCGACGACAGTCCTCCTCCCCCCTCCTCTATGAATACGTCAAGCCGAGTCTATCCCATTAGTGTCAACCGACGCACGGTTTCTCCGCATCGCCAATACGCGTCTAGACTGCGAGCTGCGCTCGTTTTTCAAAAGACACTCTATTCTCCGTTGCACCTCTCCACGGCGCGCGGCGCAACGCGCGTGCAGCGGCGCGTGTCCCGCATTTTCCAATTTCGCGCGTTCGGAAGTTGAGCGAATTGAAAGGTGGGAGGGAGGGAGGGAGGAGAGGGCGAGGGCACGAAGGAGAGCGAGACACGGAGGGCAACGCGCGCGAGAGGAGAAGTCGCGGGGCCGCGCCACTATAATTAAACCCGCGCGAAACGCGAATTACGTGTTTTGCCTCGGGCTCACGCGCTACACGCAACTTACACGCGGTTTACGCGCGGCGGACGACACGTACGCGAGCGATTCCCGCTTCTAACAATACGCCACCTGCCTCGTCGCGCCGCGCGACGGCCACGACTTCGGCGCAACCGGATCCTGCCGCGCAGGAAATTCTCTTCTCGCAAATACATGCCGGCGCGTATAAGTGAGTACGCGGCGTTCGGCGCTTTCGCGGGTTATTTTTTCGTCGCAATTTTTTCCCCGAAGAAAACCTCGCGGCCAACCGGAAGCGCGCTACTTATGCCTCGTCGTCGTCGTCGTCGTCGTCCGCGCCGAGTCCACTCGGTTCTATTTCTATTCCGCGAGACTCTGGACGAATCTCACGCACCGCTGTGCAGTGTGACTCACGTCGCAAGACGTACGTATTAGTCAAGTCCTCCTCTGTTGCCGGTCCTAATGAATTTCTATCTTACTGTATAAATGTAAAGGTTTGTTTATACGGAGCTTCGGGTATGTGTAAGGAAAAAAAAGGAATAAGTTAGGTCTACTGAAAATTACTTGCGGGGTCGTAAATAATTATTTATTTATGTGAATGAAATTTTTTAATACATCAATTTTTGATATCTCTTCCTTATAATCATGCGGAATGATACCTATGTGATTGCGAGGAAGAAATATCTGATTAAAATGAAAAAAAGAAAATAATTGATGTAAATAAATAATTACATGCGACTTTGCAAGTAATTTTTAATAGGCCTAATTAATTCTTTCTTTCTGTGTACAGGAGACACGGTGCAGTTGGATATACGTTTCTAGCTCAACTGCGCATCCTACAATGAGATAAATAATTATTGCTAGTCACAAAAAATGCCTGAATAAAAAATATACCTATGATCTCACAAATTTTTAAAAATACAGATTCTTGGTCGAAGAATATATTATATTCTTGATTCAAGAATACCTCTATCGGAACAAGAAATTCTTTCTGCGCGGAAAAAAAATAATTACTCGCGAGCCTATCAAATATTTTCTCACAAGAAGAAAACCATAGCTTGATTCTGGAATCATAATATAACATGTTCTTGATTAAGGAAAACATTTTTTCGGCACCAGCAATTATTTCTCTCGGTGTATAAGGCGCCGGGGTTGCAGTCGTTCGCCTAGTCGCGTCTATTTGTTTCCGGCCGAATTTATAAATACCGAGGGATCCCCCGTGTACAGTCGAATGGTCGATAACTCGCAACCGCGCCGGGCTGACCTCACGGTGGCCAGTCGGGGCCACAGGTGGTCCTTCGGACGAAATATTTACCGCGCGATGGGGTAAGATAGGGACGAAAAAGCGGGGAGCGAGGCGAGAGGGCGTGGTCCCTGCTCCGCGAGAGACGCGCTCTAAATCCTTGGACTCTTCTGTGGATTCCACTTCCTTCTGGGATTATAAAAATCCAGAGGTATCGGGACCACCCGGTAGACGCTGTTGTTGCCTCGGTATTCTCAGGCGTCCTTCCTGTAGAGGCGTGAGAATTTTTAGGAGAATTGTGGAGCTGTAAGTTGTATGGAAATGGGGATCATCTTTCGATTAACGACGATCGTCATTGGCGGTTGACGCGGGTAACCGGAGGTGAAAGGGTGTGAAATAATGCGTTTCATCTACGTCGCTAGAGATTTTTTATTGGCGTGAGGATCTTGACTTTTTTTTAGAGGGATTAGTGGTTTAAGTAGATGGGATGAGAGATCTGAGTTTAGTTATCGGAAGGCGAAACGTAGTTAGAGGTGCTAAGGTGTGAAATTGGAGGGTCTCCGAGGCGAGCCCTAATTTAAGGGAAAGCTGGTTCGGTAAATAATAATTAGAAATTGGGTCTGTCTTCTGTATCGCCCAATCTGCCCGAAGTTCGAGCCACTAATTTTATCTCGACGATGTCAGAGCGTCAAACTTTATCATCTCGACCTTAACTTTTCGTGCAAACATCGCCGGGCGATTTCCCGAGAGAAAATAAAATTATCATCGATTTTCCGTCGCCCGCGGGAGCTACCTCCCTCCCCATCCAATCGAAGTTGTAATTCCGGAGCGGTGAGAGTTCTCGTACCGCGCGAGGAGCCACGTCATTCGTTTCTATACATAAAAACACGTAGGTCGATCGCAAGAACCGGGAAAATTTTACGACGCGTACCCTGCTATATCACCTCAGGCATCTTGTCGATACATCGGGGCGCCGTGTACGTTCCACCTTATCGACCTATAAAAGAAAATGAACGCGCGTGTTTTTATGACACCTTGAGCGAAATCGAAAGCGTCGACGATCATGATGGGAAAGGCGTGTGGAGATGCGTAGATATTTCAATTGGACGCGGTTAAAAGTGCTGTAAAAATCCACAGTTTATCACGCGTTCTGATAATTTATATGCAGACGCGTCGAAATAACGACGAAGAATTTTCAACTTCGACGATCGAAAAGCGAGAAAAAAAATGGTACCTATCGAATCAGATTCCTTCAGAACTAAATTTTCCTACGGAACATTCGATGACGAAACAAAATAATCACCCATATATGAAATCAACGACAGTAATCGTTCGCCATCGACGACGAGTACCCGTCGTCCGAAGGAAGAGAGGGGGCCGCGTCCCCTAATTACGATTTTTCAATTAAAACCAGGACCGCGTCGTCGTGCAAGAGCGCGGTATTTATTACCGTGGGCCGATCCCGCGGTTAATTACTGTGGTTAGTCCCGGCCCCCGGATACACTCTCGACTCGCGGAGAGTCTCGGTACAATGGGTAATAGTCGCGGGGCTAATGCCATCCGCGCGCGGCGCACGCAAAAATACACGTCTCGCAATTTCTGCAATTACCCCGTGCCCCCCGCGCGCAGCATCGCGAGTAATTTCTAGCCGCGCCGCGCACCGCCTAATTAGCGTGCAGCCGAAGATAGCTTTTCGTACACGCCCGAGAGGGACGCGGAGGAGGGGGCGAATCGAGGGGGAGATCGATCTCGTCGTTATCCTCCTCCGGGATCCGGGGAAGGAAAAGGGGGCGCGCCCAGGTAAAGGCGGTCTCGTTTCGTACGACCTGGAATTCAACGGGAATTTACCCCCCGCTTGCGCCGTGGCTGCAGACGGGGTCTCGCGCGAGAGAACGAACTCTCGATTGTGGCCGGTAACGAGAAAACGCTCGATTTTGTTCCCGCGCTGCACGGGGAAGGAGGAACCGGGAGGGCGGTTCGATTGCCGATCTTTCCCGACTCGTGGATTCTCATCCGGTTTGCTCGCTCGTCGTGCATCGGGTCCACTTCTTCTTGGCCTCCTTCTCCTCCTCGCTTCCGTTCGATATCAGAATAAAGAGGGGACTCGGCGCGCCCGATCGTTAACCTCTTCTCCTCCTTCTTCTTCTGCTTTATCTCGCGAGAGAGGAAGAATGCACCGACCCCCCGAAGCACCCGGGTTTTTCGTGGTAATTTGTCGGTTTATCGCGCGGGGGTGTAGGCACTCGTCACGGCTCTTGTCCTCCGCGATACGGTTACACGGGCCACGCCGTGCGTGCTCGTTTACGTGGGACCGATAGGGTATAATAACCGAGCCACTTCGGAATTGAAGGAAGAAGTGGATCCTCTTCCGAGAAGGATATACACCGCGGAGCAAATGTTTGGTGCACGGAAGAGAAGAGTGCTCTTTGCGATTAACGTGATTACGGTACCGAGAATTGTCACTGGGGTGTACCGCGAAGAAAAAATGAATAACTTACTCGCGCTTCTCGGTAGTCGTAATTATGCAACTAAGAATATCACCGAGCAAATGCCGGATTAATGTATAGGCGCGCGAAGATAAATTCGTCGCTCGTAAAGTCGCACAATTACAGTCAATGCCGTCGACCTTGCCGAGAATAGCGACCGCGGTTAATTGCACGACCGCGCCTGGTCTAATTGAACGGTATAAAATTCCGGCGACGCTTTGATTTCCAGACAATTGATCCAATAAATATAAAAAAGGAAAGGTAACAAAGCGTAGAAGAATACGGCGCTCCTCCGCCGAAGGAGGAGCAGATCGACGCTTCGATCTGTAAAAGTGAAAATGCCGATGCTACCTGACTCGTGAATTCTCGTCTAATTTACTCGCTCATTGTGCCGCGCGGCGTTTCTTCGTCATCCTCTCCCTCCTCGAGTCGAAAATATTTGAGAAGAGATCGAATCGCGCGCATCGGCACCCCTCGCCCGATCGTTAACCTCCTCTCCGTGAGGAATGAGAAACGCCTTGACGTCACCCAACGTTTTCCCCCGGTAACTGGTCCACCCGTCGGGGGTATACTCGCCCTCCCCACCCACGTTACCTGCCGCACCACGTGGCCGCGTCTCGTTTACGCACACCTCGCGCGAGTCCCCGCTATCGTGCGTGCCCCCGCCCTTTCTACGCTCGCGGCACACACAACTATCAACTCCTACTACGTCGCGACCACTCACTCTCTCTCTCTCTCTCTCGCTCTCTCTCTGCACCCTACGCGTGTATCGCGCGGTGGAACCTACTCTCGCCTCTCCTCTCTTCTGGCCAAGTGCGGAGCGGCTTGCTTACCTCTCGGTGTGCTTTTCATCGGTTAGTATCTCATGAGTGGTCCGGTAGCTCGGACGCTGCGTTCGATCGCTCCCCGACGACCGACTAACGTGTTCCCCGAACGACGGGCACCCGAAGACACGGCCGGCGAACGTATCGCAGCTCCGAGGGACTCTTCCGAGTGAATAGATCAGACAATATTTTTCTTTCGGCGGGAAACGTAATTTTGTTTATATCATGCATTTTATTTAGGATCGGTAACAGTGAGTTTTCCAATGATATTTCGCGGAGGATAACATACAGAGAGAAAACACGTTGATACACATTTAATATCACGTCATTTAATTCAATCAATTGCTCAGTTCCTTTTCGTCGTGTTACTTAAAAAATCACGCCCCGGAAATAAAATCGGTCCCACCACTGGAGGTGTAAAGAAAACGCGCGCGTTGGCCGTCCTCGTTGACTGGCCGGCCGAGTGCATGTTTATAAGAACAACAAGTGCCCCGACGAGAGAGCGTAGCTGATGCTCCGTGAGTCAAAGTGATATACTTTTGCCGCGCGTAAGTGACAATTAATTGAGCGTCGACGAGACACGGAGGAGAAGCCGGGAGCGAGGATAGGAGTAGCCGCCGTCCCGTCCACCACAGCAATTCTCCGCGTAACGAACGAGCGTCGCTGCGCAGCGCCGTCGATCGTCTTCACCTTCGACCTCCTCGGTAGCCCCGCGCGAAACCTTCCAGCCGAGACAGAAATAATTTTCATGATTCGACATGCCGGCCACGAGTTGCACTCGGATCCCGTTCGCGGACCGCAATTGGACGTCTTCCAGCGAGTCTAGGTAAAAAAAAAGTCTCTCGCCACTGGAATAATTTTTTTCGCCGATCTCTGCTCTCGCGGTCGACCGTGAGATATGCTCAGAGAAAAATTTATTTGATTACAGACCTACCGGAAAGTTTATTAATCGCAAATAGGAATTTTTTTTGTATCGAACGAAGATCTGTTTGAATGAAATCAATATTTGGGTACATCGTGGAACGTTTATTTACTTGAAACTTCTGTTTGCTCGATGTAAATAAATTCCTTATTCATCGCGAACGAAATATGTTTCTACTAGGTTCGTACTCGAATAAACTTTTCTCTGGGTGTTGTAACTGTCCCAGTAGCAGGACACGTTCCAGTATTCAGACATATTTAAATATACTTCAAATCATTGAATGGGATAAAAAGGAAGAACTTGTGGAAAAAATCTGAACTATTAGGTGCACTCGGAGAAAAGTTTACTTGATTACGAACCTGTTAGAAAGTTTATTAATGACGAATGGAATTTTTTTTCACGTCGAACAAAAATCTCTGAATTAAATAAATGTTTGAGTAAATCGTAGAACGTTTATTTACTTCAAACTTCTATTTGTTCGTTATAAATAAATTCCTTCTTTATCGCAAATAAATGTTTCTACGAGGTTTGTACCCAAATAAACTTTTCTCTGGGTGCATCTGTCCCAATAACAGGACACGTCTAGTAGTCAGACATATATTTTGAGTATAATTCAAATTATTGAATGGGGTAAAAGGGAATGACTAGTGGAAAGAAATCTTCAATGAATTAAGGATGTACACAGGGAGTATGACTGGTAAAACCCCTGAGTAAAATCTGCTGTATGAATTTTTATGGCTGTCCGAATACTGGGCTTTAACCGCCCGGCTGTTGGGACAGTCACATTACTACTTACTCCGCGGAACCGAACCGACGACGCGCCGAGTTGATCGTCGCAGACTCTACAACGCCGCGCGAGTCGGTGATGTGTGGTACGACGAATTCGCGACGACGCGCTTGTTTGAAAAACGGTCACGTACGACTGAATTGGCGCATTTACGACGAGCGAACGTACGCGCACACGATTAGTTGCACGACGACTCATCGACGTTGCTTGTCCCGTGGGAGGCATCGTACGTTCGAAGTATGAACGACTCCGAATTTACATACGAGTACGCGCGCCTCGGCCTCGCGTTTACCCGCATCGAAACGAGAACGACGTGCGGTCGACGCTGAACGGGGTCGCGGGGGGCAAAAGTGCGATCGGATACTATCTGTACCTCGGGACAATAACGATCGGCGGAGTCGTAATTCGACGTGTCCGATTGAATCGCGATTATCTCGAGATCGTTGAACTTTTGACCCATATTGATGTAGAACTTTTTTGTAGAGTGAAATGTGAGCTTCAAAAAAGTACTATACGAGTTGCACTCAAAAGTCCACGGGAAGCGAGATAATCGCGATCGAACCGGACACGACAAAAGTCAGTCGTACTCGTGCCGCGCTCGTGCTCCGCGCGAAACCACCTGCAGCTGCACCGCCACATAAACCGCGAGAATGACGTTCCCGTGCCCGCGACTACAGCAACGCGGCAGAAGCACCGCGAAAAAGTCCACCGCCGAGGCCGTCTCACTATCGCGCAACCGCATCCTGCTTCGACGTCGAGCGACGAATCGTCCTTGGCACTGTTCGCGTAAATTTTCCGGCTGAATTTCCTCCTTCCAGGAAACCGTTTCAAACGTCCTTCCTGCTCGTTCGTCACGCGGTGATTTTCACCTCTTTCCCCGCCGCCGTCGAGGCGATCCTCTCCCGGGGCGCGGAGCGTTCCGCTTCCACGTAACGCTCGTACGAACGGACGCGGTTCGATGGGAACGGTCTCTCTCGTTGAGTCGTACGCTAATAGGCGTATACGGCGATGTTGTAGCTGACTCTTCTTTTTTTTAACGAACCGTTACCGAGGATTTCTTCTCTTCTCTTTTTTTTTCTCGTTCCTCCGCGCGTCATCGGAGAGTAGTGCAAATTCGGAGGGTCGACCCGGTCCCGAGGGCAGTCCCAGAAGAGCCACGGGTAATTACTTACGATTCTTTTTTCTCCTCCGATCTTTTTTTTTCGGTTATTTTTCACGCGCAGATTACACCGTCCTCGTCACCGTTACATTCCACGGACCACCGCGCGGTCGTTAGCTCTGCACGCCGAGTCTCTCCTCTTCCTCGGTGGTCGGTGTTCCCGGCCTCCTTCTCGCTTCCTCACCTGCGGCTGGCCCGTGAGAGACCGGCAATTTGCATCCTCCTTTCTCGCGCGCGGGGGACTCTCTCGGCGTCGCGCGACGGCGACGTCGCGTTCGCGTAAATTGGCCTTCGGTCAATTAAGGCCGCGTCCGCGCGCATCGCCGACCGAATTACGGGAGTCTTCGTGCTCCTCGCGGAATCGGCGTAAAACTGCCACAAGAAGAACAGAAAATGCTCACGAGTCGCGCGGACCAATTTCGTGCCGGTAAAATTCGTTCAACTGCTTTTTTCATTTGTCAGAAAATAAGATAAATATTTTTACGGATCGAAAATAACGATCCTATACCGGGATTACGTGACTCGCCCCCCCTTTCCCCAGCCCGCACCCTCCAATTTAATCCGAGCCAACCTTTCTTTCCACCCTCCGCGAGGTGGTACCACGCGGCGATAACTTCCGGACCGTTAACTCGCTAATACCCGGTCCACTTTCGTGCCGAAGGTGCAGGAGGTGAGGGGTCTCGGCTGCACCTCCGTCGCTAATAGGATCCCGCGCAAACTCCGTGGCACCCGACGTCGTCACGACGTTCTTCGACGTCTCGAAAGTACGACGCGAAAATTGTCCGTAAGCTCTACAGGATCAGGTTGCGTTCTCCACTGTAATACGAAGTCAGGACCGAGCAGCACATGGCTCGCGGAGAAGTCGACTATTAGGGCGACTGGCTGCGCGGCACCTCGCACGCTAATAGGATCCCGCGCCACTCCGCGTCGCGCGACGTCGTCGTCACGTCGGTCGTATCCCTCGACGTCGCCGGTGTAGGAAGCGAGAGCCTAAGCGTCGCGCGCTGAGTCGAGTCGTGCGCCCTGCGTTCTCCTCCACCGCGCATCGGTACTTATATTTAGACGGGGGACGCGAAGAGAGGAAGCCACCGGCTCTCGCTCCTCGATTCGACGCACGGCTACGCGAAGTCGGGGGCCCTGGCGAGAGAGCACATGGCCTGCCGTGAAGTCGCCTGCGTATTTTCCTCCCGATAAATCGGACGACGACGAAGAGAAAAGGGAATCCGGAAGGCGCCCGCACCACGCGTCCTCTAAAAATAATCCTTCCCCGGATTCTGGGGCGAAATAACACGAGACGGGAAAGTGGCTACGCGTCGCGCGGCAGTCAGACGTACGCGATCCGCGCCGGTAGTCAACCCCCTTTTTCTCCTTCCGCGAATCGCAGTCCACGCGGAGAACGGATCTCCGCTGCTGCGGCGCGAACTGGACGCGGCGGCGGCGGTGCGCCGGACGTGAGCGCGCGTATCGGGAACGCGGGAAGAGGCGAGTCCGTGCACGCGCGAGCACGTGAGGGAAGGCAGCAAACCAGAAAGTACAAAAGGGGAATGCGCATAAGTAGCGCTTCATTAGGATCGTTTATTTCAGTCACCGCGCGCGCGCGCGCGCGCGCGTTCAGCTGCCGCTGCCCGCCTCTGCCTTGCCTCGCGCTCGCGACGACCGGAGGCACCATTAAATAGGAGACCCGTCGGTCGCCAGAGAGGATCTTCCTCCTCCTCCTCCTTCCTTTTCCTCTCTCGCCCGCGCTTCTCCGCCTCCGCGGAGGTCATTCGCGAGACTCCGAGGAGGGTTCAGCTACTTACAGACTTATCGCGCGACGTGCAGCGGACAAGTGCGGTCGATTCCTTGAAACATGTTGGAATTGTCATGAAATTTTGTGGGTCACCTAAAAAAATGAGAAAAATTGGAGTTTTCTTCTCGGAGAAAAAAAATTAGTTGGATCTAGTAATAATAACATGTGGAGTTGCAAGTAATTAGCGATTTACATCAATTTGATTTTTTTTTCATATTAATTAAATTATATATTTTTTCCTTGCAGCCATATTACTATTCCATATTATTATAATGAAGAAATATCTGATCGATGTATTAAAAGATTTCATTAATGTATCAACAAGTAATTACTTGCGACCCTGCAAGTAACTTTCAGCAAATCCAACTAATTATCTTTTTCTCTTTGTGGAATAACTGACATTCGTTATATTTTATCCAGAATCAATCGAGCATTTCACCCGATGTTTCTCTCTCACGGTACCTACATATTTTACTTTCCTTTCGGTATCGCGTGATTATCTGCCCGAAATTTATTGCGTCTGCGGCTAGTGAGATAATCACGATCGAAGCGGACACCTCTGCGAGCCGAACCGCAGTCTCGCTGCACTCTATAAAGTTCGCGACTTACGGGTGTTCCCGCTACTTCTGCACACACACCACATATGCTTCGTCTCGCTCCCGACTACTGATCTTTTCCCTCCGTGGGAGTGGCACACGGTAATTACCGATGTTATCGGTTGACCGAGGATTTTAAATCGTGTGCACGCGGCACTTTCAGCCGGTAATCGACGTATCTCGAGATAGCGGGACGGCGCGCGGGCGCCAAGCTAAAGGGATTCCGGAACTCGCGGGACTCGTGGAGAAATTAATTAACCCAAGGCCATCGAGAGAGGACAGACGAGATGAGCCGATGATAATTTTTCGTGTATGCGCCTCGTTGATGCTGCTGCTGCTATACATATTTCGAATTTTTGTAATCAGAATGGAAATATACTTCGGATAGGATGGTCGAGAGTTCAATTACCCCTGGAAATGTTGTCGAAAATCGAAATCTCAGGAATCGATCGATCGACCGTCCTATCTTTGTATTTTTTGTGTTGATTGCGAAAAGCATGGTTATCATTAGATCGATATCTCAAAAGGATTGTAAAATATCAACGATTTTATGTAGGAAAAATGTTTCCCCCTTCGGAAAATCGTCGATATCTCGGGTTTCCCTTGAGATTTACTCCAAATATCTATGATTTTCGGAATCAGCAAAGAAAAATACATCAAACAGAGTGGTCTAGATTTAGATTTTAGAGATTTAGATTTTTGCGAAAATGTTAATTGATATTTTCTCAATTTTACGCAAAAATCGAAATCTCTGGAATCGGCCGCTCGATCACCCTATTTTGTATATTTTTTCGTGCTGATTACGAAAAGCATGATTATCAGATCGATATCCGAAAGGAAATACAAGATCCTGTGTATTCCAGCAATTATCCTAGACTAGAAAGCGGCTCGAAAAAGGAGCATCTCTTCGAGAAAAACCCCACCTCCACAATGCCAAGGTTTCCAAATCTCGAGCGTGACTCGAGCCCGATCTTTTCAACATCCATCGCATCGTACACTCGCGAACGCGGCCCCCCAAAAAAAGGTTCCCTTTGATAAAAGGCTCGACCTCGTAATTCCATGCCCTCCCAATCTCGAGCGTGACTCGAGTCCGGTCTAGCGTGATGCCGCAGATCGGCGGTGCGTGCGCGCGTTGCTCCGAATACGCAATCACGACTCTGAAAAGTATCTCTATAGAATAGCCGAGCCGGTGGTAACCGCGGAGGAGGGGCCGCCAATCGTGGAACGATTCCTCGTGAAAATGAAAGATAATCGAAGGTACCCGAAAGAAATTCCTGAGAATAAGCATCTCATCCGCTGTTTATCGACCTTGATTACAATTCAGCAGTTCAGTTTTACACGTATCATACGTATACGCACTGAGACAAAAAAGTACTTGATCGAAATAAACGTGCCTTTGGATAGTCCCAAGAGCGTATTTATTCGATTTAAATGAATATCGATTTGATTCAAATAACATCTAATTAATTCAATAATCTAATATTTGCGTCCAACCAATATTCATTTAAATCGAATAAATATGCTCTTGGGACTATCCAAAGGCACGTTTATTTCGATCAAGTACATTTTTTTCTCAGTGCGTGAACTGAATTATCTCGGGTACCTCCTATTAAGAGATCACCGTCTCAATATTTCACGAGAAATATTTTCCGTGTTCGTCTACCTCCTTCGCCGACACCGATTCACCCCGTACACTGCCACGGAATCCCTCTCGCTCCCATACTCCCGCTCGAGAAGGAGAAAGAAAACAACCGCGTACACAACGAAAGTCACGTAGCCGTTCCGTAGCGTTCCCACACGTCTGTGCGCCGCGGCAACGCTCTAGAGACACTGGCCAACATCCTGAATCTCGACCCGCGTGTACACCGGCGGCGGCGGGCCCCGATCTAGCGTGACGTTGCTAATCGGCGAGACCTTGATTGCGTGTTCACCATTATACGCACATACCCGGCATCGCGCTTCGCGATAAAAAGCGCGCGCGCAAAGTCGCCGAGCCGATACGAATTCAGGCCGATCTCGTCGTAAAAATGAAAAGTCGCCTGTTGCGTCACACCGACCGCCGCGCGATTGACTTTCGATGCAGCGCGACGCGCGTTTATTAACGACCCGTCGCGCTGTTCTTCGCAGCGGGATACGACCGCGTTACACCGAAGTTGCCGCGTAGGGGGGGGGGGGGAGGAGCGAGCGGCAGGGCATTTAATTCCAACGCGTTCGCCGCATTTCCCCAGCGCGGTTCTCGATTTCCAAAGTAAAGTGTCGAAGCGCGCCGCGTGGAAAGGCGAACCGGCTCTCTACTCGTCGCGCGCTCGCGCGCCTCGTTGTTGTCCCACGATACGATCTTCCCAGGTTTCTTCTTCTTCTTCTTCTTCTTCTTCCGCGGCTCGCTCCCCCTCCCTCTTCACGTCGCGGCACCCACCTCGCCGGCCCTCCTCCTTGCGCAATCTATTCCGCCTCGTACACACAGTTTTGTCTCGCATTATATCACGTAGGTGGACTCGAGAGAGCGCGCGCGCGCGCGCACACACGGGGCTCTCGCTGTGCGCGCGGACACGGTGCGTGACACACGGTCGCTCGGGCCGTGACTTCTTTTTTGTCTCGCATACGCCGCGCGCGGCGAAGAGCGGCCAAGACGAAGACGCTACCATAAGAGGACATCTCGCGGCGGCGGCGGCGTCCCAGGCCGAGCGCGCACTCTTTCCCCGGCGAGCGCGTCTTCTCCGTGAGGGTCGCCGGTCTTGTCTCTCTTGCGCAGGGGGGGGGGGGCGGTAGGTACGGAGAATCCCTCCGAGTATAGCCCGGTGACATTAAATATGTAGAGCGCGTACAGGTATAGGGCACCCGATCCCGGGATCCCTTCCTTTTCGGGGCGGGGGGAGATGCCCTTCGACGTGTATCGAAAGAAGTGGCGCGGAAATGAATGCGCGGAGCGAGCGCGGAGAACGCGACGAAAAAAGCGTTTCCATTTAAGGCGGAACGCGTCTCGGTGGACTCCTCTTCCTCGGTCCCGTGAGGATAATTCGAGAGGATCTCCGTTCGGCCGCCGCCGTCGCCGCGGTGCTTTACCCGAAGGGGTTGCGGCGCCGCGGAGGGAGACGAGTGGCACGTAGAGCGGTGGCGACGGGGCTCTGTAGTTTTCCGCGGTAGTTTCGCACACTTTCCCCTTTCCCTCTCCCGCGGGGAGGATGAGGTGTTCGCACTCTCTCGTATATGCCCACGTAGGTATTGTTCGGTGAGTCACCACAGGCGTTCCTCCTCACCCCGTGCGATTTGTTTTCTGGCCGAGTCGAGCCGCCGCCGCCGCAGCGTCGAGCGTCCCAAGAACAATGGAAACAAAAGAAGCACTGCACGCGTGCGAGCAAGGTAGCCGTGGTCACGGCGGTCACGTTTCGCGGAACTTACACGGCAAGCTTTTCGCTGGTATTCCTTCCCCCCCGGCGCGGGCGTCAGAGAGAGGGGCTAATGGATCGGCATCGATGGTCGATACGGTTCGGACGGGGGTCGGTCGGCATCGCGACGCCCCACGTGTCGCGCGGATCGAACGTTAATGAGTCTCAGCGGTCGTTTGTAATTTCGGAGCCGCGGGACGGATGCGGTTATTATTCGAATTGAAAATAGGAGTCGGGTGGGCGGGGCTGATCGATGGAGAAGTTTGAGCTTTTCGACAGAGCATCGCGATGATGGTGATCGAATCATTTTTTTGGAAATTTTCCAAATCGGTAAAAAGAAAGCTCATTTTTATCCTATTTAGGGCTAGTTTTCTGCCCGCGACTTCGTCCGTGATGTGGATCTCGAAATAAGTAGAAAGTCCCGTACAAATTTTCATCCCCTATTCAATCCCTTTAAGGGATAAATTTCCAAAAATCGTGAAACACGTCTTTCCAAATTTCTAACCGAAAGGACGAATACCAATTTTCATGGATCAAACTTCAAAACATTCTGCATTCCCTATTCTACCACCTCAGAGGAAGAATTTCGTAATATCATTTTTAGTGGGTGGTTGTGTCACAAAAGAAACCTACCTATTAAAAGTGCATGTAATTAGCTTCAACGATTTCGCCTCAGCGTTGATGAATCAGTCAGTCATCAGGACATATTCTTTTATATATATAAATGAAAGCTAATTCGATCCGAATGTAAATGTAATGTTCAACATTTCCCGTTTACCATCACCCAACGGGATAGGCAAGTCCTATTATATAAACGGAACAATAGTTATTATCAAATCAGCGTATCGAAGCATAATTATCGCGTGTTATTTGGAAAGGCACGGATGCAGGTCTGAAGCGGTTGTAAAGCGCGATATTGTGATGCGAACCGCAAACGTTGTTTGTTCATTGTCGGGTGGTACACGCCCGGGGGTGGTTTCCCATAGGGTAATATTTGCCATTGATCGCGCGATACCTGTAATACATTGTTGTGCCGTGTGTTGCGTAGGTCGAAAACGTGAGCCTGTGCGTGGGAGCCCTGCGGGCGCTCGGCGCGGACGTGGGGGCTGTAAATCCTGGCGAGCTGGCGGCGGGATCCACCCTTCGCCCCGTTCTGGCTCTACTCTTCGCCCTCTCGCGACACAAGCAGCGAGCCAAGCAGCTCCAGGACATGCCGAGGTAAGTCCGCGATCAAGGACGGTCGCCTTATCTGCAGCCGAATCGTTCCCGCCATCCGATTGTCGGTAAAGTAGTAATCCGTACGCCGGTCGGCAAAGTAGCTACTGACTTATCGGCCGACGGTGACTCGACGAGTCTGTCGACTGAAAGTAACCCGCGCGCGACAGATCGACGAGGCGCGGTCGGAAGGCACGCGTGACCGTAGGTAAGATTTATCTCGAAATTCGAACAACGATATCAATTCTCCGCGAGCGCATCTCCCGTAACAGGAGACTCGAGCGATACGCTATCTGCCAAACCAGTCTTCAGTTTCTCCTTCGAGCGATTCATAATTGTTTCAAAATAAGATAACCACACTAGCAGCACTTTATCTCGCGTTAATGAGACACGAAGCATCCCTCGCTCGGGTCTTCGCTCTTCCGCCTTCCCCCCGACGACTCCGACATTCTTCTCCCCCTCCGTCCATTTAATCGATACCGACGCGACGTCCCGTAACGATAAACTGGCGGGCCACGCGCTCATTAACATCTCCGTTAATCAAGGGGTGCGCGCATACCGTGCTCCGTTGTATCGCACGCCACTCCGTAAACCCTTTCCGTGTATATTATGTATACGTGTACCCATATAGACCGCGCTCTGCGGTAACGCTCTCCAGCCTGCAGCGGTAGTATGGCGGGGTTGAAACTTGAAATATTTTAATTACTCCGCTTCACGGTTAATTGCGTCCGTTGGACTTCAGCCGGGGTGACTGACTCCGGGCCTTAATGTCCCGTGCGGGTACTTAAACGACTCGCACACCACATCGGGCTATACGTGCAGCTCGACGCACCCGCGCCTCGCGAAGGTCATTATTTTTAGACCAAGTTGACACCGTCCTCCGAGAAGCTCGAAGGGAACCACACCGGGGTCCCCGGAGACATCGGATCACCGTTCTTTTTAAGGTGTAACGCGATGCCTCCTCGACGTCTTATCGCACGTGCGACACACACATATCGTAGATATCCTCTTCCGACAAATCTATATACGTATAAACCGACGTTACTCCCGTAGCCTTCGGACCGGCATTAACATTTTAACAATGCTCCATTATGCCATAACCGCCGGCGTGGCGCGCGGGGTAAGAACGAGAGGCGGAGGGGCGGTAATGTGGAAGGAAGGAGAGAAAGAACAGTGCGAGCGAGTCGCGCGCACCGCGTTCCTCCCGCGCACGACGCAATACGAGCGCACGCACCGAGGCGACGCACTCGGGCAGGGATATTAACATAAAAAATGGTTTAAAAACTGCTCCCGTCGACGCCGATTGGCCGGTTCCGGGGGAAAATCGCGCCACGCTATAGGCCGAGAGCCGCTCAACGGGGAGAAGCTGCCCGGTTCGAGGGTTGGCTGTGCGCGCGGCGTGCGTGGAAAGGAGAGACGACACGAGCGGGAGAGATGGTATGGTCTCTCCGCGCTGATCGTCCGGGAGAGGAAGGGAGAGCGAGGATCGCGCCAGAGAAGGACGCTCGGCGGAGAGAGAGTTCGAGCGCAAGAGAGAAAAGCTGCCGAGCGAGAGGGGGGAGGCCCGAGGGTGAGAGAGAGAGAGAGGCCACGTGCTATGGGAACGGGAATGGTTCCCCTTCGCGGCCCTCAGTTTGAAACGGGCCATCAACGATGCCTACAGCACCATGGCCGTGCCGTGACCGTGGCTCGCCACAAGGCGCTCGTCGCAGTGTCTGACGTCCGTCTCGCGTGCGCGCGCGAAACGTATCTCGAGACGCTCTCGGTCGAGAATCCGAGTCGAATTGAATTTACCGCGTAAAAGTGAGTCGTCGCGGCGCTATAAATACGTCCGTCGAGCGCGCGTATGACGTTTTCTTCCATTCGACGAGTGGGCGGATCAATGTAAGACGAATCGAAGAGGACCGAGGAAGAAGAGCGCGCTCGCCGATCAGTCGCGAATGACCCGTTCGTTTTTTCGCGCGCCGCCCGGTCCCGACGAAGAGCGACACCGCGATCCGTGGATGGATCGCCGGGCGAACTCCGGCGACGCGAGCTATCGACGGCGATCGTTGAAGAGGCGGCGCGGGCGGCTCTCGAGACGATAGCGAAGCGGCGCTCGACGATTATGCGGACGGAGCCTCGGCCCGTGCCCGTTAGGCGTTCGGGGAAAGGACTCTCTTCGCGATTCCCCGACGTTTCTGTGATAAAATCGCGTCGCTCGGGTGTGTGCGCGCCGCGAGGCGCGCAGAGCGAAGCGGAGGCGTGACGCGACGGACGTGTGTGTAGTGGCGGACTGCGAGGCGATGCGCGTGTACTACTTGTATCGCGGTGTAATGTGGAGATATTTTTTTATAACCTTTTGTACGAGCTGTCGACGAGATAAAGGCTCGTCGGGATTGTGATTTGGCAACATATCAGAGCGGGAGAATCGGAACTTGCGCGTTAATATCAACGTTAATCGTACCGCTGGCGCGCTAACGATCTGATCTAGACTCGATTTAAATACCAATCGTCGCAATGCGACGAATTCGCTAGAAAATTCAATACCGCAGTGATTCAATCGCGTCGCGCGCTCCGACCTATTAAATAAAAGAAGCAACCGCAAATCTGCGCGAAGATTCCTCGCCATGGGTAACAGCGGAAGCAGCGGCGGCGGCAGCAGCAGCAGCAGGAAAGCGAGAAGCTTGCCAAATTCACCGGAAGCCCACAGGTATATTAACCGGCGAGGGGTCACCTGCTCTCCTTTCAATTCCCACGTACATAACTTCGCAACGTATAAGCGCGCGCACCCGTTGCCCATCCACTTGTAATAATTATTATCGGATGCGCCGCGGTCGCCTTCGCGCGAGGCTTCGCCCGATCTATATCGAGATTGAAAAATTCAAAACCAGATCTTCGCTCGGCGCGTCGCGCCGCCGCGGTGTCCCGGGCCCTCGAAGACCGGTTGGATCGCGCGCGGGTCGTTTAACACCTTTTGCGCTCAAAGTTTAAAACGCGCGCACCGGTCACTCTCTCTCTCTCTCCCTCTTCTCGGCCCCTCTCTCATTCTCTCGCTCGGCAACCCACAGGGAGGCACCCTTCTTCTTTCGCAGGCATCTATGCACGCGCGCGAACGCCGCGCTCCTACTTGTGGAATCTTGATTGAAGCCGCGCGCGCGCGCGCGAGCCGGCCACGCGGCTCGACCTCTCGCGCGCGTCGATTCGATGCCGGCGAGCTTTATACGGGCGGAACGGAAGAATAACACGTGAAAAACGCGTTCGTTGCCACCGGCGGTAGAACCGCTGCGCAGCGGCGCGGCTGCTGTGAGCTGAAAATCGATATACATATGCCGCACGGGACACGCGACGACGGGGGGAAATTCGGATATGAAATTTTATCGGGAATTCTTCAACGCGGAGAATCTTGCCTGCTATTTATGGGACAATGCGGAGGACGCGATTATTAACTGATTATTCAGCGTCACGCGTTATATACCTGCTGTTTTTTGCATGTATCGATGGAAATTAAATGACGGCATTGGGGTCGATTTCGGAATAAAATTACATCGCTTTCCATTGTGGAAATTCTTATTCGGCTTCGATTTTGCCTTAAGGATGAAATTCGATGTCGTAAAACTTCATTCAATTATAGTTTTCTTTATACAGCTAATTCTCATTCTATCAAATTCACTCCTTGCGTTTTCTGAGCAGCTTCCCGCGCGAACCCAACGCGTTTAAACAACCCCGAGGAAAGGTTTATATATTTCTATTCACGGAAAAGCGCGGAGAACAACGAGCGACGGAATCGCCGCGCGGTTTACTTTCTTCGAAAAGGAGTTTCGCGAAATTCAATTGGCGCGGGAGAGCGAAGTGTGCGGCCCGCGCCGTGGGAGGACCGGTCCGCAGGCACGTTTCAAATAAAATTCAACGCTCGCGCGCGCGCGGCCCCTCCGCTCTCCGTACACACTTGAGACGGGGAATGTAGATACTCCCTCACACGTGTGTAAACGTAGACGGACGGTGGTACCTACGTGTATGCGGTGGTACAGTGAATTCGTGTCGAAGGGGGGAATAGAAACGACGAGAGACGCGACGGTGTACAGTCCCTTTGTTCGGGGGACCTCGAGGAAGCTGCAGGCGGAACGATACGAATGCATCGCGGAATCCGATATAGGCGTTCGAGTTTAAACAATCGATTTCGTACTAGCGGGTCACCTGATCTTCCCGTCTTTTCGTCCCCCTTCTTTTCACCTTTGAAATATTTCTTTCTTCCTAGAGGCTCTTTATTTATTGATACCGCATCGTATTTCTCTTTCTCCCACTATTGACACTATATCATATAAAGCCAAACTTACTCGCCAGGAAAGAACCTTGAATCATTATTATCTCATTATCTATGAGCTTTTGGCTCATGTTTGTATAACACTTTTTTGAAGATTATATTTTTATCCACAATAAAGTCTTATGTCGATGTAGGCCTAAAGTTCATAAATAATGAGATAATAGCGATTGAAGTTTCTTTCCTGGCGAGTAAATTTAGCCTCATACGATATACTTTAATGTTAACGTGAGAAACAAACAAGACTGTCTTCTCGCTCGCATTTCACTTAACGAAATTGGATGAAACTCGAGAAATCACTCGAGCGGCGTACGAGGGTTAACGAGGACCTAAAAAACCTTCGGCCGAAAGAAAACCGAAATCTCAACCAGTCGACTCAGTCCCAGAACATAAACTTCTCTTCTCTCTTTTCCTCTACCAATCCTTTCTACGATCCCGCGAGAAAGTATCGCGCACAAGCACCCTTTGTTCTCGAGTGTGCCTCGCGTCTCAGCCCTCCTCCGCGCCCAGAGATCTACAAAATCAGAACTCGCGCGCGCGCGCGACCTGAAGAGGAAATTCGGTCCGCGCGGCTCCCAGCATCCGTACGCACACCGTGGACCCGATTCCCGTCGATCTTTCGTCATCTCCTGCCTACGCCACGTGTACCAAAGAGGAGTTTCGCTTTGTTCGATCCGCCGCGTGGTCGAGGCGCTCTCGCGTGCCGCGCGTATACGTGTACGAGAGCCGCGGCGTCACGGTCGATCCGCGTACCACGTGGGGCGAGCCGCGCGCGAGATGAGAGACCACAGCGAGTTATATGCTTTCTCTCCCGTCCTTTTTTATTTCTCGCGTCGCGCCCGCGGCGTCCTCTCCGCCCGCGGAGGGACACTCGCCTCGCGACGCGACTCCAGATTTATGATTGCGGGGCCCGCGCGATTATTTCACCGGGGCCGCGGACTTTCTTTATTTAGCGAACGAGTTCAAAGACATCCGCGCGAGTGAGTCAATGTTTTGGATGTGAATGGTCGCAGAAATAGATTTCGCGCGAGAGTGGACCGCGCGCGCACCGCGCGTTACTCGCCTTCCCTCCTTCCGTGCGTATATTTACTTGTGCGTGCATCGCCGGCGCGGAGGAGCGCGCAAATAACGTTGCGGTGTAGGGGCGCGTGTACGGGAGCTCTGCTGTAAACGGCGTTAGGGTTGTTTCGCGCGATTGCCTCTCACTGGCTTGGTAAATCGAGAGGATTTGATTAGGGCAAGTAACTGTTTCGGTCCAGGGATGATTTATCGTGTAAAATCTTACCTACGCGGAGAAAAGTTTGCGGTAACCTGCACTCTCACAATCCATGTGGTAGATTGAATTATTACGGTGTACGACGTTCAGTACCACGAATATGTCGATATTCACTAAAGTATTGTCGCACTTGCTATACTTATGATAAATATTGATATAATATATTTTAGTACTGAACGTCATATGGCGTAGGTAATAAATCAATCTACCAGATGAATTATTGTGAGAGCGATTACCATAAACTTTTCTCCGTGCACAGTAATGCTATCTTATATACCTCGATCACACATTATATCACATAGATCAACGAAGTCTTGCTTATTAACCTGTAAATCTGTCGCAATTCGGAGCTGCGGGACCCTTATTACTTCCTATAAGAAATTATGAAACCATCTGCACTCTCCCGCTCGATTATCCCGGAAACAGAACAAAATGCGAAAAAAGTTTTCAAACAAAAGTTGTTCCTGTTTAAGAAATAAAGACTTTTTGTTGGAAAACTTTTGTCCCATCTCGCTTCGTTTCCGAGAAAAACCGTCGGCCAACCGACGACACTCGCCGATTACTCGTATAGGTACGTGTGTATTCGTATTCCAGTCGCGCGAAGCGGCTCGTAACGCAGCGGCGCCACTTCAGGCGGTAATATATATATCTCAGCGTGTCCAACGAGGAAGACAGAGAGAGGAGGTGACGCGATGTACGCACCTACTGGACGGTGCTTAAAATAATTACGGACTATTATTCGCCGGCATCGTGGCGAACAAAGCGTCTCCCGATCGGAGCTTACGAAGCGAAGATCCGGTTGCAACGTCCGCGCCATTTAACTTACGCGCGCACAGTCGTGCAAAATCCGCGCTCCTGCGGGTTATCGATCCCTCCCATCCCGTCCTTCGTCCCGTTTCGTACACGTACGCGGCTCCTGGATTTCCCGGAACCCCCGTTTGTCGCCGCTCGAACGTCCCGCAAAGTGGAATGCCTCGGAACGGCCTTCGGGGTGAATTTCGTGGCGTCCTTTCCCACCGAAATTGATCTAAATTTATCTCACGGAGAAGAGAGAGACGAGGATGACGTTTCGCGTTGCACCGCCTTTCCTCGGGGACTCGCGGCGAGTCCAAAAGCGACTCGACGCTGTGACACGTAATTACCCCTAATTGCTCCTATGAATTACGAGGCTCCTTCGCGTGTACGACTCAAACGGGACCCCAGAAAACGTACCGCGTACCCTTCCGCGCACCGAATATAGATATCTATCGCTCAGATTATATCCTGCACGAGAGAGAGAAACGGAGGTGGAATCGTACAGATACGACTCTGTCGTGCCGGAAGGCGCGACATTCCACCTAATTGCTTCGTGCAACCACGAACTCGACTTATTACATCCCGCAGGCCTGAAAACTTTGCGGAACCTCATCGCGCTCGGCAGTTAGATCCCGCGGTGCCGATAACGCGCGGGAGGCGCTCACGAAATTCCTGCGGAAGTGATTTCCTGACTGGGCGAGTAGAGCACAGCGGTATAGATATTTGCTTCTGTTGTATTTAGGTCGCCTAACTGGCCGTTGAACCCTATTTCCTTGGTTTATCGTTCTCTTGAAATCTACGCGCCCCAAAAATGGATTCCCGAAATTGAGTCCGATAAATCGAGAACCGGAGTCAATCGCTCTGCCAAACTCGTGATCATAACAATACTCGCGATGGACGCATCGATACATTTTTCTCGTGTAGGTATATTACAACCACAATTCGAACGCACGCGATAAATCACCCAGGCACAATGAAGCGCGAGTGTTTTCGCACCGCCGACGCGATACACCGGCACAATCAGGGGGAACGGACAGATACAGTCAGACGCAGTCCACTTCGAACGCAGTTAGAGGCACGGGCGCGCGAGGAGGGGGAGTACAAACGTAGTTATACGTGTGTACGCCTCCGTCGAGAGGAACAGCGTTGTATTGAGGAATTTCAGGCACGTCCCGTCTGTCGTACTATACGGGGCAGGAGGGTGCAGTGGTGAACATGCAGGTAATTAGTAAAATCCCCCCGCGCGCTGCCCCTCTACGTATCGCCCGACGCACATGCGTGCGCGCCGTCCGCTCTCATTGTCCTCCGACCACCGCGGCGCACATGCGAATGCTACATGCGCGCCGCACACGTGCGTGTGAACGCACGTTTCGTGCCGGCCTCACAAAGGCCGGACCCTACCTGTGGAGTTTTCGGCACTGCACTTTGTAGAGAGAAAGAGGCGGACTCTCTCCGCGCTCTGTGTAGGCGCCTTTGTGTGTCTACATTTTCGGCTGTGCACTGAGAGAAATAATTGCTAGTCAAAAAATGTTTTTCGAATCAAGAATAAGTATATGATTTTACAAATTTTTAAGAATACAGATTCTTGATCGAAGAATGTAACGAGGCTAAACTTACTCGCCAGAAGAGAAACTTCAATCACACTGTTATCTCATTATTTATGAATTTTTGGTCTACATCGATATAAGACTTTGTTGTAGATAAAAATATAATCTGCAAAAAAGTATTATACAAACATCAGCCAAAAACTCATATAGATAATGAAATGATAATGATTCAAGTTTCTTTCCTGGCGATTAAATTTAGCCTCATATAATATATCCTTGATTCAAGAATACCGCCGTGGAAAAAAGAAATTCTTTCTGCGTAAAAAAAAACAATTACTCGCGCCTATCAAATATTTTCTTGCACGAAGAGAATCATGGGTTGATCCTGAAATTATATCATATTTTTCATTGAAGAAAACATTTTTTTTTGGCACTAGCAATTTTTTCTCTCGGTGCACGCGCGCGCGCGAGGTCTTTCCATTTGTTAAACGGTGCGAACACGTATATGGGTGCGCGTCTATAATGCATCCCTGGCGCATCTACGCCTACCAGGTACATACATAAAAACGCGTCCCTCTACGCGGAGTAGAGAGTGAAACCTTCCGCGCGGCACTTGCTCGTGTAAACAAGAAATGCGTAGCGCGTGTCGCGTCTGAGCGAGAGCGAGGGTTTCGATGAAAGAAGTAGATGTCTACGGGGGGAATGTTTATTTACGAAGGGACTTTTATATTCCGTATTGAATCGTCCTCTGATTATTATCATCGGATATGCTTTGTCACCGGAGACCCACGATGGCATTGTGCTCGATTCGTATGCCGTGTCTCGTGTGCCGAGAGGACTGTATTTAGTGTGTTATATGTAAAGGTCTTCCCGTTTCGATGCCTCGCTTATCCTTCGAGTTTTACAACTGGGTACACTCTCTCTCGGAAAAAAGGTCCAGTTGAATACGAATCTGATAAAAAATGTGTTTGAGGTAAATAGGAATTTATTCGCCGGAAACAAACATTTATTTGAATTAAATAAATGTTTTGCATATCTTTTCAATCGAGTACGAATCTTGTAGAATATTTATCTAATTCAAATAGACTTTTGTTCGATGTGAATAAATTCCTATTCATCTTAAATGAATTTTTTTTTTTGGGTTCCTATTCAATTAAACCTTTTCCCTCGGTGTATAACGGGAAAGGGGGGAAAGGTGTAGTTTTGACTATAATAGCGACTTGATAACCACTTGAATACACGACTAAATGGGAAGTATAAATAGAGCCGTTCTCTCTTTGTTATTCTATTTCTACTGTACGAAAGACCAAATATTCCTGCTTATGAATTTTTTAAAGAGTACAATCGACCGGTCGTACTCGGCATTCATCATGCATGCGAGGTTCGCGTCGTTCGGAAAATGAAACGTGTATATGTACTGCTATAAATACAGTTAAAAATGACATCCTTGATACGCACACTTATATGGAATTTTTAGAAAAACTGAAAGTCTAATTTTCTCGCGTGAATAGGTATTTGATGCAGCGCGTAACGAATTTACCGCGAGGGGCAACCTCGTCGTTTTATTTGAGAGAACGGGGTGAATATTTTCCACTTCCAAGTATTAGCGTCGCCCGTGAATAGCGGCATAACGAGGGCCTCCCGTAATGATATATGCGAAGGTATGTCGGGGGGGCGGGTAACACGCGCGCGAGACGCTCGCGCTGTACGGGGTGTTCGCCGGAGAAAAGAATGCGAGCGAGAGGTGTGCCCCGGCGCAGTTGCACCGACTTCCACAGCGACCCACGTCGTATGCATTTGCGTGGGCGCCGCGACCCGCGCTATTACAACAGGCGAGAGAGAGTCAGGATCGTAAATACGAATTAGAGGCGACGACCCCCTTCCTCCGTTCCTTGATCTTGATCTATTGTAATATTTTCTATACCGCTTCCCCTCGGACCCGCCGCGACGTCGAGACACCGGAAGTACTGTTAATTGCTTTTTCATCGAGAAATTCTGCAACATCATAACAATCGTTATGTGTTTCGGTACAAAATTGATAACGCTCATTTATTTCACCCCTCGCGAAAGACGGTAATTCTCAAAACTGCCGACAAAGTTGGCCAGCTTATCGTCTAACAAATGTTTGCGGTGAAAATACGAGCTTTTTGCGAGGCAATTTCGCCCAGCATTCAATATTTGCAGAGCGCTTTACGCAATTGTCCTCTCGTGTCTCCCTCCTCCTTCACCATACCGCGCGTATATTATATTATACCTTTCAAAGTCCCATTAAACTTTAAGTCAAACGCATCAACCAATCCGTCACGACGATTACCCCGACCACTTCTTCCTCGTCACGTCCTCTTCCAGCCGCGAGACGAGAGTATGGAGATCCAGCGAGGAGGATCGCCACTCGAGGAGCGATCCCAGAAATAATCCATCCTCTCCTTCGCACCGCTCGAGGAGGTTCCAACGAGACCGGGACGAGTAATCTCGTTAGAGCAATCTCCTCTTCCTCGAGGGAATACTATCGACGCTCTACCATCGGGAGGCCCTCGTGGTGCAACGTCGTCGTTCGTTCGATTTCTTCTGCATCTTTTTTTAGCGCTACCTCTCCAGCGGCTCTCGATCGTCAAATAGAGAGCTCTCGGTAAATTTTTAATGTTTCCCGGAAAATAATCCCGTGAATTCTCTTTCACGGTGTCTAGCGGCCAGAAAATTCTGGAAAACCTGGAACTGTCAGGGAATTATATGAGTCGGAAAAAGTCAGGGAAAATAAAAAATTTTCTAGAACTTTTCGAAAATACTCAATATTCACAAATAGTTTCACTTCTAGTCTGTTAAAATCGTTAAGAATTTAAATAGAAATCTGAGAAAAGTGTTCCACGTGTGTGCATATGTATATCTAAGTTCTTTCTTCTTCTAAAAACAGCCATTAAATAACAACATGATTAGATGAAATCAAATTATTTTAATACTTATTTCTCAATTGTCATAATTATGCCATTCTATGAATATTAACTCATTTTTTATTCGACGATAAATGATTGATGCGTAACACTTTATACCAGACCTGTACCCATAGCAGTTAGGGAAGTTTGGCTACTTCAGGCTGGAAAACCTGGAAAAAAAAGTCAGGGAATTTTGTTTTCAATTTTACTGGACACCGTGGATTTCCGGACCAACGCCACCATGACGTACGGTCCTCCATCACGGGTGATAATACTCCACGACCACCGAGGTACACGCGAGATCCTCCGCAAACTTCTCGCCGGGGCTCGTTCGTTTTCCAAAAGTCAAGTCGGCGCAGCGCGCGGGATAACAGGACCCGCAATCTCGTTAGGAGCGCTTCAGCGCCTCCGAAATTCTATTAAAGTTGAACGGGCTTTCGGGGTCCTTTGAGAGAACGCGCGCCGGCGGGTTCTTAGACTAAATATTTACCCCGCTGTAATATAACTTAACCGAGCATGAACCGGGCGACTCGAGTCGGTTGCCTGGCGCACGGCTTCAGGGTTAACCGCATACGATCCGGCGCTAGCAGTACGCGTCGTTCGTCTCCCGGCGTTGCATCGATGTACCGCAGCGGCTCACGGGTTTTCCCCTCTTTCCTCTCGTATGAGGCTGTACTACGGTTTACGCGGCTGCTCTCGTCCCGTCCCTCTTTACTCCTCGCGCTTTACTCCAATTTTCTCTTCGTTAAGAAAAAAATAATTAGGTTAAAGTGTGACAAAACACATCCTGTTAAATATGTTCAATTATTCTAACCAAAATACTGATCAGTTGAAACAAATACCAAGTTATTCTAATCGAATGTTTAATTATTCCACTTAAACATTTAGTTATTCTAACCAAAAATAGGTCAGTTTAACCAAATAGATGGAGGCTCCATCCCTGGTAGGACAAGATAATGATTTTTTCAAAAAGTTATCTAAATTTAATACAAAATGTATAACTAATTTGTCTGTCTGAATCGCAACTTATTTTTCGGATATTTTAAAGATATCTTGAGGGTCTCCGAAAAATAAGTTGCCTCTCGGACAAACATTAGTTATATATTCTGTGTATTGCATTTAAATAACTTTTTGAAAATCGCCACCTTGTTCTTCCTGAAATATTTCACCAAATTATTTGGACATCATCTCCAGGATTTCAGTTAGATAGACCAAGTTACATTTCTCAGTGTTCCCACCGCAAAATTTGCAATCTTTCTTCGCTCGCGCGCTAACTCGCCCCGTCGATCTATTTGCGTTCCACGCGCGAGTGAAACCACACGATGGAATTCGAGGTACGTCGTTTACGAATTGCCCCGTGTTACGGCCAAACGACGCGAGGCGCGCGCTGCGCTCGACACAGTTTTCGTGGAGGATTTTTTTCGACCTTTTATTTCACACTCGGCAATTTCGGGAGGAGGGCTCGTCGCGTCGCTTCTTCGGGGGTGAGGAGGAGGGGGAGCCGATTTGGGCCAAATGGAAGACAACGAGCGAGGCGTTTACATTGGGAAAAGAATACAAGCGCGTCCTCGGTTGTGAAATTCTCAGAGCTGGGACACTCGCGGGCTGATTCATCGTTGGGTAGTGACAAATTTATCGTCGTCGACGTCGAATTGTCCTGTCCGGTCGCGGAGCGAAGAAGAGGAATTCTTTTGAGACGAATTCGGGCTTCCCCCGAGGAACGAGTATCACGAAGATATTCCGGGAATGTCTTTGGGCGCTCTGCCGTCCGGAAGAAGTCCGTGAGACTTCCTCGGGATACCTTTGAAATAATCGTGCCGCGTGATTTGTTGAAAGAATTCGTAAAAAATGCATTTTAATTAATTTCTTCCCTTCGTTTACTTTCAGGCTACCGTCGCCGTACAACAAACAGGCGGGAGCGACCGGGGGTGGTCCAGGGGGTACCAGCATACCCCTGCCCGCCACCGTAGCCGCCACGAGAAGATGTCCTCCGGACAAGGTCAGGCCTGCGCCCTCCCCCGCCCATCAAACCCAACTCGGTGAGTTTCCTTCGTGTTTTTTTTCATTAAAAAAAACACAGAAAGAGGAAGAAGAATGAATCAAACAGCCCCTCCCTCGCTTCCCGCTCTTTTCGCCTCGAGAAAAGCCACCTACACCGTAGGGGAAGGGAGCATTTTTTGTTTCTGTATATCCACCGTTGATTGTCTCCCTTCGCAATCATCCGCCGCACGAGAGCTGGGAGAAGAAAACAGTCCATAGCCTTGCCACTCTCTCTCCGCGCCACGACCATCGTCACCCTCCCACACCACTAATTATTTTCCCGGGGAGCACGGTTCGTAATTGGTAGTGGCGAAATTAAAGGAAATTCAAGCGACCGTAAAGGGTGCGACCGTGGGGTGGTACGGCGTGAGGAGGGCGAGTGGGTGGGAAGAAGGAAAAACGACAGACACGCTCGCGCAGCGCGAGCTTCTTCGCAAAGAGGAAATATATCGCACGCGGGGGAGAGACGAGGAAGTAATTATAATAACGAGTTTCCTTTTTCGGCCCGAAAGCGAGAGGAGCGTTTGTGCGGGCTGATTTTCGAAACCTCGGCACGGAGAGCAAAGATGAATTAACGACAGGGAAGGGAAAATGAAAGGAGTGAACGAGAGGAGTAATTTCGAGGGAAAGCTCGGGGCGTGAGGAAAAGCGCTGTAAAATTGAAGCTCGTTACACTGAGAGAAAAGGTCTGGTTGAATACGAAACTAATGGGAAAAATTATTTGAGACAAATAGTTTATTCGCATCGAACAAAAGTCTATTTGAATTTGATAGATATTTTGCATATCTTTTTAATCGACTACGAACCTAGTAAAACATCTATATAATTTAACCCCTTACTGCATGATTTTTTATATTTTCAAAAGAAAAATTCTGTAGGTTAATTTTGGCCTTTTATAGAAGAAAATAACACTAAAAGACTATTTTTTGCAAAAATTAATATTTATTTTCAATTGGGATTGGCTATCAAACTATTTATTTTCCAGAAATGAAGTTTCATTTTTTAGGTAATGCAGATTTCATGTAAGATAAATGTAAATGGACAGATATTTGTGATTCAATTTAGGCTATAGGTGGCGTAAACTATTTCAAAATATTTCATGTGCCATATATGGCACACCATGCAGTAAGGGGTTTAAATAGACTTTTATTCGACGTGAATAAATTCCTGTTCATCTCAAATAAATGTTTCCATCAGGTTCCTATTCAACTAGACCTTTTCCCTGGATAGAAACCATCGCGCGCCTACCGCCGCTGATGCGCCCCGTAAAAAGTATCGCCCCGACCGATCTCACGGCGACGGAATGCCTCGTGCGGTCGCGGAAGGAAGGCGGAAAGACGATCCTGCGAGGAGCATCCTCGCGTGCGTGAGATTCAGAGCGAGGGAGAGAGGAGAGGCGCGACGCCCTCGCAAGGGTTTCACACGGGAGAGCCCCATTAGCCCCGTTAGTTCCAACGACGGCTTTTAGTAACCCTTTGCGCATTTCGAAGCGCGCTAGAGAGACGGGACCACCGTGGAAACCCTATACCTCCATATATTATATGGATACAGCTACACGCATGGGAAGAGAGAGAGGGAGGAGAGCGAGAGCGAGCAAGCGGAAGGACAGAACGGGGCACCGTACGCACTCTCTCCCGTATTATGTACCTACGACCATACGTATACACGGGGATATTTCGTACGGGGGGTGGCACACCCCATGGTCTATACTTTACTCGACTCTCGCCGGTCGTAGGGCGCCCACCGTACGGCCTACGGCCAGATGTGCACGCTGATTCTCAGCGGTTCCCAACCCCGTGCTTTTTATGAGTCGAATAGCGCATTCCTCCCCTTTAATTAAGCGTACAATAACAATTTTTCAAAATACATCGGAAGTATAAGAAGAAAATACGTTCGGGACGAATTAATTTTATTCCTGAAGACTGAATATGAGATCACAGACGCTTCGAACGACGCGGTTGTTACATTCGTGAATTTCGCACCAGACAAACGAGATGAAAGTTCCTTTGTTTCGTCGTTCCGCCAAGCTGAGCGCCGCTGCGTGGAGTTTTAGGGGATGCAGCTCGTATACCCCGAGAGCGAGTGAGAGAGAGGTTCCATATCGAAGCGTGCGTGTCTGCTAACGCCTGGATGCGGAGACTCGATGCGTTTGGAAATAGACTTCCAGCGAGCTTGTACCTACGTGGAGACCGACCGACGCCCACGCACTCGACGTAGGTGTGCGGTTACCGCTGTAGTGTGGGGAATACGGTTCGACTTTGATGTATACGTGTTGCGCGGTGAAGGGGGAAGGGATGTACAGCGAGGGGCCTCGTAAGGCCGGCTTGTGTATCTTTCTCCGGAGTTTTACGATATTATTTTAAGATCCTTTTTATCCGCTCTCTCCGCGGGTTTGTCGGGAAGAGGCTGGGCTCTAGGCTAGACACGGAGTTTACCGCGTCTAGGTCAGGGTTCCCGGCTCGCCCGGCGAAGCCGTCGTAATTCCTGCTTCGCGACGGCTGGATTTTTTGTGCTCGCGAGAAATTTATACAACTCGGGCTCTTCCCCCTCGATTTTACTTATCGCGAGCGTCGCTTCCGGCCTTTCAACGCGCGAGGATGACCTCTCGCCTGCGATTCGGTGCAGCCGCGCGCGCGCGCGCGCCCCTTTTCTTTTTTCTCCCTTCTCTCGCGAATCTAATCCCAGAACGGTAACTGTACGCGCCGCCGCCCCGCCAAGCCTTTCCAATCCCTCGTCGAAGCGGCTTTTCGTATCCTGACTCATTCCCGCGGAAGAAGTTTCTGAGAATGAAGAGACGTGACGAGATTCTCTAGTACCGAGAAGAGCCGGCGCGATGTGTCAACGAGAAATCCCGCGCGCGCCGAAATCAAGCGAAGTAATTCGGGGATGAATCGGGGAAAACCGAGAGAGATGCTGGTAACTGCAAATAGTCGCGATTCCGTTGGTCTCGCGTGCGCGAAATCGTTGAGACAGTTTCTTCGAGATCAACTTGCAATGTATTCTTCAATGAAAATTTTATTAATGTTGTCGGATTGATCTGCACGCGGATAGAAAAATTATTGGTAATTTTTACAGTAGATTCCAATAACGGGGCTCCTCGAGGTGAAACGTTAAATTTTTTAATAGACACAGCGTACTTTTTACAGTTCGTAAGAATATAAATTCGTAACACCCGATACATAATATTAACGGGAGATTGGTAAATTTTACCGTAAAATTGATGTATCAAATGTAAAAAGTACACCGTGGTCTGTTAAAAACTTCAGTGCCTGACCTTGAGGGGTCCTGTTACCGGGGGATAACTGTAAAAATTTCCCATGATTTTTTACTGATCCTTTTTCTCCATGTGGCAGAAATTTTTCAAATATATAGAAGAAACGACATTCGAAGAAACTTTTATTCTCGGATGATCGGAGCCACCCCTACGACTCGACTCTCCCCTCATCTCACCTCTGTTTTAGAGCCTACTCAATAAACGCATCTTCTTCTTCTTCTTCTTCTTCTTCTTCTTCTTCTTCTCATCAGTAACGAGAAATTCCGTCTGCTGGAATTATCTCCTATACAACCCCTTGGGGAAATCTTTCCCCAAAAATCATCGTTTTCATAACGCCCACGCACCACGTCGTAGCCGCAAGGCCGTCGGCTATAAAGAGCTTAGCTTATCCGCCACACCCCGTAAAGCTGATAAATTTCACGCGGGCAAAAGTCGGTATCTGCATCCCGCGCAACCCCTGCCCTCTCCCATGACGCCGTGCGTCTTTCGTATCGCGTATAGGGGAACGAGGAAGGGAGTCGCGAATGTAGGTGGAAATCCGCAGCTGCATCGTCCCTCGTAATAAAGAAGCGTGACTCCGCGGATACGTACAAGGCTCTCGATCGACTGCGGCGCGTCGGGTGAGAGTGATCGCGATTCCCTTGATTTCCTCTGCCAGGGAAATTACGGAAATTCCATTATCGTTAGGGCGGATATTTGATTTACGCTGCGGTTATTCACGGCGTTCGGGTATTTCGGGGGAAGTGGGAATCTGATGACTCGACGGGTACGTAACGAGGAGATTCGCTCCGTCTTATCGCGTTATCTCTGTTGAATTTGTTAGATTATTATTCAACGTTTCTTGGTAATGACAAGTGAGTGTATAATGAGCTGGAAGGAATATCTATTTAGAGCATATCGCGAGACGCTGCGTACGCGATACATATTTTTGATTCTAGAAATTTCGATTTTTGTCGGAAATTCTAATTTTGTGCCCTTGACATTTTCGCAAAAATAAAAATCTCTGGAAATTAACTTTCCTGCATCCTATTCGATGTATTTTTTTCGTACTGATTCCAAAAATGATGTATTTGTTAAAGAAATCTCAAGGAAACACCGAAATATCGTCGATTTTTTATTTTAAAAAATCATTCTTCTCACATAAAATCGTCAATATTTCAACGTTTCTTTGAGATAATGTCCTGATATAATAAATATGCTCTCCGTAATCGGAATAAAAAAATATAGAGAATACGCTGGTCGACTGAGCAAAATTTCAATGAACTGAAATCCCCATTGATTATTCTCCGAGGGATACGAAAAATAACCCGGAAACGAATCTCGCGTTCATTTCGCCGAGAGCGATCGTCCGGCACGTGCAGGACTCGAGGCTGTGTGTACTCATTGCCGATCGCTTCGAAGTTAACAACATGGCAGTAACCGTACACGACCCCCCGAGCACCGTCTGTCGGTGCGGATGGTCCCCAACGAAACGCGACCGCCAGGCACGTGCTCCATTTTTTATTAAATCCCCCTTCGTCTACCGAACGATTATACAGGGTTCATCTGGTCCGATTGAAAATCAGAGAATATCGAGCGTGCCGATTACACGTTCTGCCTAGTATCGCGATACTATGCTACACTGTCTCACGTTTCTGAAAAAAAATTGGAAACTCTGGAATCGATCAGTTGATCATTCTTTACACTGAGAAAAATAGTTGCTAGTGTCAAAAAATACGTCTTGAATCAAGAACATATTATGATCTTTCAAATTCTTAAGAGAATACAGATTCTTGGTCGAAGAATATACATTCTTGATTGAAGAATACCTTCGTTGGAACATGAAATTTGTTCTTCGCGAAAAAAAAAAAACAATTACTCGAGCCTATCAAATATTTTCTAGCACGAAGAAAACCATGACTTGATCCTGGAATTAAATCATATTTTTGTTTGGAGAAAACTTGTTTTTTTTTGGCACCAGCAGTTATTTCTCTCAGTGTACGATACGCTTCAGAATTCCAACCTTCGGAGAGCCTTAGAATCGAAGAAATAAAATGTGTCTAAAAATATCGAACGTCGATTCTCATTTGTATAATTCATTTTCTATCAAACCCCATTCCAACCCGTTCGAACGACGTACGCTAACAGGGTTCGTCGCTCTGCTCAAGATCGAAAAGCGTCGAGCGCCCGCCTCGCCTGTCAGTCAAAGCGACGCCCCGCTGAAGAAACTAAATCCCGGGGTGGGAAGAAACTAAACCGCGCGAGTGAGGTGGGGGATCATTACGGCGGAGCGCTGGTCACGGTGGTTGCGTTCTCGACGCGAGGAGGGACCAATTAATGCAGCGAGGAATGACGAGGCTCGCCGCGGCTCACGGCGTAATCCCGCAGGAATCTCGCGAGGAGCCGCAGCGACAAGAACACGGAGACATTCGTCAGCGAGGGTATAAACCATATCCTCTCCTCTCTTCCTCGCGAAAACGACGAGTAGAACGATCGAGGATTTAGAGTCGTCACGCGCATCGGTCCTTAACCCTGCCGCTGCAGTGTGCCACTCTCGTGGCGGAAGAAGAGAGCGTTGGCAGGGGTGCGCTCTTCGGAGAAAAACTCTGTCGCGCCAGAAGTATTGATCTCGCGCGAAAGACGAATGGAATTCTTCTGAGTGCTACGCGAAAATCCTTTTGTCGACGTTATTTTCGACAGTCGAACTTCTTTGGTGCAAATGAATTGTGTTCGCGAGAGGAATACAAAAATAATACAAAGAAAATAACCGCTGATTCGTTTGCGAGAGTAAGCGTGTAAAAAAAATTTTCGCACATCGTACTTTCAAATAAGAAGGGTTTCGAAAGAAAAGTAAAGCCCCGGAGGTTGAATAAAATTCCCTCCGAGACGCCACGACTCGAGCCACAGCGGCTGAGAACCCTCGTGGACATTTGCAGGCCTTTAAATCTCTCGCGGGTTAAAAATACTACCCTCCGGTTTAGCCTACAGTTAGGCTTTGGGTTAGAGGTGCACGATTTCACTGCACGCGCGCACACTGAGGCCCGTCACGCATGTGCGGCGTGCGCGACTCTCTCCTCTATAACTCGTATGCGTCAGGAAGAGAGGAAGGAAGAGAAGAGAGCGAGCGCGCACGCGGAGGGGAGCGAGGAAGTGCGGAAGGGAGGGATGAACGGATAGCTGCAGGATGAAGGGAATCGAAGAGGGGTCACGCGCGCGCGCGAGCGCGCGACTGACGATTTACCGAGAATATGCATCACGAGCGGTTCGTGATTTAAAAGAACTATAAATAATGAGCGATCCCAAACAGTTCGCTTATAATTAGCTCGGTGCAGTCGTTCCAAATCCTCCTCCCTTTTGTTCCTCCGGATTTACTGCTATTACGACGGTCTGTATACTCGCACGCGTTTCGAACTCTCCTCAGCTTTTGGTTTTATGAAGACTCCGCTGCTGTACCGAGATAAATAATCTAGTTAATGTAATCAAAATCCTGGAGATCATATAACCAAACTGTTTGGTAAAATATGGATCCTCTCAAATTGTGTGATTAAACTGACTATTTTCTGGTCAGAATAACTAGACATGTAGTTAAAATAATTGAACATGAGATCAGAATAACTAAATATTTGATTCAACTTATTCAACGTATTTTGGTTAGAATACCTAAACTCGTTTAACCAGATGCGTTTTATCATTTTATCCAAGTTATTTTTCTCAGTGTGCATATTAGTCAAGATAGAGTCTATACGTCTAATTCGTCTGAATTTCATTTATTCACTTTTCGGACTAGAGTTTCTAATTCTCATGTTTTTCTCTCGATTGATAAATCTCTACCGGCCTCATATATTGTCGCGGCGCGTATTTTACAATTGTATTAGCTCCCAAGGGACTTAGTCACATCGACGCGAAGAAAACAGACACTTTCTCGCTCAACTAGTATGCGACGATAAAACCTCCTTAACCGGCTTATGCCTCTCGAGACTCGAGAAGGAACGCTGAGCGCAGGAGAGATAACGGAGAGGGTGGCGGTGCTTTCCTTGCTTTCTGCGGTGGAAAACCACCGCCCTCGGCTTCGCGGGGGTGGTCTTTGCCCGCCTCTTCCACTGTTTCTGCCCGTTCGACACCAGACGAATGAATTATTAATCGAAAACGAGGCTCGAAATATATACATAACATTCACCGGGGAAATAGTAAAGGCGAAGGGGGCGGGCGAGGCGTACAAAATCTGGAGGGCGACGAGGGTGAGTTTCGATGCGATTCTTACCGAATATTCGCAGAGATGATATTTCCATTGCCACGCCGGTGGCGGGCAATTATTATTGCGCAGAAATATCGTCCCCGCACCCCGCTGCCCCGGCATCCCTTGCTCCCGCGCTTTGTCCTTGCGCCTCGCGTCTCGCCGAGCTTCGATTCCCCCGATACACCTACCCCATTCTGCCCGCTCAGGTGTTTTCCACTCTCAACCCGCTGGAAGGGTGGCAGCAGCATACCGCGCCGCATTTGTCTCGGTGCGCAATTATTGATGAAATGAAATCTCTCGTTATTTTCTTACCCGATTTCTGTGATTTTACAAAATTTTTTTCAATTATTCACGCCTCGATTTTGAAGTTACGAGCGCTTTTACGCTTTTCCCCTGTAGACAATTTTAAGTACCCATTATTATTTCGTATCCAATTACTCTGAATTCGACAACTCGAAACGTCAATTTGACCGTCCGTCGTTGTTTCAACGAATTTCAAACGTCGAGGACAAAAAATCGTTCCCGGAAATAAAGAGTATAAATATTACAGACCCCACCCTCTGTTATCCCGGCGTCAGCGGCTCCTGCCACCGTCGTACCTCTTCCCTCACCCTCCGACCACCACCTTTCATGTCTCTCCCGAGCTTCGACCCCTACCCTCGCACCCCTGCACCGTGCTCTACGTACTCAGGTGTACCACTGCGCACCTCGTCGTCTCTCTCTCTCCCTACAGGCGCGACGTCGCGTCATAAACGTATCGACGTCTCTTAACGCGCGGGGCACGCACACGCGTCGCGATCACGTCGCGCTCCAGCACTCGAAAGCGCGCGTGGGGGGGCGGTCTCGTTGACGACGAGACAGAGGAACGCGAATCGCGGGGTGCAACGTGTGCGGAGGAAAGGTGCGGAAATAAAAATCAGTTCCTCCGCGGATGCTGCCGCGAGACGTGCCTTCACGTCGATTCTGCCGCACCGCGCGAGCGATTCGCGCGAAAGGAGGGGTTGAAAAAGATTCCGGAGGGTCTAATAACCGCGGAGGGGGGTTCGATCATCGTCGATCGCGTCGAGGTGAGTCGGGGGTGGGAGGGAGAGATAACGAAAGCACGGAAAGATAACGCGCTGATTACCGATACCCCCGCGTCACGCCCTCCCCCCTTTCTTCCGCTTCGCTTCTATTCTTATACTTCCTTCTCTCGCTTCTCTTTCGTCCTCTCTAAAATCAATTCCCGCATCAATATTCAGCGCAGCGCCTCGCGCGACGGTTCCTATATACATATATCCTCGAAACAGCCGCAGTACCCGTACCCACAGCGTGTCTCGAACGTTAATCGAATATAAGCCGTCGTACGAATATATATACAGGGTGGTTCGTAATCGGCGATGTGATTTCATGTATTTTTTCGGGAAAAATAGGAAATTACTCCTCCTCGTCGTCCCCGTACAGTGCACACGCTTATCTCGAACACGCGTGCACACTTGTATCCGCAAATTCCCACGCGCTTATCAGCCGCGATAAACGTTATGGAAAATTGCGGAGTCCCGCAGAATCATTTGGACCGGATCCAGACTGTCATGTGTACACGGAAAAAAAGAAATTGCAGCATTTACAAAGCTTGCGGTAAATTTCGGGGCAAAGCCAATTTATCGTTATGATAACTACAATTTTAGTAAAAAATATAGCAACGCTTGCAACTTCTACAAATCTTACTATAATTTTTCTTAAAATCGTAATTATCATAACAATAAATTGGCTTTGCCCCGAAATTTACCACAAACTTTGTAAAAAAATGCTACGATTTATTTTCTTCCGTGTAGCGAGACCGGCTCGTTAACGCGATCGTACGTCATACGCGCGAGCGTTTCGCGGTTGACTCTTCCGTCCGCGCCTATTTCCCGCGCGCGCGAAGAATCTTAAAAATCCTGGGTCCGAGAACCACGTCGCACTGCCCTCTTTTTTTCTCCCTGGTAATCCCCTCCCCTCCCGCACCCGCCTCCTTACGCGTCCGCGTCGTCAAGAAGTATGAAAAGAGCCGGTGGTGGGTCTCTCTGAAGGTGCAGCGGTGAGGAGAGGTTCGAGGAGTGGGAGGAAGAGGACTGCGTACGACTCGCGAAATACGTGACCAGAAGATGAATGTGCTCGCGGGGGATGGGGCGGCTCTGCTTAGGTACAAGCGCCGCTGCTTCCACGCTGCATCTCTCTTCGTGTTTGTCCTGCGCGTTATGTACACATACGGGGCGTTCTGCGTGACGTCATGTCACTCGAGGTACCTCTCGGGGTATTCTTAATGTAGGGCATGCAATTGCACGACGTGTCCTTGTTTCAATTATCTCGGGGATGCTAAAAATTGAGATGACGTTCGTTCATTTATGCGAAAAAAGAATGAATTTCTCTTATATAGCAGATTTGTCTATTCAAATAACACGTGATAAGAGGTTTACATAATTGCGTAATTTTCAAATAAAATTAAATTGGACACATATAAAGAGCTGAAAATATTTTTCTAATTACTATTTCAATTAACGATTCACAGTTCATCGAATATCTCGCGGTATTCGCCACGACGGATAGATTCACATGGAACGCCCTGTACGCAATTACATAAGCATACGAACAGGCACCTACACCCCGCGCGTCCGTGTTTGCGAATGTTTCAGTCGACGCGATGCAAGCGCGCGAGTGCGCGGTGCGCTCTGCGGTGCGGAGAGAGTACATGAAAAGGTAGCCATACATAGAGGAAATACTGCAGCGGAGCGGAGAGCGCGAGGGCGAGGGCCACAGAACTCTTTGAACCCTCTCTCCGCGTGTAGCTACTCTCCCGTGCGCGCGGGGGGTGGTAAGCTCGGAAACGCGCGCGAGAGTCTCTCGTATTGCTGGTCTCCCGTGAGTTCCGCAAACGCGCGCCGCGTCGTCCGTCGCGTTTCTCTCTTCTCGTCATGGTACCGCGTCTTTATCGCGCGATACCGGGTCGTCGTTCCCGAACGCGAGACGTGTGACCGCTGCTCTCGTTTTTCCACTCTTCCCTCTTTACTCGCGCGCGTCGAGAGGATCATGTTCTGCGTTCGATTGTTTCGCGAGAGGAACTCGAAAGGTGGAAGAGGAATGTGCTTCGAGATCGACGGTGAGGCAGGCTTTAAAAGTGGATCAGCCGTGAGCAACTCTATTAATATTTTTGTAGATTTTTCTCTCGTTTAACTTTGAAGTATTGTATACACTGAGAATTATATATCCAATTAAATCGGTTTTTACGGGTGGGGGATGCAAAATTATTTGCTTCGCCTAATTAATTTGGTTATAGCGATTAACGGTTATTTAAAGGAAATAGGATGTAGTCGATTCGAGTCAATTGTTAGTCGAATTAATTAAATCTGCATTCCCCCCCCACCTGTAGCCGCCGATTTAGCTGCTGCATTTTTTCCCAGTGTAAAATTACTATTTTATTCCCGAATTGTGATGGATACACGTACATATCTGTATCGAGTAATAACGAGAATACTGATACTTCTATAAAAAATAAGAACGAAATTCAAACCAGGTATTTTAGAACAGCCGAAAAACTAAATATCATTGAACGATACTCGGAGAAAGGTAAATCGAGGAAGCTGAAAATAGAATACTAATTTAATTAATACGAGAAAGGTTCAAATATTAGCAGTAATAATGCTATTAATAATAAATGGCCCTTATCAATCTCGAGTGCACGAGCGGAACTTCTCAGACGAACCACTTAACGATCCGCTCCGAAACTCGGATGCTAAATATGCAACGATACCCGGCGGGAAAGTGAAGGAAGAGAAAACGAAAGAGAACCGAGCGAAGAAAACCAAAAAGCAAAGGCCTCCTTTACATGCGACGGGGTCGCACGTGAGTTTGCAAGTGCGTATGTCGTATGAGGCGAAACTTACTCGCCAGGAAAGAAACTCGAATCTCTATTATCTCATTATCTATGAGCTTTTGGCTCATATTTATATAATATATTACTTTTTTGAAGAGTACACTTTTATCTATAACGAAGTCTTATACCGATGTAGGTAAGCCAAAAGTTCACAAATAATGAGATAATAATGATTCGAGTTTCTTTCCTGGCGAGTAAGTATAACCTCACATTGTACATGCAGGTATATCGCGTCACACGGTGCACACAGTGTCTCGTCCTCGAACGACGGCTCCTGGCCGAAGGACTCGCGCTCGGATCGATGTACTCGCGCCGATTTCGTCGTCGCTACGGCTACCGCTGCAGCTGACGTTACCGGGAAGCGCGCGGCACCGCCGCCTATATTGAGACGTCGGATAAAGAATTGCCGACATGTGTCCGAGACAGCGTGGGGAAGCCCCCGAATAAAAAAAATAAATAAAGGAATCGGAAAAAACGTACGGGAGGGCGCGCGCGGCAACGGGACAAGCGACTGACAGCCCAGGGGTGCGGCCCCGTCTGACGCGACAGTGATAGTATTGTCCGCCGCGTCATAACGCGGGCTTCGCTGCTCGCGACGCGAGGGGTGGACGGCGTCTCTTCCGACGCGTAACGAGCGTCTCGCGTAGACTGACAGGCGGAGGCTGCGGCGGCTAAGACGCGATCTGATCCCGTGGATTTAATCAAAATTAATATGGGATTCGTCGCCGATGAATAATGAATTTCTGCCTGACGTGCGCGGATAAGGGAGGGTTGATTAAATTGGATCGTTTTCATTGGCTCCTGGCCGACATAAGTAGATGCCAATTTTACTGGCGTCGTGGAAACGTTTTTTATTTATTTCCGGAGACTCCTCTTCGACTCGAAATTTTAGAGACGACTCGTTTCCATACGAGGGATGAAAGGAAAGTTCCTACGTTTCACTTTTACGCAACTTTTCTCTCCCCTCTGGCCTTTCCTTTCTTTTTTTCCGGTATCCACGCGGTCACATTCGTCACTTCCCGACCTCCGAGTGCGCTTTCAATCTCCCCCCCCCCCTCCCGTCTCGCAGCTCCGATACCATAATCCGTCGACGGTAAATCTCTCAGGGAGGACACACCGCCTGGTATGCTGCAGGGATACGCGTATCCATCCATTGATATATTTGTCCGGAGCCACGGCGCGATCCTCCCGCGAGGCTCACGGCTCCTCTTTCCTTCTTCCGTCCGAGAAGAAGGATCTGCCGCGGGTTGCATCGGAGGGGAAAAACGAGGAAGGAGAGAATTGTGAGATATCCGTTCTCGTACGCGGTTTATCGAGCCGTCGGGATTCCGCTGTTTGTTTACTCGCGCATTCCTACGTAAACGCGTCCATCCATTGTTCGATTAGAGATAAAAGCGGAATTCAACGGGGGAAAGCGAGAGTACATTTGGTTCGTATTCACGTGCGAACGGGGAAATACGGGGAATACCTATACGACCTACAACACACACACACACACACACTCACACACACACAACAGCGAGCGAACCACATTCGCCGCGGTATTCGAGCCAATGGTAAACTGATATTCAGGTGTCGATTGTCGATCGACGTAGCATCCACCGATACAAATCTGGTAAATGTTAATCAATGATGTGATATTGATATTGGCATCGATATTCTGACATTTTGCATGCTATTATTGCGGAATGACTTTTACATAAATTTATATCGTTATGTGCACCCAGGGAAAAGGAATTCAATACGAACCTGATATTAAAATTTATTTCAGATGAATAGGAATTTATTCACATCGAACAAAAGTTTATTTGAATTTGATAAATATTCTATTAGGTTCATGCTCGATTGAGAAAGTAAGCAGAATATCTATCTAATTCAAATAGACTTATTTATCGCGAATACATTTTTCTATTAGGTTAATATTCAACTAGACCTTTTCCCTGAATCTGCATTCCTAACACCGATTTCAGAATTCTCCAAATTATTCACGTTATTATTTACGACTGCAGCCCAATAAAATCCTAAACCAGTTTATTTATTATTCTCCGCAAAATCGCACGACCGACGGAAAAATCGTCCCATTCTCTCTCCCTCGCTTTACCCGTATGCGTACCATAAAATCCACCAATTCCATCCACTGAGATTTATTCTTTAAAATCCATCGAAATCCTCCGCCGAATGCCGAAGACGTTTCCCGGTAAACGAAAAAGGGATCACCCTGGAAGACGCGGAATCCTCCGAGAAGAAAAAAGATGCAATCCGCGAGATCATCCCCCAACTTCCATCCCCGCCGCGACCATAACCCTCAGCGCGAAGGTCCGCGAACACGTCGATCTCGAGATCCGCGCGATTCCTGCTTACCTACGCGTGATCCGCGCGCAGCGGTAAGGGTGGAATATGTCGCGCGAGGAGGGCGAGACCCTCGAGGGCGATATTTTCAAAACGGTTAGTGTACGCCGGGGTTTTCTCTCTCCCCCCCGGCGGAAGAATATGCGCCCGTGTAATGGGGCGGTCCGGCAGCGTGCAGCATCCCACCCCGGTCGCTGCGAGCGCACGCGACTCTGCGATTTGACATAAAACGCACGGGGCGCAAATGCAGCGGGACTACGTGAAAATGTTCTCGTTTATTTTACGACCGGGGAACGACAGCTGTCGCCGACGTTAACGCCGACTGCGTTTCGGCATTGCCCTCATTCCTGGATTCGTAATTTCGGGTGAGAAGGGGGCGGGAGGGCGATCGTAGGGTTGCCGTGTCGATTTCGCGTCCCTTCGCTCGCGCTGTTTTCCTCGTCTCGCTGACGAACGACGACGCTTTGAAGTCTTTTTTTTTTCCATTGCAATTCTCTTCACAATCTATATACTCTGAACGAAATACGAGTAGTTCCTAGTATCAAAAGAATGTTTCTTAAATCAAGAACACATGATCTTACAAATACAGATTCTTGATCAAAGAATATATATTCTTGATTCAACAATACCGTCGTGGGAACAAGAAATTCTTTCTGCGCAAAGAAATAATTACTCGAACTAATCAAATATCTTCTTGCACGAAGAAATCCATGGCTTGATCCTGAAATTATATCGTGTTTTTAATCGAAGAAAATAGTTTTTTGGCACCAGCAATTATATCTCTCATTGTATAGAAATATATTTTTCTCCGACCCTCCAAGAACGCCAACGAGCACCCGTTCGAAAATCTCCCATCCCCGATGCATCCGTTCCAATCACTATAGCATAGTCGCCGGTGCGATCTATTACATCCTTTGCTCGTCGGTCCCCAGGGTGGCGGCAGTCACTTGCTTCGCAATTTCGCGGCAAATAAGGACCCCAGCATCCCTGCCATCGACGAACGGCACCCCCTATCGCGATCGGAGCCAAAGCGAAGGACGTCGGAAAAAAGGAGTCAAACTTTTTCACATATATCTCTCCTCGCCCACCTTTTTTCATACATTTCTTCTCACAACCCTCGCGGATCTTTCCCCCGCGCCATCCTCTCGCTCGCTCCGCGCTAATATCCACTCGAAAGTCGCGCGCCGGTCCCCGCGACGGAGTCACTTATTTCGCAATTTCCACGAGGGAAGAAACGCACACGCCATGAGATATCGATCGGCTGGATCCCGACCCCTTGCCTAAACGAACGTAATTCCTGCGGGATTTAAACATCCGCTCTCTATTGTCTCGAGCCGAGCGCTGGCGGGTACATATATCTGCCGTGCGGCGAGGAAATAGAGTCCGGGCTAGAGATGGATGCACCTACACATCGGATCGTCGTAAGCCGTTAGACGTAAAGGGGAACATAAATAAATAGAAAGTTGGGCATTAAGTTAAGCCCATATTAAGCGAGGATAAATCCTCGTTCCGCGCCCTCCCATTTCCCCGCGTTCTCGTCGTCCTCCTCCTCTTCTTCGTCGTCGGGATGCTGCAGCCTCTTCTCTTGCCTCTGTAACCGACCACTTATACGCGGCACTCCCGAGGAGAAGACACGCGCGCGACACACGCGTCTCGGCACGATTCTCCGCGCCCCTTTCTCACCCCATCTTCTTCCGCCGTCCGGATCCCGGGTATCACCTCTTACCCCTCCACTACACCGGGTTCACATTTGTCGTTTGCATCTCCTTGCCTACATCCAGCCATTTATTATTCTCTTGTGACGATACACGTACGGGGTATTCCATGGCGAATTGAACAGCCGAAGCTCTTGACTTTCAAATTTCTTATGGTATAGTGGAGTTTTTAAGCTTCTTTGGAGATTAGGAAAGCTCTTCTGGCGTATGTGGTAAAAATAATTGAAATATACGGCAGTTAATTTAAACGTGCGGTTAGAAATTACCAATTTGTTGATTTACTGATCTTATATAAAACACGATATTCGTATAATTCGATATCGATTTTATAATTTATGATAGTGTGAGGCAAATCGAATCATAGCATATTTCTAAAATCGTGGCGAAAATGAGCGTTTCGATTGTTCGTATTAATTCATCGGAGAGGAACGAAGTAATGCGAATAATCGAAATGCTCATTTTCAAAACGATTTAAAAAATATGGATTTATGATCCGATTCGCCTCGGTCTACTCTGTAAAATTCAGGGGATGAATTCTTCTATCGAAGAAATATTTGATTAAATATTTCTAATATTTCGATTGAATAGATTTTTTCATCTCACTGCAAGCTCTCTCCGCGGTATTTTTATACGGGAATGCTAGATTCACGTGAAACGCACCGTATATGTATAATATAGGCGCATATATCTACACGTAAATAGAGGTACGCGCTCGCTTTGTGCGCGGGTTAGGCCGGGCGTCCCATACAAGAGTGACACCCGGGAGAGAGTGATATGCACTCGAGAGTACTATCACCGTGTCGAGCAGCGTCGAGAGACGACGCGGACCATTAGGATGCGCGCGTATGCTCGTGTCGCGCGTCGCACTGGATGAATCGCATTCGTCGAGGAGCGAAGGGACGACGCGGAGGCTTTGATGGAGTGCGAAATCAGAATTCGCATCTCGCCTCTCTCCATACGCTATCTCTCCTTCCTGTCCGTCTCGCTCGCTCTCCCTCTCCCCCCTCCGTGGTCCCGCAGCATCCGAGCGACACGGAGAGTCCATATAACAAGATCAGAGGCGACGTTTCGAGGGATTTGCCGGCGATAGCGATCTACAAATATTCAATCGACAGGCCCGAAGGCCAGGGGCAGTGATCAGGGGCATTCATGAGTCAGCCTCGGGAGTATTCTCTCTCGCGGCCGCGCGCGAGAGCCCCCAGGGAGACTCGGAGCGAGGCGCGCTTTGTCTTCCCTCGCCTTTCTCTTTCTCCTTTCTTCCCTCCCACTCGCGCCGCTAATTCGGATCAGCATTCGCACGTGCGTAAACCCCAGAAATAAAGAAGAGTGCATCGGGAGAAATTGAAATGGCATTCCGTACGTTATTATGAGTTTATCTCTCGGTCGCACGTGGGGTCTCTCTCTCTCTCAGTCGTGCTGCGAACCGACGAGCTTTGCGCGTACATACGCAGAGAAGAAGAATTGGTTGGATTTACTAATAATTACTTGCGGGGTCGCAAATAATTTTTTATTTTGATCAATGAGATATTTTTTCATATTAATTATATTGGAATTAGCAAAAATAAGCTCAGTAAATTTATTGAATAATCTGATGTGTACGGCGAACTGATGATGCCATGACGAAACTATTCTTAAGAAAGCAGCGCGTATGGTCTGCTCTCAAATATCGTATGAATATTTATATGAAACGATATACACCTAGAGAGAGAGAGATTGATTGATCTTTATTTATGATCCAGAGTTTTATTTATCTCCAGAGAGAGAGAGAGAGAAAGAACTAAGGACCAAGGACATATAAATAAAATCTTTTGATAAACCAATTAGATATCTCTTCCTTACAATCATACGGAATAATATGTGATTGCAAGGAAGAGATATCTGATTAATATGAAAAAAGATCTGATTGATGCAAAGAAATAATTACTTGCGATCTCGCAAATAATTTTAAGTAGATCCAACCTATTCTTTTTCTCTGTGTACAGCACGAGTAACACGCATGTAGGAGCCGTAGGAATTGATGGAAGCAAGGTGATTTGGAGTGAATTAATTAACAAAACGTAACTGAGTGGAAGTGATATTTATTAAGCCAATTCGACTTATGTCCTCACTCTTAGGAGAGCTCCGAGAGACTGACGCACAAAGAAAAACTTCTAATGCACTTGGTCCTTAGTTCTTTCTCTCTCCCTATCGTTTCATATAAACATATACGATATTTGAGAGCGGACCCTACGTGCTACTTTCTTATGAATAGTTCCCTTGTGAGATCATCGGTTCGCCGTATCAGATTATTTAATAAATCTACTGAGCTGATTTTTGCTAATACCAATAGGAGCGACGTAGGTACGATAGATTGTGCGAGCGTACGTAATTTATAATCGAATTACGGTCTCTCGTTAATTATTTTCCGCTTTGTTCTCTATACCAAGAGGAGGATGGGAAAAGAGGTATTAAAAAAAGAGGAAGGGGAGTGAACGAGACGCGATGGAGAGACCGATCGCTACTTACCTCCGGGCGTGTGAAGTATAACACGTGCAAAAATAAAGAAGAATCCACCAAGAGAAATTTGAAGTAACATTCCGTGTGTTATTACGGGCTCGCGTCCCATTGGGCACACGTGGAGTCTTTCTCTGACAGCTGCGTGTGACTAACGAGATCTATCCACTTGTATATCGTGCGTATACATACGCGCACGGTATGTAAAAGTGCGTGTAGAAGACTTACAACTCTTAATCGAATTTCGAACCTTCTCTTTGCCAACGTATATTTGATAGAAACAAAGAGTAAAAGGAAAACAACACTTAATATAAGCTCAACAATTATAACGCATGCAAAAATAAAAAGAATTATCCACCAAAAGAAATTGAAGTAACGTTCGACAAGGTCGTTCATTTCTTCGAACACACATGGAGTGATTTTTCGATGCGACCGCTACCTCACTAACGAGATATATACCTTCACATATCTCACGCGTAGGTATAAAATCGATGCACCAGCGGCTTATAATTCTTAATCGAATTGCGAGCTTCCGCCTCGCTGAGGCGACGTTCGACGCGGAACGAGGCAAACCGTACCGCCTCTCACGTGCGTACACGCGTGTGGCGAAGCGCAACGCCCGCCCGCGCGTCCGAGTCTGGAGAGGCTCTCGACGGTTTGACAGCCAGCCGATAATAAGCTTTTCGCTAGAAACGCGACCGCTTAGTCACCCGGAGTCGTACTATTCATAGGACGATACAGCGAGAGGGCCGGCCGGCCCCGGATTAGGGCAAGAGGGCACCTAGCCCGCGGGCGAGGTACTAAAAATTTCTAAAGGGCTCTCGCTGTGCTCTCGAACGCAACGCGCGCGCAACGCGAGGGAACGGGACTCGCCCTTTTTTGCTGCCGCCGCCGAAACTCCGACTGCTTAATTATAATCATACTCGAGCTCGCGATGCGTCTTCTCGTGACGAGAGAAAAAAAAGAGGCTCTCGCGTTCCGTCGCCTTCCGGCCGCGATACGCCGCAAAGGACACGGCGGCTGGGGAGGAGGAAAAAAGGCGCACTCGAGATTTCCAGCTCGTATCTGTACGGCCGTGCGCTCGTAAATCAGTCGCGGAAAAGCGACGCGGTCTTTCTGGAAAATGCGGCGTCGGTGAGGGTCTTCCTGCTCGGGAGGGGGTTGGTATCCGTGAGGTGCACGTGTGTCGGGAGGGACATTGTTCCACTACTGCCCAGGGAGGAATGCGTTTTGAGATTCCTCGGTCTTATCCGAATCCTTGTCCTTGGGTTCGTTTGCCGGAGAATAAACGAGGAATTTGTGAGATAATGACTTTTCTCGACGATTTTCTTGACGATGCAATCAGGTATATCGACACGCGACACACTTCCATTTTCGTTTCGCAAAGATGGATGGAGAAATGAAAAATCCCCTCGCGCATTGATCAAAAACGTTTTCAATCAAAATCGCCTTTTTTCTTCCCCCGGTTTTTCCACGCGCAACGAGCGCATTTCGCGTCAAGTAGGTATAGAATGGCGAAGTAGGTGACACGTGGGGCGCGCGATGCACACCCGCTCTGGAGTTGACAACCGCTGAAGTTAATCGCCTTGGCCTGTCAATCGACTGTGCTCTCGCGTCCACCGCTCGCCGCATTCAGTGAACGCACCGGGCTCGTGTTCTCTCCTCGCGTGTATACATACGAGTACATACGCAGCGCGTACGTAGCTTCTCTCTCAACCGTCGAACGTAAACGGTATGCAAGCACGAAGGAGAGAAAAAAAAAGGCGAGGGGAGAGATTGTATACGCGCGTACGCGTATCAACGCATGTAACGTGTGCATGACTTTGCTGTGGCTATACGCGCCGCATGTGTGTACGAACGGTTGCGCGGATCGAGGAGAGGCAGTAATGCAGCACGCGGCTCGTAATAATACACGGGCATTGTGCTCGCCGCGGGCTACGGCGACTTCCTCCTTTCGGACTACGCGCGAGTAGTCGTTATTTAGCCCCGTTACTTATCGAGCGCTCTCTGCGAAGGCCAGACTCGGCGCTGGACCCGCGCGGGGTGCCGGGCAAGCGCGAGCTGTAAAAGCTTGCGCTTGGAATGAAAAGAAAATAACTGAAAACACGGCAGAGGACGCGTGTTGTGGAATTAATAAGGTAAACAAGACTCGATATCGTCGTGTCTCAGCTACCGTCGCCACCACGTGCTCTCGGAGTAATTACAGAAGGAGATAGATGGAGTATCCGGTGTATCCGAGGGGGGTCGGCCAAGTAGATTTCGAATTACGTCGAGAGTACCTACGACGGGCGCACCATCAATTTCGCGGCAAGAAGATCGATCTGTCGCGTACGCGCGTGCAGCGTACAATGAGTCATCTTCGCCTCGCCTGATGCCTAGTCACGTTTAAAGCCTCCTCTTGTTTTATTATCGATGGCCCGCCAGGACCCCGCACCACGGGCTTCAAATATATTACGACACCCCGTGTATTACGGTAGGTAGGGTAGAGGCCAGGGTCGGGGCCGAGCGCGAAGGAGAAAAGGAATTAGAAAGCGAGAGACAGAGGAAGTTAGAAGAAGATAACACGAGGATAAGACGAGCCACCGTAAAAGCGCACCTCCGTCGTAAATCCACGCTTCTCGCAATTCCTCCGAACATGTGCGTGACAACATTTTCTTTTACTACACCCTCCCGTTATATCCCACCTTTTATCACCTCCGCGCACTTCTTCGGCCGATCGAGGCTCGTTAACCCAGCGGCCCCCGTTTCCTCGCTACCCGTTTTACACCGGTGCACGCGGCGCCGCGTCCTGGCGCGCCTGCACCGATGGACCTTCCAGGACCGCGTCTGCGGAATAAATAAGATAAGTCTTATCGCGCGCGCTCGAACGCCAGGCCACCGTAAATCCGAGAAAGACCTTTCGCGGCTTCGATGACGCAGCGGCGACGCGACGAGGAGACGAATGAATCGGCGAGGTTCGAACGGACTTTTTCCACTGCGAGAGAGGCGGAGAGCGCGCGGGTATATAATAAAAGGAACACGCGACTGACTCCGCCGGAGCTTTATCTCCGTTGTCTTAACTCCGCAGAGGAACTTCTCCTTCGCCTCGCTCCCCTCGTACTTCTTATATTTCTTTTCTTTTTTCGCCTCGGGACGTTCGAATCGGAAGCGTCGTCTGGAGTTACCCGCGAGGAAGTATAACAACCTGGTTTATTTTGTCCGCCCGATACACACGATCGCGTCGCACGACACTCGCGAGCGACGGCGAAGCTCTCGCACAGTCTCCGGCCTGTATTCGTTTAATGATGCAGTCAATCATCATTTTATTGAGTTGCGGCCAGTGACGCAGGCACTCGCGGTGTCTCTTCTTCTCGCGCCCTCCCTCCCCCGCTCCTCGCGCGTCTTCTCGCCTTTATCCCCGCCCTCCTCCGCCCCGCCGACGAGCCGTAATCTCGTCGCTCCAGTTATTCGCGATCGTTTAATTCAATGTGGAATATAGTCGCGCGATCGTGTCGAGCTCGTCTTCCTACGACACTGCTCCGCTCCCTCCGTCTCCGGTTCGAGACCGGCCGCGCCGGGCATTCTCTTCTGGTGCGACTTTGAAGATCGTCGAACTCCTCCGCGCGCCGCAACACCTGACCTCCGACCCGCCCGTACCGCTCTATTCTCGCAGCCGTTCGCGGTATCGGTGTGTCGCAACGCGCGTGTTTTCAACGAACCGCTCGTCGTTGTTCCAGGAGGACTGAAGCACGGAAACGGCGGTATCGGCAGTGCCAGCAGCTCCAGGAGCACCAGTCCCAGTCAGCAGCAGCCACCACCGGGCGGCCTGTCGTTCATCCCTCAGCCGAGGAATCAGAACGCGAGTCGGCAACCCACCGCGACTACTCCGAGGTGAGAAATTTATTACGTTTGACTCGCGTCGCAAAAGATCTTGTTTTCAATGGGAAAAAATTTACTTTTTTCTTCCGCAAATAAATTAAAACGACGGATAAAGCTTCTAGAATTTTTTATTGTAATAATTTCGAACGTCTCGTTATTTAAATGAAATACGAGGGTGCCATAAATTTCGCAAGCGTAAAACTCTTCGTAAAAACGTCTCCCCCATAATCAGCAGCAACGAATCCTCACCTTCTTCTAACGCGTCTGTCTTCTTTTTCAGCCCTCGAGCGTCGACCGTCGGTCGACCCGGCGGTTTGCGGGCCCCCCAGCCCTCGCCGTACTCGGGAACCGCTGCACCTGTCCAGCAAGGCAAAAACTCCGTCCTCGACAAGTTCAAGCTGTTCAACAACAAGGAGAAGAATCAGGAGCGCGGCAAAGCCTCGTCCGGTGTGTCGAAACGGACCTCCAGCTCTTCCGGTTTCTCGTCGGCTCGCTCGGAACACTCGGACAGCTCCACGTCGCTCTGCGACCAGAGCAAGAGCCAAGTGGAGTCGCCGAAGACGAGGGCGCTGAAGTCGAAGCTCCAGGCGAAGCCGGCGAAACAGGCCAGTCCGAAAACCGCCAGGAAGGAGCAGGCCAAGGCGCAGAGCAAGATAGCGAGGACGAAGGGTCCCGAGAAGCTGACCTACAATCCTCCCTTGGAAGATGCCAAATCCAGCAAGATCGCCAATCCGGGCCCGAAGCTCGCGTCGGACAAGAAGTCCTCGAACTTCGACTTGCTGAAGCAGGCCGGTCAGTTGCAGAAGTCCAATTCCACCCAATTGACACCGCCGAAGCAGCTGGCGCAGGAGCCGAAGATCGTCGTCGGCAGTGCGAAGACCGAGGTGAAATCCAGTCCGCGGCCGAAGATGGAGCTTCCCGGGAAGTTATCGGACTCCAAGATTCACCTGCCGAGTCTCAAGAGCCCGCCGAACGGTCTCAGCAAGGACGTGCTGATGCAGAAGGGTCTCATGACGAACGCGAACGGGATGATCAAGCAGAGCGGTCTGCAGGACGTCGAGTTCGTCGAAATCGTGCACCACCATCAGGAGTGCAAGACGTTGTCGATGAATCAGACCAACGCTAGTCTCTCCGAGGATCAGCAGCAGTGCCAGTACTCGCCGAAGACCATCCGCGATCAAGGAAGCGCCGACGGATGTCTGAACTCGTCCGCGGCGGACGTCGCGAGGCACAAATTTCAGGATCACCCTCACGTCGATCAAGAGAAGTCAGCCGGTCCGACGGACTCCGCGAGCCCGAATCATCGCGCCGAGTCTCCCGCGCGCAACAGCGAAACCTCGACGACGGAGGACCCTTGCAGGAGTCAGGAGAGGTCGGACTTCGACCAGACTTCGAGCAGTCCTCAGAGTAAGCAGGGCCCGGGTACAAATTCTCCTCAGGGACAGAGCCTGAACAGCTCCAGCGCGAGTCCCGGTTCCAGCATTCCAAAACCCACAGCTCTGGTGAAGGGGACCTCGAAGCCGCCCAAGGAGAGCAGCGTCCCGAACGTCCCGACGCCCACAAAGATGAAGGGCGACTCGCTGCACCGGAAGCTGGACCCGAACACCGTGGCGATGGTGTCGCCGATGCCCAGCATCTCGGATCTGATGTCCGAGAGCTCGCACAGCAACTCCAATAGCACCGGTCAGAGCAACTCCAGCGACAGCAGCGTCATTTATAGGCCCAGCAGCGAAAGCGGAAGCGAGATCAAGACCATTCCGAACCGGAAGATCGATACGACGTTCGAACAGATGGAAAGGGTTAGCATTCTATTCGTATCGAGCTTCTTTTGGCGATTTTAATTCGCGTAATTAAAATAATTGCATATATTCCAGGTGTTATCCGACAGCTCGAACTGCGGCGGAGGCTCCTTAGCCGCGGACGACGGGACCGAGATGAACGTGAAGCCCATGCAGCCCCTCCTGAGGGGCTACACACCGGGTGCGAGAGGTCTTCAAACTCTCCCGAGCAAAACCACGGCACGACAATACACGGTCCTCTACTCCTCGTCGCATCATCACGTCGGTCACGACTACGCGGATATCGACGTCGCTTCGGGATACCTCAGCGACGGGGAAGTCCTCCGCGGCGGTATGAGCGTCGGCAGCAGGACGCTCTCGGATCTCTGCGACGGATACATGTCGGAGGGCGGCGCTTCGCTCTACGCGCGCAGGATCAACCCTTCCTACGCTCACGATCACGAGAGGTGAGTCGTTGGCCTTACTTTCGAGGGAGCATCGTCGACTTATGTGGCTTGGCAAACCGACGCTCGTCATCTCCAATTGCTCGAAAACACGAAGAGTAGTCGTTGAAAAGTAGAAAGAAGGAGAAGAAGAAGAAGAGCTGCCAAAGAAACGCTTTATTCCAACGTATCTTTCAGCGTGTCTTCCATTTCGAAACACATGCACCTGCTTCTCCCCCGAGGCCCCATCACGATAAACGTACCCACATAAATTCAAGATTCCTCGCCCGGCGTTTAAAGTACATCATATCGCGTTTAGAGGGCAATCAATACGTTTATATCTCAACTCGACGTATAAAGCGAGGCGATTTGCAAACTAGACCCGAGTCGCTTCACGCGTGCTCGCCTCTACCAGCACACATACCTCCTCCGACTGATCGATACCTCGGAGGTCTTACCTCCTCCTCGCGTGCATCCACCGAGCGCACGTATGCGCGCGTTACTTTGTACATCGCGCGTACCTGACCGCTCACTCCCTCCCCTTCCCCGTCGTCCTGCCGCGCACGTATCACCCCTACATGCCACGTTCTCGCGTCATCAGTTTATCGCGGTACTTCAACTTTTACGGCGTCGTAGACGCCGTCCGTACTGCAGAAGCGCCCCGAGATGCTCCTCGCTACAAGGAAGAGCACCGCGCTACTAATGCCCTTTAATCAGGGGAAATTTGCGAGGCTAATTTCGCCGCGAGCACCGAGCCTCGCGCGCGATTCCAATTACTCCTGCCCCGCTGTCGGCCGGCAGCGCGCCGGATTAATCTCATTTACACACGGGCAAACTCGAGGCGGATAATTAGACTGCCGCGGGTACGTGACGCGTCTTGACGATTGTTTCGCGTCTTCCCGGATCCCCGGCGCGATTTTTTGTCCTCGTCTCTTCTACGCCCTACGCGTTCTACTTTTCTCCGTCTCGGGGAGTCCTTTTTTTATTTCTCGCGGCGGGATGATACGACGGAAGTGTCACCGTTGCTTTGCCGATCCATCAGGAAGTGTGATGGATGTCGAACGTGAGATAATTGCTATCAAACGCTGCGGGGATGATGTGTTCTCGACGCAACGATTTAACGTTTTACATGGAAAGACTGATACGAATGAATTTTAGTGTATTTGCAATAAAAGAGGTACATATGAGGGTTTTTGCAGGCTTTTACAGTACGATGCAGTAATTTTTCTATTGAAAATATTAAATCGTAATAATTTACATTACAATTTATCAGTTTCCAAGGAAAAATTGTTCTTCGGCACACTAGGAACATCCGAAAATCCTTATGTGCACCTCTTTTATTGTAAATACCTACAGTAAAATTTACCGGTATGAGTTTTTCCATACTGATGGGCTTCAAACGACAAGAGGGAATTTCTACTATTTTTGGATCCTTTCCTAAATTGTTCCGGTTTAATCTCATTTACGCGCGGGTAAATTCGCGAAGGATAATGAAACTGCCGCGGCTACGTGACGCGTCTCGACGATCGTTTCTCGCCTTCCCGGATCTTCGGCAATTCTCTCCCTTTTTCTCTCCGACGCCTCTCGGACGAGCCGCGCACCACTTCCACCCTCTCTTCGCGCTCCTTTCCCTCCGCTCAGCTTTCCGGGGTAGATTCGGTGATACGCGAGAGGCGAGGGGTCGAGATATCCGCGCGCCCGGCGGAGAAAACACTCGGGGTCGAAAACGGAAGTGGGCCAAAAGGATAATCTCGATTAGATCCCGCGGATTGAATTTGGATTCGCGGCTCGACGCGACTAAGCAGACGTTCTCCGCACCTCGCGGGGGTGGCTCGCCCCTCGCCCGTCCCTGCGCCTCCGGCGTCTCGCCGCAACCCCCATCGGCGTTGTTTTCGCAACGCTTGAAACCACGCCAACCCCCATTGCCGGGCGCGTAACTCTATCAGCATAAGCAACGCGCGTATCATCCGCTTGAAACCCGACGCACTTTTCGGAAATTCAATATACTCCACCCTATGGCCTCGCGCGCCTTTGGCCCTCGCACGTACCCCCGCTCCCTTAAATCGTCGACGTACAAAGACGAGTCCTCCGGCATATTCGAACGATTACGAATGCGAGTTCTCCGCGCCGCGCTACGTTTCCGTCGAATTCGGCGAGAAAGCGAAACGGGATCGTCGCTTGCTATCATCGGGTGAGCGAGAAGCAAGATAGGCTGGAAGCTCAAATAAGACGATTCTCACCAGTTCTCGAAGTCAAATTGTTCTCCTGCTTAAATTTTAATCATAAATCTTACTTTTCTAATTACACTAAGAAAAATGACTTGATCAATGAAACCAAAATACTGGATATGATGACCAAACCGTTTGGTGAAATATGTATGGATCCTCCACTTGTTTGGTTAGACTGACCAATTTTTGTCCATAATAACTAAATATTTGGTTCAACTGACCAGCATTTTGATCAGAATAACTTAACACGTTTTACCAGATACGTTTTGTCATTTTAATCTGATTACTTTTCTCACTGTAGAGAACTCTCTGATGATGCGAAGCACGTTGCTTCATCCCCCAAATCAACATTACCCTCCTCGGACCGCGAGTGCTCCGATTTCGAGAAAATAACGCTTCGCCATTTCGCCCTCTTTCGACGCGAAGTAAAATGGACACGAAATGACTCGGAGGAAACGCGGCCGGCGCGGAGGCCGTCGAATCCCCGCGCTTTAACCAATTCAAAGCGGCTTCTATTCACCGAAGTTGGAGAAACGGAATAGTTTATGCGCCTCTGTCTCTCCCCCTTCCCTTTCTTCCCCTATCTCTCCCTAGAGCTCGCGTGGGCAGAGCGGGCAGTTATCCAGACCTACGCTTTGTCGCGCTCGCGTGCTCGCTCCGTGGAGTTGGAATTCTCCGTTGTCCCTAGCCCCTCACCCCGCCGTGTACATAGCCGTACATACCTGATGCCTGGGAATACGAGCGAGTGTTGATAGCGCGAGAACAAGTGGAGTTGGCCGATTGCTAGGAATAACCCCGGAGACCTGTACGGTGCCTACGCCGATATGGCCGGTGCGGAGGACGCGGAGAATAATTCTGTACCTTGGAATAGAAAGGGCGGTTGCCCAAAACCCTGCATTTCGCGTAAACAGTTGATTCTGTGAGAGCGGTCAAATAGGTCAATGTAAATTCATTTCTTTTGCTAATTTGTTAGAGAAACTGTGATTTTTGTGACTTAAGATTCGGCATTTTAACCGTGCTTAATGAAAAGATCGGGCTTTTTTATTCTAGAATATACATTTATCCCAAAACTTGAATTTTAGGACATCCGCCCTTTCCATTCCAAGGTACAGAATTATCTCTGTTACCCCGAGCCGTGCGCGGGGCAATCAGCGGTACCTGTATCGGGTGTGGAGTCGTCCGCACACGTGCGCTTTTTCCATCGCTTTATCGCCGTGTGGTGCAACCGGTAGAACGGGTATTTCGCACGGTGTGTTTAAGTTTGAAAAATTCTAAGGAAATATTCGTTATTTATTGTATACCGAAAAACGTCGATTCTATTTATTATCCGTATTCGCTTATAAGCGTTATAACGTTTTCATCGCGCAGTAGTATAGTGTCCGATATCGCATCGGCTTTAATTACCCCATTCCTTCGGATCAAATAACCCAGCGAACTCGAGCAATTCTATTTCCTGATTTCGCAAGCTATCTCGCGCGAAGGATCCACCTCCTTCGTTAAATTTATCGCGGCGCAGCCGTCAAGATACCCGCGGTACACCTGAAACCCAGGAATACCGGCACTTATCTCGGCCGTACCTAAGTACCGCGCGCAATCGGTAATAAAGCAGCGCGAGAGAAGTCCTCCTCGCGCGTACATTTCTCTATCGCTTCATCGCCGTGCATTTTTAGCGCCGGTACCGACGGACTCCGTGCGCGAGGTCCGGAAGAAATTCAGTCGCGCCTCGAGAAGATGGAAACGTATCGCGATATCGGCGGAGAGGACGGCGCGCGTGTTATCTTCGATTTATGAGAGCGCGTTTTCCGCGCTCGCCCGTATCTCGCCGGCGCGCGATACATAACGCATAACGTCGCCGCGGCGATAGATGGAAGAAGTAGGAGCGCCGGACCCTTGGCTTGGGCACCCGGTTCAACGCATGTGCACCAGTGTCCCAGTGACGTCACGACGATCGATCCTCCGCCGAAGACGGTGGCGCGCTCCAGCGACGCCGCCGCCGAACCTCCGGGGGCGGCGCAGCGGCGCCGGGCGGGGAGAGTGCCGAGTGAACGGTTGAAAGTGGAGATAGTGATAGTTCTCCGGGGACGAACGGACGGGCTGACGTGTCGTGCTGGTCTCTGGGGTTCCTCGGGATTCCGCAGGGGGGGGGGGGGATCGGGTCAAAATCGTCCCCTTTGAAAATTTGTCGCCGCGCGTCGTGCTCGCGCGAGTTTCGTTCGTCGCGGTGCCGCGCGACAAGGGCGAGGGAAAGGGAGAGAAATTCGTCGGGAACGCTGCGGTGGTGCTTTTGCCGCTGCAAACAGGTCGTCGTGACTGCTTCCATCACTTCGCGAAGGTAAACGGTAAATTCGATTGGACGCGTTTGCTATTTCGACACTCTGAGTCGCGTTGCCGCGTGCATGTATACGCGTGAACGCGAGAGCCGAGGCGCGGAAACCGGACTCAATCGGCGGTGGACTTATACGCGCTGGCTATCGCAATGAATCGCGCGAAAGTATACGTGTGCGCGTGCATAAATGTTGCGTGGGCATGTGCAGATACGCGTAGAACTTGCGTTGCGAGGTATCGTGAGTTGAAAAACGTATTCGCAGTCGTAGGTGGATCGCACGGCGATCCTCGGGACCCCGTTCTGACTAATTAGAGACCTCCTGAGTCGTTCGAGATCGTTTTATTCTTCGAGACCCGGCTATGAATACTTTTCCATGAACGGAGAGCCAAACTTACTGTTTTGCCGTATAGGAACGACTGATAAACTGACACGGGAACTTTGAATATGAATAGAACTTATTTCTCGATCTTTATAAGTGAAAACGGACCTGGAGACTCCGGCGAAGAATGGAAAAAATTGTCGCTGGTACTGTTCGATTGTAGCGCGAAAGAAAACTGGGCCTTCCCGTAGAGTATCGAGTGTCGATCGAGGAGACACTCGAGAGACGCGCGCGATGTCGAACGGTGTCCGTAGGCTATGCGGGCTTATCTACTTCGGAGCGCGGCTGACCGTTCATTGAGATTCTCTACTCGTCGCTCCGTCGTAAATGGCTAATGATCGAAGAGTCGTCGTCGCCTTCACGACCGATTAGGAGTGTGACGTGTGTTAAACGCGGTATAATTATTATCGGACCGTCGTAATGGATTTGACGAAACGATTTAACGTTCAAGGTTGAGCTTCAAATGGGGAGGGTCGCTCGGTATGACAGTTCCTTGACCTATTTGTATGGTGTTTAACATTTTTTTCTTTTCGCAACATCTACTTACTTCTAATTGTTACGGTTTATTATTTTTTATGCGCTTGCCTTGTAATTTTTTTTAATAGCAGCAATAAAAAATCACGTGTAATATTTGTTTACCCTACAAACGAGAATCCGTGGTTGTCGCGCTAAAAATCGTAATTAATATCTCTCCGTCGTCGTCATTAAAAGTCAATCAGGTTAGAGAGAGAGAGATGAAGGGTAAAAATATTCTCGATGCCACTTCCAGCGGGAGAGTGGCTATATTCCATGCAAATCTACTTTCGCGAGTCTCTCAACTCTTGTAGATTGAGTTAAGGGACTAATCTCGCTAATAGAGCAATTCCTACTACCTCTCCTCCCCCCTCCCGCCCTCCTGCGGACCACTCGATCCCTCGGGCGGACGAGCTCGAACTCGAATCGGACGCATATACACATATGGGTCCTTCTTATACAAAGGAGGACAGCAAATTGCCTCCACACTCCTCGTCCGCTCAACGTCGGCTTTCAGAGCCCGCTTCTACGGGGAGACGAATCTCTCCGGTCCTCGCCTATCCACTTTCCAGATTGCAATCGATGTCCGTGGGCGGAGGCACTTCACCGTGATTCTTTCTTAATTTTCGCTGTAGAGCTGCTTTGTCCCTCCCCTTCACTCCTACGCGTGTCTTTCGAACCCCCGCAACGGCGGATTCAACGGGGATGGGAAAGGAATTTACCTCCTTCCCCGAGAAATTCTTATCAAACGTGACGGAATAACGATCTAATTTATAGCATCAAATTTCTTGAAAAAAAAATGAAGAGTTCTTCAATAACTCTGATTTCATCCCTGAAATCAAGTTCCGATCCGCCCCCGAGTTAAAAATTTTGCGACTCGCACACGGATTCGCCAAAAATACTGCACGATATAACCGAGAAACACCATATCGATTTGTGCTCCAGGTACGTCGGCGGTTCGAGACGAGAGCTATCCGGAGGAAAGGAGCTGGTGACCTCGAGGAGGGTGCAGAAGAGGCCGTCGCTCAACGGCAGGGCAGATGGAGGTTGCGTGGGCGGGAACGGAGCTGGTATCGGGGGTGGTTTGCTAGGGGGTTGCAGCGGTGGCAACGACGCCCTGGCAGAACTCACCATCGAGGACCTGGCCTCCATTCCCGCCGGCAATCATACCTCCTCCTCCAATTACGCGGGACATCCGTCTCATCACAAGGTCAGTCCCTTATCGAAGGAACATTATTTTCGGTGGCGCAACGGTATCCCCTGAACTCTCGAGCCGAACTACTATGTATATGTCCTTGAAGTGGTTCGACAATTTCACTATGAAAGAGAGAAAACGGAGGTGGAACTCGCGGAAGAGCTAAAGTGGAACAGGGGTGGATTTCTCGAAGGGTCGCACATATAACGGGCAACGACATCCTGGCATAACTGACATAGATCCTTTTTCGATCTCACGGTACATTCGTTTCGTATATTGTGATGTCGCAAGATCAGCTCCTTATCATAGTATAGCCTCCTTTTAGATTTTTGAGTGCCTCGTATCCAATTTCCCGTTGTTTGACGAAACCGGAGGAGTCTTATTTACCTCGCTTCGTCCTTGCATCGTTTTACCCCTCCCTCTTTTCTTAGCTTCTCGGGTGGACCTATATATCCTCGCGTCGTTTGGCAAAATTGCTCTACAGCTAAGCGTTATGCGCTCAAGAGAACGAGACAGAAGCGGTTAGGTTCAACGAGAGCTCCGGTAAAATTGGGGTGAGCCCGTTGGGAGAAGGGTGTGGGACGGATACACCCACATATCTCTGCCTTCAATCACGCGGGTCATTTGTTTCATATCTCGTGACGGTACAAGGTCGGTCACTTATCGCGGGGGAAATCTTATACTCCGTTTCGTCTTACGATTACCTTCCCGCGGAGTTATGTATATACCTATCTGTATACGAAGAACAGGAAATAAATGATCCCTCTCTCGGAGTCACTCGTAGGTAATTTCAGGAGAGGAGGATATTCAAACCTCTGGGACACGTGTGTGACACAGTTCTCTTCGCTGTGTACGGGTTTGATATATACTTCCCCCTCGAATCTTTTGTTTACTATATTCCAAAATGATGATGCCTGTACCAGATGTCCGATATTGTAGAAAGCAACAGATGTCGGATGATCAGTCCACTGCAGGGCTGCAGTCTGATCGTTTCTCCGACGCATACCAGTTTCTTTCTCTCTTCTTAAAAAAGACCGTTACAACTTGGACCCTGATTTTTTGTCCGCTGTAAGTCGTCGCGTCGTTATACGGGACGCCTTCCAATCTACGGAATTGCCCCCATAGTTCAGCATTGCCATTTTTATGATGCTGATCCTCCATACCCGCCTCCCACCCCTTATATCTTTACGTCGTTTGGCAAAGCCCCTCGAGAGGCCGCTATAAAATTAACCATTATAAGCTCGACCGAAGGAGACGAAGCTTTCTCGGTAGGAGCGAGAGCATCGTCGGAGATGGTTTCTCCAGGGGGTCGTAGCGTTGGCAACGACACCGTGGCAGAGCTCGCTGCCGAGAACTTGGTTTCCAATATTTATCGTACCCGCCTTCTCTCTCCTCGAAAATTCCCAAGATCGTACTTTCGACGAAAAAAAATGCAGAATTTTTGGTGGGAGAGCGACGGCATCATCGAGGTTGATTTTCTAAGGATGTAGTAACATTCCTTGAGACTCAGCCTTCGCTCTCTATCCTCTCTATACCTCCTCGTTCTCCTCCTCCCGCCAATAACTCGCGAAACGTCCACCTCCTCGAAATGCTAGCCGCGTTATCGGAGAAGGAATCTTCTCGTGTAGCGAGACGCAGTACAACCTTCGCCCCTGAAGTGCCCCTATACCCCCTCATCGTTTGGCGAAGCTTCCCGAGAGGCCATCGCCGCTGCAGTCGCGGCCGTTATTCGGGAACGGTCGAGATTACAACGATTCGTCGTAATTGCCGCTTTTGAATTTCGCGGAACCTTTTAGGGAGGCAGAACGCGTGGGGAGGGGGATGGAGACGGAAGGAGGGAAGTCGAGCGGATTTTTCGTACGCGGCCCGCCGCGTACACTCGAGAGGTCGCGACGGAGAGAGCCGTGGATTGTCGATCGCGCACGAACGCTCGGCCGCGTGACAAAGAACGTACCTACTACATATACATAGCGTGAAACGCAGCGGCACGCAGGCATCGCACGTTGCGTAGTAGTAAAGCGTTGTGTCAGCTGTTGCATCGACGTTGCAGCTGCCTCCGCGCGAGACTCGCGTGCGTGTGCACCTATGCATTTCCCTGTATCGCGCCGCGACGCGGCAGTGACGGCGCCGATTTAGCTTGAACCCTTTGCTTGCGTGTTGCAAGCTAATTATTATTTGACAAATTTTAGGAATTGTACATTTTTTTATCTATTAATACACTAAGAATAAAATTTTCTTCATCGAGTACTTTTGGATAGTCCTGAGAGCACATTTATTTGTTTCGTATGAATACCGATATGGTTCAAATAATATTCAATTCAATCGATAATATTTATGTACGTCCAATCGATATTCATTACAATCAAATAAATGTGTCCTTAGGACTATTGAAACATGCGTTTAATTGACTCGAGTAATTTTTTTTCCTCAGTATATCTTGTACATTATTTCTAGAGGGTAATTTTTTGTGATAAACCCTTTTTCTCCCTTCGTACGAAACTAAAAAAAATTAATGAAGTACCATTCTAAAGATTAAGCTTTCCGATTTTGCCGAATTATTCATTTACAATTACACATTGTATTATTAATTATTTAAAGGTCGAAGGTTGAAATTGATCTTCTGTCGTCTACGGAATTTCCGCAGAGGCTCACTAGTCCGAAAAAATTCGTCAGTGGTTCAGACTAGAAGACTTCGAAATATAAGAGAAATTTTCTCCTAGATTTCATATAATATTGCGAATTAGAATTTTATAGCCATTGTTCAAAAATACAATTCAAAAAATCAGCGACCTACCGTTGATTCGATCCGCCCTACATTCTTCCACCCCCGTATACGTTCCTCTATTACGTGTCGCTCGCGCGCGACGACGACGACACAACGGGATTTCCTCACAATGTGGTGCGTATTACAGAGACACCCGCGCGTACACACCTCGACATTTGACCCCTTTCGCTAACTGCCTATTCACCGGGAACTCCGAGTGCTCACGCTACACGGAGGTGCGCACGAATCGCGGCGTGATTAGGAGCCCGGTGCTTCGCCCCGCGGCATTCTCGAGGGCCCTCCTATTTCTCAAGGCGGCTTTCCAAGTCTCTCTTATCGAGCCAAATAAGAAAAGCCGCGGGTCTATTGTCGTTTCGCCGCGTTCGATTCCCTTCCATTTAATTCCCTCCCGCCGCGCGACCGCGGCTCTTTCAAACCGCGCGGCGCGCCTGTCACTCCGCTTCCGCGGCAGCCTGTACGTCGATTCTCTCTTATTATATAATATTATCCGATCCTCCCCCCACGCTCTCCCGGCCGACATCGTCCCACCTTCCAAGAAGCGGCCGGGAATTAAAACTCCGCGCGCGAGAGACGGAGGATCGATACGCGCGATCGTGATTTTCTGAGGAACTCGCGACGAGAGGCGCGCGAGCGACGGCTCTTCGGCGAATAGAATGGCAAGAGAGAGAGAGCGAGGCGTCGAAAGGTCGCGGGAACGCGCGCGGCGAGTAACGACGCCGGGCCCTCACGGAGGGAAGACGGGAGAGAGATTAGGCGCGCTGCGTCGCGCGCTCTTGAGTTATGCAGTCGGGTCACGCTAGGTCGTCTAATGAAATCGATATCGCCCTGAAATAATAACCGCGCTGCACGTATCGTCGTGTGACTCTCGCGAATTTAGATCCTTTTTTTTGTCCAATGTACGATTGCTCAGACAGCGAGACTTTTACCGAATGGGATCCCCCGTCGAACTCCTCTTCGAAGTTCTTCGCTATTTTTGTTTCGTCGGAAGGAAATTCGCCCGGAAGGTCGATAACTTTTCAACGGACTGTTAATCGTGGACGGTCCCAACTGGGGTCCAATGACCTCCAAGTTGGCCCCTGCTTTTTTTTTTACAAACTCACGGGCGCTGCAGCTGGGGAGCTGCCATATACGGAGTGTGACTCTTTATGGTCGACTGCTGGAAGCGTCGATTAGTTCCGATCAATTTTCACGTCCGAACGTTGAAACAACCAAAGCAACGCATTTATTTACGCGCTCACCCCTTACCGATAACACAGCGAAAGAGCTATCGCATCCCCGTAAACGTTCCCCATTCATCACCCGCGTAATCTGACGTGCCAAATAATTCAAGACAAAAATCAACGATAAAACAATTACCGCGAAAAAAAACGAAATTCATCGCTCAACCGTATTATGAACACCCCAGGTACGCATAATTAACGAGCGGGCGAACCGAGAGATTCCAGCTTCTATCTCGACCCTCGCACAAAGTCGAGCATATCTGTATAGCCGTATCGATTCCACACACCCCTCTCCGATTCCTCCGAAATCCTCCCGCGATCATTATTATCGGTGCCGTGCGTACATATACACGAGAAGAGGGGCAGGAGAGATAAAGCTCCTACTTTCCCGCGGTCACACCCGGTAGAGATCCGGCGCTTTCGACGACGGTGTCGTGGGTATCACGCACAAAGAGCGTCGAGGGCGAGAGGGAGAGGGAGCCGTTCGGCGTGGACTGTCGACCCCAGGCAGTTGGCGGCCAACGCTCGAAGTGCGTACACGCGCTCGGCGAGGGTGGTGTGGCCCCGCGGTCATTTGGTCAGCCTAAAAAACACGACAGCATACATCGCGTTTCGCCCGTTCTCCGCAAAGACAAAAGTCGTGCTTTTTCGTGACTCCGCATACGTATGATCCGAATATTCCACGTCGACGTCCTCTAATTGCCACCCACGTTCAACGCCTTATCTACGACGCGACGTTTATCCGCACGCGCTTCCCCCGCGTCGACGGACGACGAAACACTCGCGCGCGATAAGAGTGCGAAAGAGCCGCGCGCCGCATCGAAGGAGTTCGAAGGGAGAAATAGCGTTTCCGTAGATCGGTGCAGCGGCGAATTCTCACTCGCGCGAGCTCTCCCTCTATCCGTCGCTCTCTCTCCCCTCCGCGTCCCACGAAAGACATCCAAGAGCGAGGGTTGGAGGAGGGCGCCTTTTCGTCGACGGGAAATATAGGACGCCCGGTCGAATGAGAATGGTGAGTCCTTTGAAAGCGTCCGATTTATTTGGATTCCAGCGCGCGTCGTGAGGAAGTTCAAAGGCGAGAGCGACGAACGTGGGAACTATTTATTGTTTCTCACGCGCGCCGCGCTGCAGGGAGCCGCGTTTAAGCCCGATATGATAGGTGTCAACCGGGCGCGCGTGACACCGCGGAACACGTGTCGTTTCTCCGCGACGCATACGTATACGCGGAGCCGGGTGACTTTTTCCCGCGGGCCGCATCGGTCGCGCTTACGCGCGCGGCGAAACTCGGTGGAGCTTCCTTCCCCCATGAGTCACTGCGAGCGGCGGCAGGATCCATAGAAAGCGGAGACCCCGAGACACACCCACCCCCTCCTCCCCTCCCTTTAACGAAACGCCAAACACCCTCTGTCTCCGTCTCTCTCGCTCTCGCTGAATCATGCCACGCGTCAAGCGGGGCTCTCGATTCGTGTGCGTAGAGCGTCGAGCTCGCGCTACGGGGTACTACACCCTCCAGCGCGCGGCCCAATCGATACATTCAAATTGCGCTCCGCGGGTGCGTGACCTAGGTCACCGGGGAAAGTCCTGCAGATGACGAGGACGTCGAATGGACGTGAGGTCAATTATGAGAACGCATTATTTTGATTAATCTTCGACCCGTAAAAGTGGACTTTGGTCGCTCTTTTTTTTTAAGTCACTTTGCTGCGCGATAACACCGGTATCGTTCCATTATCCCATCCACAGCGATTGTTTCACGTGTCGCGTCTGGTTTGTTGGGAAACAGAGGGTGCCGGGTGGCGGCAGCGTGGTCGTGGGGGGTGGCGTCGGCAGCGGGAGCACGGCCACCCCCCAAGGGAGCCAGCAGGGTAACAACCTGGTGTACCGGGTGGTGAGTTCGCGGCATCCGGGTGGAGGGCATCATCCCCACGTGAAGAAGTCGGACAGCTCCCAGCAAACGGAGAGCTCCGCGTTCAAGCAGCAACAGCAACAGCAGCAGCAGCAACAGCAAAACACGAGTTGCTCGAACAGCACGTCGAACAGTCAGCAATGGAAGAAGTACATCGAGGCTGGTGCTGCGAGGGATAGAGACAGGGACAAGGAGGTCGCCCCTCCGAGTCCTAGTCCTTCGAGGCGTTCGCAGGTAATTTTGCTTTTGTTTAACTGCGATTTTGAAACGAACAAATCAGTCATTTTTTAAATATATCGAATATTCTCGGAATTTTAAGACGAAATAATCGTGGAATTTTAGGACAAACACCGAAAGCAGGCCATGGCGGAATACGCGAACGGCGAGAAACCGCAGAAAATATCATCGGGGACGTCGACCGGTGGTAGCAGCAAGGTCAGAGGCGTTCCGCAGAGTTTCGGATACGTCAAGAGACACAGCGCCGGCACGAGTCCGAGTCCCAACGGCGCTCAGAATGGCGGAAAGGACGCGACGAGGACGGCGCAAGTCAGCGCCGTGCCCAGGACGAAGGTACGCGCGATCGTTTGATTATTTGCATATAATTGCACCCCTCTTGGCGAGTTTCTTCGAGAACTCGACGAAGGAGCACTTCGCGAACTGTCCTACAAACGCCAACGCTTCGCAGGTCAAAGTCTCGGGGGGTACTCAGACGTGCACCACGGAGTTGCAGGCTAACTCTTCGGGTTCGAGCCAGGGTCATCATTACAAGAGCTACAGTCTGACCGGCGCGAGCGCGAGCCAGCTCTCGCAGTCGGTGCGAGATCGACTCATGCTCGGTTCGCAGAGCTTGCCGAAGCCGGGGAGCCCGGAGTTCACCGCCCTCTTCGCCGCGGCTCACTACAGGGATCGGGGAGGTGGCGCGGGACCGAATGCCTCGTCCTTCACGCCTCGGGTCCTGAAACCGTCCGACGGCAGCCTCAGCGACACCTGTAGCAATTACGCCGCGCCGGATCTTCAAGGATACTACACGCCGAACAGCCCCTACACGACTTCCTGGATGAGGCACAGCAACACCTATACTCCGAGTGGTCGTTCGCAAGGTGGGTTTCGAAGAAATATCGAGAGGAAACAGTAGAAATCACGTTAAAGCGGTACTGGAAACGTTCGAACGTTCGATTCTCTCGATAATAATTAATCTCGACTACATTTCGCGTGATTCCAGGAATGGGTCTGTGCGAAGCGGACAGCGTAGAGTCTCTGGGATCTCACAGAGCGAGCCTGACGCACGCTCGACTCCTGATGCACCAGAGAGACTCGACGGGATCGCCGGCGCCGCCCAGACTCAACAGGAGCAACTCCATCAGGTGAGCCCTCACCTTTCGACTCGCTCATTTTCCGTAGAGCGAACTGTACCGACTCCCTGCGGCATACGCGCTCTAGCTTCCTTTTTCTTCTCACCGGAGTGTCTAACCAGCGGAGTGAGAATGTATCGAAAGATTGCTTCCACTGATTCGTTGTCGATCTAATTCACTCTGTCACTGTCTCTCCTTCTCCCTCTCTCTCTCCCCCCCCCCCTCTCTCTCTCTTTCTCCCTATACAAACTTGACTTTCGGCGAAATAACACAGAGAATTTGGTACCTTCTAGCCATCTGCGGGACAGGACATTCCCAAGGTAGCGAAGTCTTAACGTTACACACACGACACGCCTCACCTACGTTAAACGCATAAGTATAACCTCGTAATCGCGGTTAAATGCGAACCCTTGCGGTTTCTCGAGCCGAAGTCAAGAGCGGCGATATATCCGCGCACTCGACAAGAAGACCGAGCAATTGTAGAAGCTTTAACTCGCGTTCCGAGGACGTTACGATTTCGGCTCGAGAACTCGACGGTCGCATCGTCGATGCCTAAATATCTGCCACGGTCTATGGACAAAATTGTATCGTGTGTACACCTATGTCTTCGCGATCACTTTCATCCCACACAGTGTGACACACGTTTGGTATGCGTGCAGCGGCATTACCCGACCGCATTGGTTTCAGGTCTTGCATCCGAGCTTACACCCGTGCTTTGTGCGGCTTCGCATGTGTAGTTAGGTATACAGTCGTTCGTACAGGGCGATCCGGTATTAGCGCGATCGACTGCTATCGCTGACGAAAGTTCTTTAACCGGGGGGAAAAAATCGGTCGAGGCAGAGATTCAAGGATGGAAACGTTTTTTAAAACCTGAGTTTCGAGAAAGATTGAGAAGACGAAAAAGTCTAGATTTTTACAGCGATAATATTATATAATACGTCCATCCTCGCTGACGTCGCACAGTCTTCTTCGGATCGCCCGATATACCTAGTCCCTTCGTGGGTATCTCCTCGTCGAGTATATTCTCATTGACATCGATCCGATCCTCGAAACATTCTGGAATATTGAATAGCGAGTGTGCTCGAGTCGATGCATCGAGAATAGACCCTCGAAGTTAAAAAGTATACATACCAGAGAGAGCTTTCACGGAGCTTGTCAAAGGCACACACGCGTACGTTTCTACTTACACTATATATCGTACACTTAAAATCTATATTCCCCGCTTCGCATATCCGAGCGCTAGGTACGCGCGGTGAAGAGGGTGCGCCAAAAAAAATACGAACAGACACTCGAGAGTGAGAGAGAGAGACTCATATATACTCAAAGGAAGATGTTAATGGTATTGAGGCAGAGTCGTCGTCGTCGTTCTGTATTTATATTTCTTCCCACGAGTATCTGCAGTATATGTATATCTTCTTCGAGTACCTGCGTGCGCTTTCTTCGGGCATTTTCGTATATGTGGAGTGAAGTGGGGTGAAAATAAGACCTTTTCACGAAAAGAAAAACCAAGAGGAGTTTCAATAGGACTAATCGAATAAAAGGCAATGCGAAATTTTATTTTACGGAATAAAATAAAAGCCTCATCATCGGCTTCGTCTCATTTTTAGCTCACTCCACCCTGAATACATATCTCGACCAGACTTTCGCTCCCTCGGAGACCCTGAAATGACGTCCACGTTCGATTTCTCTATTCGTAGATCCACGAAGAGCGAAAAGATGTATCCGTCGATGTTGGCGAGAGGAAGCGGCGCGTCGTCGTCGGTCGGCGAGGAGGTCGGAGTGGGAATAGGGATGGGAGTCGGGGTGGAACCCTACTATAGCGTTCCCGTGGGATCCGCCGGCTGTACGGGGCAACACTGGTCACAGCCAACGTCACCGACGCCGACGCACGCGTCGAGGCAGCCTCCCAATCTCTACCAACACGTTCACAAGGACGACGACAGTGAGTTTCGAAAGCTCTAGAGTGAAAAGCCGCTCCAAAGCGGATTACCGTTTACTTGGGTTCTGTATACAACGAGTTTTTTCGACTTGTCACTACAGTTCACGGGTCCTCGGTGTCTCTGGTCTCCACCGCGAGCAGTCTCTACAGTTCGGCGGAGGAAAAGCAGGCTCACGAGCTGAGGAAGCTGCGGAGAGAACTGATCGACGCCCAGGAGAAGGTCCACTCGCTGACCAGTCAACTGTCGACCAATGTGAGTAAATCGATCGATTTGTTTTTAATACTAGGCGTAAGGAAAACACCTCAGAGTTACGACCCTGCGAAATGGTCCTGCCCAATGCCGAAGGTTTTTAATCTTACTTATATATTGGTGCGTGTGCAATTGCACGTATGCATAAACGCGTAATGCTTTATAATTATTGAGCGAAAATTGGGAAAAGGTGAAAATGGTATTCAGTGCGAGAAAAGTTAGTTGAGCAATTAGCAAGTAATTGCACTCCTTAATGAAGGACGTTAATTCGACTCTAAGCTTATTAGCCGAAATGGTTTCGAAATATATTTAGCAATCGCAGGAACTGTATGATACTTTTTCCACGAAAGACGTGAAAAAAACTATGAGCTCGGGCATGCTATCAGTTTCTCCTATAGCCATCGCGAGTAGACTTCCCACGGAAACTCGAAACCCGGTCGAAAAGAAATCGAACGAGGGGTGGAGACACATCAAATAACATTAGCCCAGACTAATGTCGTCGCTCGTTATATACCTACCTGCACGCCTCGAAAGTAACGGTGCACGCCACCTCGATCCTGACTTTCTACTCGACACTCTTCCCGAAACGCGCTCGTTTCTCGTTTTTCTGTTGATTTTTCGTCAAGGTTCCGCGCAGTGAGAGCATCGTCTTTGTGGACGTAACCGCGCAGATCCGTCGCGTCCACGAGAAACTAGTTTAGGTCGATCGACGCGCGATAGACGACTAATCAGGCGTTACCGTTACATTACGCGCTCTCGAAAATTGATTATCGGCATTCGGTCGATGATTAATTAAACGCAGCGTCAATTAGCGGAACATTTGCGGTCTCGAGTCGGCATTGGTGTCGAATGTTACGTCCATTTTTATTATGAGTACAAAAGTCTGAACTTTATTACGTTAGACCCGAGAATATGTCTATCTACATTTTATTCAGTTTTTTATCCAATAAATTATTTGCTTAAAGCCTAGGAAATTTATCGAAGGTTGGACTGTTCGACTATGTGAAGATACAGAGATCGTAGAGCATAGTACTCCTGACGTCACGGATTCTGTCGCTGATCACTTTTTAAAATGTCATTTTTAAATGTACTAACCAATGAACCAGTTAATTCTTATTCTCTCGTTAGCTTCGACGGCATTTGTTTTGGCTAATGAATGCATGAGAATGGATCATTCATTAAACAGTAAAAAACGTTTAAAAATGTAACTTCGAAAAATTACCAGAGGCAGAATCCGTAACGCCAAGAGTACATTATGGAGATAAAGCGAGAGCATAGGACATTCATTATATCCAGCTCTCAAGCATATTTCTATAACGTCCTTTGACGACTTCCGAGTTACGTGCCCATTTTCGAAAGTGCGCCTTCGCTCGCGCCGCACGAGCAAGACCGCTAGACACGCTTTGAGTCGCGGCGCGAGTCAGACTGATTGGCCGTGCATCGATGACGTCCACGGTAGGTCATTGAGCTCGAGCCAATAGCGGCGCAGCGTGTACTTCAAGCGTCCCGAGTCCCTCGACGGTGGGGGCAGGCGCATCAGTCAGCGCTGAGACGCGGCGTGGTTAAGAGTGTTTCTTGGGTTGCGTATCTTCCCAACGCGCCGGAAGTGTCGTATCTTTCGCTCCGATTTGTAGTGGGCTCGTCTTTCGTAATCGTCGATTTGTCGGCCGGATAACGGATAATCGTAAGAAGGAAATTGTGAAAACGTGCTATAATTCATGAATCTCAATGATCGTTCCGCCGCTTTCGACCTGGACTTTAGGAAACGATAAATTAGGGTAAAGAAATCACTCGTCGACCTCTTTCAAAAGCGATACCACGATGACCCAACGGCCTTTACCGCGCGATAGCTTATCGATATCCATTGATTCTCCCTTATCGTGTAAAAAAAACCAGCCCGCGAGAACACACGACTCGATCCGATATAATATGTACATTTATGATGGTACTCTTCGTTTCTATTTGCTCCGATTTTCCGGGAGGGACGTTCCCACCCTTCTCTACATTTTTTTGGTGTATTTATTTTGGAGCGTACTATCGAAATACAGCTCGCATATCGCTTATCGACGACGCAGGCCTATAAATAACCATTTGGAGTAAAGAGGGAGAGCGGGAAAGGAAGAAATGAAATTCCTCCAGCGTTGTGTTTACAACACGTGTAGAGCGGTCTGGCGGAGAATGTATCTCAAATTTTGAGTGGGGAGAGAGGCCTTTGGTACTAATGAATCTTTCATGACGAGTGACGGAACGAGATCGTTCGATGTGGTAGTTAATGCAGCTGATAAAATGGAGCACGAGTCGTGTTAGTAGTATGTAAAAATTCGATTGAACGGAAATCGATGTAATGTGAATAGGAATCGATGGAACGCGCGCGCGCTCGATCATAGCAGCTTTTGTTCGCGTCCGGATAACTCGAAGAAGCCTCGCTCTCGTCTTCTTTCTTCGAACTGAACTCAGATCCCTGAGATAGAAGCCGTGCAGTCGCGTCTCCGATAGATCCCGCGCGTCTCTATGGGTACTTATATGGGAGTAGCGCATTCGCGTGCGTCTACCGCGAACGAGTTGTAGCTTCCTAAGTTCGCGAGTAGCGCGGTGTGGGTACTATACTCCGCGAGGGGCATCGGGCATTCCACCTGCGTACGCGCGCGATGCACGCGGCTCCTTCTCTGTCTTGGTCTTGCAACGCGCGTCGGGGCTGAAACCAGCTCCGACTTTTAATCGCGATTATCTCTCTTCCTGTGAACTTTTCAAGGACATTGGTATAGAACTTTTTTGAAGATCGACACGCGATCTTCCGAAAACGTTATATCGATTTTTCTCTGAAGTTTGTAATTGTGAAGATATCGTTGATAAAATGCACACTTAATTTAAAACTCATATCCCGCTCTATCTGTACCACCACAAAGGGGACATGCGCCTAAAATGTTGAACGTTAATCTGAACGAAAAGTTCCGATTTTAAATGATAATGGCAATATTGAGTTTATTGATTATTTTATTTCCAATAATTGCCCAGTTCGCAACAAATTTCTCTGTAAGTAAGTAATCCATAAATTCGGCATTAACCACTGTCTTTCAAAAAGTCAACATTTTTCATTCAAATAAACGTTCGGAACTTCAGACACATAAGAGAACTACAATAACAGTCTAGCCGCCTAATGTATGGTCACCATGGCGACTGTCGAATCCTATCGCGGTGCGAGCTAAACAAACACGATCGTCACACGTTCGTAAAATACGAGTATTATCGCCCCGCGATATACGCGGCGTCCGTAAAAGGAACGACAAAGTTTTTACCGCGGAATTATAAAACGTCGCTCGACTGACCGTAGTGACGTAATCAGAATCGCATAGCAGCGTCGTTATACGTATTTTTCTCCGCGTCATTTCGCGACCTCCGAAGGAGCATCGAGAATTCCGTTCGCGTAGGCGACGCGCGCTTGGCTCTCCTCGCGTGCTCGAATTTCCGCCAACTGCACGATCCGCCGGCGTCGGTCGATCGCATAAATCGCAATCTCTGAACGGGGATTCGGGGATCCCTCGCACAAATGGCGCGAAGTGTCGCGAACATCCCCCCAGAATCCCCGCCGAGATTTATGATCCGCACGACCTCCGGATTTACGGAGGGGACCCGACGCGACGCTGAAAACGATTCATTGGAAAAGTCCTCGCTCGCGTCGAGCGTGAAAAGAATCTTTCCGGCGTTTCGTGCCGCGACCGAATCTCACCGGCCCCGTCGACTTCTAACCCCCCTCAACCCGGTCAAAAGACGCTGGCGCGGTTGATATTTTCTGCGGTTGTAAACCCCCCGTCGAACGGAAAGTTTTTTCCCTCGAGCTCTCGGGTGGACCCTTGAAATCGGAAGCTGTTCGACTTTTTCCCGCGATCGTGCGGACGGATTCGAGAGACTCTCGGATGAGCGCGACGCGTGACCGTAAATTGTTGAAACTGGTTTGGATCTTTCGTTTCCTAGGTGATTTTTCTCGTCAGTATTCTTTACATTTTTTTCTCAACCCACGACACGGAAGCAATATTTTATTCGGGTTTTATCTGCGTTCGAATTACAGACGTATATCCTGACGAATTTTAATCCACACGTGATATCTACAATGAGAATAATCATTTGTCGATCCAAGTAACCGTCGACATGAATAGTGCCAAGAATATGCTTATTTAAGATAAGTATATTTTCATCGAATTGAACGAATCAACACATGATTCACGCTTGATTCAAATAACATATACTTGATTGAACGACAATACACACGTTTGACTAAAACAAATATATTCTTGGCGCTATTCATATCGATGTTTACTTGGATCGGAAAATGATTTTTCTCGGTATACTTTATTCTACGCGGTATCGGAAATAATTACATCGGACGCAAAACCTGCGCACGCATCGCGGTAGCATTTCCCGCCGCGGCGCAATGTCAAGAATGGACAGGTGTATCCGCGTGTCGTAGATCCCGCGCGCAAGAACCACTTTTTCCCCCGAGTCCCGCGGCTGGCGGCTGCAATTCCACGGAGAATAATTGATTAGCTCGCGGTAAGACTCCGCCGTGGACAGCGACGGAAACTCGTACGGGGCGGTTCACGAAATAAAAATCGCCTCGAACGCGACGTCGACCGCGTTGAACGTCCGGAGAAAGTGCAACGGTCCGCGTGGGAGGCTCCGTTAATCCGCGCGATTAACGAAGGGCCCCCCGGCAAAGGCGCCGAGGTCGGCCTTCTCCGGGAACGCGTCGAGAGGGACCGAGGCGCCTAGATACGCCGTTGCGAGGGCCTGGCCCGGATCCTCCGCGGCAGACACTCCGCACCTCCGTCTCGCTCCCTCCGTTTCCCTCTTCGCCCTTTCGTCGGTCCCGCGGTTTTTCTCACGAGGCTCTCCGACCGTCGCCGACTCGACGTTCGTGATTCGATCGCAGCTGCAGCGGATCGGATGTATTTTAAATCGATTCTGGTTGACGAATCGTATCTATTTTTCAAATTTGACATAAAATAAAACGAATTTTAACACTTTCCAAAATGTACGTTTACCCAAGATTGAATTCTATTCGCTGAAAAAAAATGGAATTTTCTTCGGCACTGAGAAAAAAAAGTAACCAACAAAATAATTTTGTTGAATCAATTTGATAACCTGAAGAAATATTTATTATATTTTCAAATATAAATTATATTTGTTAAATGCTTGTCAGCAAAATTTTTCGTGAAATCAACCAAAGAATTTTGCGATTACAAAAAAACGTTCTCTTGGCTCGTATTTGTTGAAAATAATTTTTTACCTCAACCAAGAGTTCTTTCAGTGTGGCAAGGAGGATTCCGTTTGCAACGAATAGAATTCCATTTGCGGCGAGTGCACATTTTTGAGAGTGAATTTTTCTCATGGATACGAGTGATTCGATCTACGCGACACTCTTATATAAGACCCGTAAAAGAGACGTAAACGCGAGAATAGCGCGAAGTGAGGACGTTTAGATTTCCCGTCTACTTCACCGCCGCGAACGTCCAATCGAATGGATATATCCCATACGTACGTCGAATGCGAAAGTTTATACGTGCCCCCAACGTGCAATTTTTCCCCTCGGCGCGCTCGGAGTAGATCCACCGCGACCTACATATAGGTATACATACGAGGTACCTTCCCTCTCGAAATTACATCCGACCGCACGAGCGCCTGCAATCTTCGGGCCAATTACAAAGACGCGAGGCAGACAGAGACGCACTCCGCCAGATGCTCTCGTATACATATCCCTCCGTATATAGCGACATATCCCCCTCCTCGCATTTCACATTCTTGCTCTTCAGCTTCGAGTGACCCGGAGCTTCGAATTCCGAGCGACCGCAGCTTGACTCTTCGTTATCATTGAAACAAAATAATAATTCCAGCCGAAACTTTCGATCTCAATGCTGAGAAAAATAACTCGGTTCAAATGAGAAAAAAGCATCTGGTTAAACGCGTTTAATTATTCTAACCAAAATACTGGTCAGTTTAATAAAACAAATGAAATATCCATATTTTACCAAACGGTTTGGTCATCGTCTCCAGGATTTTGATTAAATTAACCCTTATACAGTATGTAGCGATCCATAGCGTTCAATATTAATAAATCGTGATTGTGCAATATTAAGAGTTATTTAACAACTTAACAATACATTCAAGGAATGGAATACATTTTATCAATAATCTGTGTATATATTTATTTTTTATTTTAGATCCGGTCATATTAAGCCCGAAGGTCTTGAATGTACAATCAAAATGCGGGCAGTTCGAGGGTTAACAAAGTTATTTTTCTCAATGTACCTTAATGACACTTTTTTTTTGCATATCCTTTCCCGTCGATACGGGTTACGCCCCCCTTTCCACGCGACGCTCCAGCTTCTATACCCCGACAAAAGATGCTCGATCACACTACACTACGCCACCGGCTATCTCTCCCCTCCCCGATTTTGGTGAACGCGCGATCCCGTCGTCGTAAATCCGATACGTTCCGTCCGCGCGTGGCGGCCCGACGTGGGTACGAGAAAAAGAAACAAATTCAATTCGTTGCACAACCGCCGCAGGAATTCGAGAGAGGGCTGCGTCGTCGTTAGCGCGCGATACCACTGTAAACGAACTCGGGAATAATCGCGTGCTCGGTCCGCGCGCTCGTGCACTCGTGACACGCGGTGAACCTGGCCGTATTGGTCTGATGAGCGTTCGATCGTTGTTCGCCGCGCGTCACGCTCGCCGATGGACGGCGGGGACGAATAGGTGGAGCGCGGACGCTCGTAATTCCTCGTTAACACCAGCTTGGCAGGTTCGACACGCGTAAACGCGCGACGGCGCTTACGCGTGCGTACGCGCATCCGCGCGCGTGCAAAGCTTTAGAGGAAGAGAGAGAGAGAGAAAGAAAGAACGAGAGGGGGAGACAAACGCGCGGCTGCAAGACCAAAGCCTCGAGGACCGAAGACCCCGGGTGTCTTGATTGAAGCCAACTCGTCGTCCAATCCCTGCGCTTCGCTTATTAAAACTCGCGTTGTTGTTTTGCCTTTTGTCTCTCCTTTTAATGGCAGCGTTAAGTGGCCGCGCTGCTCTCTACAGTCGTTGTGTGCTTCACGAGCGCGCATCGAAAGCTTCGAATGTATGGAGAGCTTGTATTGACGTGGTTCGTTTCTTGAGGAATGATAAATCGCGGTGATCGTGTCAAATTATGCTTTTACTTGGTAGCATGGATATTTTTATTCGAATGAGAATTTTTTTAATAAAGCCACACATCGGTGTACGAAACTGTACCTACGTAGAGAAAAATAATTAGTTTTGATCCACTGATAATTATTTGCGTGGTCGCAGATCCTAATTATTAGATCTCTTTTCATATTAATCCGGTATTTCCTCCTTGCAATCGCATACCATTCCACACGATTGTAAGGGAGAGATGTCAGATTGATGTATTAAACAATTTCATTGGTATAAATTGATAATTATGTACTTGCAACCCCACCAGTAATTTTCAGTAGATCCAACGAATTCTTTTTCTCTGTGTACGTTATTGCAGATGAAAATACAAACTCAACAACATTTAATCTCAGATCGAGTTCAACCTAAAGCCCGCGATTAATGAGATAATCGCGATCGCGGCGATCACTTTGGAACGTGACACCGACGGTGGTTGTTGCACCGAGCGGAAGATACGTATCGTCTCTCCTCGCCACCATATCGGACAGCTCCTTACATCCTCTCTCGCGTCAGATTGTACCTAATAAGGCGTATTTTTCTCCGCCCTCTCTCGTTCGCTCTATCCCATCCTGAAATGGAACGGGACGGTCCATTTTTCTCGGAGGACGCACGGAGCCGGGATGCTGTGCGAGCTGTATAGCCGCGCTAGGTGGAATACCGCGCGGCGGCGACGGAGAGGAGGACACGAGCGAGCTCCTCTCTCCTCCTCCTCCTCCCCCGGAAAAACTCGCGGACACGAGACAAGACCGGGTTCTTTGCTCTCGGAAACGATTTTATTTCATACACGTTCCACGGACATATTTCAAAGTCTCCCTCGGGGAGACGCGCGTCGCGGCGTCTCGAACTTTGCTCTCGGCCCCGGCGGCTTTCAGCGCGCCGTACGACGGCGATCGACGATACGGATAAGGGAGGGTACGGGAGACGAGCAGAGTTTTTTAATCGGATGATAAGAGAGATCGACGAGAGCTCGCGCGGAGGGACGCGGTGGAAATCGGGGCTTCGCGGCGCGGAAGGAAGGCAAAACGATGGATAGATCACGGCGTACGGCTTGCTGACGAGGAAGCTCGGGTGTAATCTTGATCGGGGCTTCGTTGATTGGAAGATTAATTATAGATGGGTGCTTCGTATCATGTTTACGGTGTTTTGATTTTTTCGATTAAGAAGTAAACCGGATCGACATATTTTCGAACCTCCAGAGAAATGCTTATAAATAGGGTAGACCGAGGCGAATCGGATCGAAGTGCTCATTCTCAACACTATTTAAAACATATGGATCTGTGATCCGATTCGCCTCGGTCTACACTACTCTCTTGTATCTACACTGAGAAAAAAATGTACTAGATCGAAATAAACGTGCCTTTGGATAGTCCCAAGAGCATATTCATTCGATTTAAATGAATATCGGTTGAATGCAAATATTAGATTATTGAATTAATTAGATGTTATTTGAATCGAATCAATATTCATTTAAGTCGGATAAATACGCTCTTGGGACCATCCAAAGGCACGTTTATTTCGATCAAGTACATTTTTGTCTCAGTGTACTCTACTAAAATCTCTCGAAACGCTTGTTAATATTCTTATTTTTCGATAAACTTCCCCGCCCCTTTTGCAACGTGCGTAGGAAGAACACTGATCGATTATCTTTTATCTCCGCGGCCCCTCCCGATAAGATTGCCGACTTTATCGCCTCTTTCCGCGCCTTCGCCGCGTATTCCCGCGCACCTGCATTGCACGCTACGAGTACACTCGCGCGATTTACAATGCCGCGCGCGCGCGCGCTCGAGTCTAGCGCAAGGCAAATACCAACTACCGGTATTAAGTGTGCCGTTCGCGCGCTCCAAGGCTGTCCGAGCTCCGGGAATTCGGAACGAAGAGGAGCGCGCTTCGACGAACGCACGCACGCGGCGCGACGCGTCTTTGAATATTAATATTTATCCCCGCGGCCGCGTGATGCAACTGTCGCGTCGCCGATGACGGCCCGTGTTGTATCCGAGGATCGGAGTCCGCTCGTCCCTTTAATATTCGTCGACGTTGATCGATCGGGACCGGAAGGACGACTCTTCACGGCGGAAACGTTTGCCTCGCTCGAGTCGTGCGCGCGAGCGTCGATACGCGGTATATCCACCGACGCGCGTGTATACCTACCGGCTTACCGCGCGTTCCCTCCTATATAAGGCGGATCTCGCGGGCGACTCGCGTCGTAAAATCGGGAAGGAAATGAGAAACGGAGCTCTCGGGAGCCCGTTGCAAACGGATCCGTGACGCGAGAGCGTGCCCCGGCGTAATTGCGAGGCTCCGCGTAAAATGGAAGTAGGAGAGTTTAACGGGCGCTAATTACCATTATTCCTCGGTCTCGGGGATCTTATGGCATATGTAATGGGAGGGGGGGGGGGGCGACGCCGAGAGGGGTTTTAGGTGCGTTTCGTTCCGATGTGTTTTCATTGGCCGCGATTAGTGTCCGCGACTGGGAGAAATAATTGCTGGCGTCAAAAAAATGTTTCTCGAATCAAGAACGTGTGGTGTTACGAATGTTTAAGAATACAGATTCTTGGTCGAAGAATATACGCATCCTACGCCCAGAGAAAAAATTACTAGTATCAAAAAATATGTCATACGAAAAACATATGATCTTACAAATTTTTAAGAACGCAGATTCTTGGTCGAATAATATATATTCTTCATTCAAGAATGCCATCGTGGGAGCAAACATTTCTTCTGCCAAAAAAACAATTACCCGAGTCTGTCTATTAAATATTGTCTTACACGAAGAAAACCATGACTTCATCCTGAAATTATATCGTGTTTTTGATCGAAGAAAACATTTTTTAGCACGAGTAATTATTTCTCCCGGTGTGTTCGTCGCATTTAAAATGTTTCGCTTTTCTTCTCAAATTACTCACCGAACGATACTATCTCAAACCAGGCACACTGCGGTGTCCAATGCCCGTTCGATTCGTGCATCGGGCTCAGATTAGCTCTATTCGCGCAATGCTCCATTTTATTAGGCGCGCGACAGTTAAGTCGTTAGTTACAGTTACGACGAGGAATAAACGGGAGAAGCCGCTCCAAACGAATCGATGGTCTCCCACGATCACCGCAACGGTTTCCCCTCGTTCTTTCCGCGCTCCTTCCGTCGTTGCGCGTCTTTCGTTACGCTGCTTCGCGCTCTCCCGCGCCCCGTGGGCGTGGAAAGACGAATAGACACGAACGAAGCGTTTCTCGGAAGAAAGGAGCGCAACAACGGCGGAGAGATTCCCGAGTAAACGCGTATCCGCGCGTAAACGACAATTGCCGCGGGACGGTCCAGTCACCACCGCCCCGCAGAGCGAGGGAATCGGTAACCGCGCGCGGTTCCGAACGAATCGAGACGCTCTCTTCCGCGTACAGTACAGCCGTCGCCGGCTCCGCCGCGCGCGCGTTCCGCGTAGTCTATCGTTACGCGCCGTTCCTCTGCCGCCGCGGAAAGCGGAGCGCGTCGGAAAACGGGACGCGAGAGAAAGCGCGCGAGAGGTGATAATGGCCGCGTTGGACGAAATCAAAGAAAAGCCGGAGCGCGCTCTCTCTCTCTCTCGTTTCGAAGTCCACGAGTAAATCGCTTCGTCTCATCGAGACGAAAGAGCGCTCGCTGCCGGAATACAAAGCGAACCGAACCGTGTCAGCAGGAAGCGGCGCGAGAGAGCGTGGACGGAATATCGTCGAGCCATCTTTCGAGACGATTCCTACTAAATGGACGCGTCGCGAGCCGGACCGTTTAGCGGAGATCGGAGCGATCCCGAGACGTAGCGGCGATGCCGGGTATACCTACTCGATCGCGGTTTGCGAGTCGAGCTGTGGCGTCCCGTGAAGAGGTGGGAGAGGGGGAAGAGCGTAACGACGATAGAGGGAGAGGAGACGGTCACTCGCGGATTACCTAATCCTCGGATATAGATTCTTACACCGGTACCAACGACGCTTTTTATACGTGCGTGACGCCTCGCTACATATTTAATGCAACGAACGTGCCTCTGGCATTCCGACTGCGAAATAAACAAAAAATTTGCATATTATAGGTCACGCGCGCCGGACCCCGCCGTCGGCGCGTCGCGTGGAATTCGCGTTTGGCGACGCGCGGTTTTCAGGGGTTTCCGCTGTTAAAAAAAAGAATGGAGATGGGAATCGAGATACGCGTTTTCTTCAATGTGACGCGATTATTCGGAGAATTAAATTCATTTTTTTTACCAGCTGCCTCGACGTCGTGTAAAAGAGCACCGCTCGCGATACGCGTGTCGAAGAGGCGTAATTAGCGCTGGATCATCGTGCCACCTTCGATGACGAGGTGCTTCCGCGAGGTTAATTGGTTTACGCAACGGCCGCGACGATCGTACGAGCTTCCAACCTTTTCGAGAATTTCTAAACGATCTTGCGCGTTCGATTTCGATAGGGATGAGGGAAGAAGCTGTTGCGATCGCGCGGGGGACTGTTATTACGCGAAGAGTTCGCCACCGACGACTAGACGACGAGGAGGTTGTCTTCGACGGGTCAATCGGCGTACATCGCGATAGCATCAGCCGCGAGCCTCGATATACCTCGTTTCTCGGTGTCGGAATTACTGCTGCAAGAATGAGCCGAAAAAAAAGGAGAAAAGAACCGCCAAGAGGCTCGATAGAAGCGTCAGGTCGAACCCACGTATTATTACATGACAAGTACGCCAGCGATGCGTCTCTTCTCGGCTAATTGGCACGTTACAACCAGCGATCGCGTTAGAAACACCTCTTCCACGCGTCGACGGGGAGAGAGAGACAAACCCGGTCGAGGAGATAGCCTTTGGCTTTCGCCTCTCGACGACTGTGCGCTCTTCTCTCTCCCTCTTTCTCTTCCGCTCTCCTTCTCAGCGTATGGGAATTATGTAAGACTCATAATTCTAGGCGCGCGGCTATATACATACATTCATGCGCAACGGCGGGCGCGTTCGGGACGAACGCGCGCGTCTACCGGGCTTCCTGGGTTGGGTGTCCACTACATATGAGCAAAGCTTTGTGCGCGGTACACAGCCGCCCGGCTGTGTCCCGTGTCTAAATAACGGCGCTCGAGTTTACGCGGACCGGAATGCCCGTGTGTCTTGGAATTGAGATTTATTCGTAAACTCGTTTTGGAGGCTGGAGAAGTATGAAGGAGGAAATGGAGATCGAATGTATACTGTAAAAAAATAGATGTTTACATAAAACTCTTTCCCCATACGTGATTATAAAAATGAATATGCCTTGTAATTGGGAAAATTAATGTAATTCTTTATGAAATCGTCCTCATAAATTTCATAATGGTATATATTAATTTTATAATCACGTATTCGATAAAAACTTTGTACACAAATGTATTAAATTTAATGCTATCTTTTACTGTATACCTACGTTGTGAAAAAAATTGTATTTTTAATATACTCTTACATAAAGCTTTCTTCCCATATGTAACTATGAAAATTATTGTACTCTGCAATTATTATGAAAGTGAATGTATTTTCTTATGAAATTGCCCTCGTAAATCTCATTACGGAGTATATTAATTTTATAATTACGTATTGAATAAAAACTTTATAAATAAATGTATTAAATCTAATACAATTTTTTTATAGTTAGGTACATCTTCCGCGCAAGGCATCTCTCTTCTGTGCCTCTAGCTCCTCTCGTAATCTCCAGACTCCGATTCACTCGCGTGGAGAGCGCGCGCAAGTTCTCGGCTGACTTTTATCGCAGCTATTGCGTTACGCGTTATCGGGCAGGTTATAAGAGGGGAACGGGAAGGGGAGCTGTATTACTTTGCGGAGCGATAAGAAGACGCATTGGGTAGCCGGGCAATTTAGCTCACCAATCTCTGGCGGTTGCATGTGTAAAGTCGTAGAAGGAAGAGATCAGGGGGGATGAATCTCAATCTAGATGAAGCCTCGCATCTTGTACAACTCGATAGTCCGGTTATAATGCACTGGTTGACGTAACTCTACGTAATCTAACGAGGAGGGTCCTCGCTTTCATTTAGAAAACTTGCACTGTAAAAAAAACGTGTATTAAATTTAATATAATTAGATATAAAGCTTTCGTCCAATGCGTGATTATGTGAAAATTATTATACTTCGTTATGAAATTTATAAGAGAAATTTCACAAGGAAATATATTAATTTCCACATAATTACGGAGTATGTTAATTTTCGTAATCGCGTATTGGAAAAAAGCTATATATAAAGATATATGAAAAATATAAATTTTTTTACACTATGAATATAATCACGATCAACGATCGCACTTGCCTATGCTACTCGTTTTCCTCGCGCACATTCATAGCTCGCTTTATCGCGCATACGATACCGACAACCTACCAATTACCGCTGATCATACCGCTCGCTCTTCCCCTCTCGTGATAACGTCACGTGGCATCGCGATTAAGAAAGGATCTTCAGGAATTCCTCGTAAGCGCGTTCGGGGTCTCATTTTTACGTAATCGGCTATTCGAGAAGGTCGCCACGCCTCGCCGCGGCGGAGGAGAAAGAGAAAGGAAGAGAAGGAAGAAGAAGAGGAGCGAACGGATACAGGCGATTAACAGCGTTATTATACACTTAGCATTCATTTGCGGAAACTCGAATTCGACGACGCCTCGACCAATGGGCTATCGATTAAACGGCCGTTAGGCATCCTGATACCGACTTACGTCACCTTCCCCGCGTTTATCCTATCTCGCGAACCCGGGGAGCTATTCTCTCTCGCGCGCGCGCGCGGCTCGTCGTAATCTTTGGTCTTCGTTGTCGCTCGGTTGCGGCTGCAGGTCGAAAAGCGGCGGAACCGCGGAGCGATAACAGGCGGTTGCGCGTCTAGGTTTCGCAATCGCGCAGCCGCGCTCGTAAATTTTCCCGGTGGGTTTGCGTTACGAAAACAAGCAGCCTCGGATAACACACGACTTTCAGCACGGCGAGTCCGATAAAGGAACAATGCACGGCGGTGGCTTCTCGGCGGGGCGTCGGAGTGCCGGTGTCGTCGGCGCCGCCGATGATTTCGGCGGCGAGTGCGCGAGATGCCGCTGCGGCACGCGGTGAAGACGAATCGCGGACTCGTGTTCGCGCGAAAATCTCCGGAGTGATCTCTGCGATTCCAAGGTCAGCGATCGAACGTTGTACTCGCAAAATGTGAAAGACTGTGCCCGCCCTTCGAACGAGAGAAAGAGAGTGAGTGAGTGCAGCGAAAACCGGAAACATGGACGTGAACGTGTGCGCCAGACGAGTGCACGACGGCTACGCGACGATCCGCACTCGGGGTCGCAGTCGACCGCGAGCGGTGTACAGATCCGACTCGGAGGAGCTGCTGAAGGAAGCCAAGGGACCCTACGCCCTGCCTCGAGTGTCCTCCATCGTCCCCGGCTCGCAGCAAGTGCCGCGGTGGTCCGACGTGCAGGATCAGCTCTTCGAGAATTACGGGACCCTCGTCAGACGGACTTCTCGGCGCGGCGGAGGCAGACTCGAGGAGCGGGCGGACGCCGTCGACGCGGCGAACGACGGAGTGCCCTTTCTCAATACCTTCTCCGGCAAGAATTGCGTCTCCGACAAGCCCGACGTGACTCTGGTGAGCTCCGCGAGCGAACCGGACCCCGCCGTGGTCCGCGATGACGACGCTCGCGTCGAGGAGTTCTCAACGATCCAGACCAGGAGGAGGAGGAGGAGGGAGCTCGCGGAGGAGGAGCACGAAAGGGCTTTCTCCGGCGATCGTCGCGACGCCGTCCGAAGAAGAGACGGGAGCGGGAAGCCGCTGCTCGAGATAAATCTCGGACGCGACAGCCGAGCGGACGCGGGTCACACCCTCGAAAACAACAAGAGAGCCGGCGTCGGTGGCAAGGAGAGGCAACCCATTTACGCCATCCCGAACGTGCCCGGACTGAAGAACAAGCGCGCCGCGGCGGTGGCGCGCGTCGCGGCGGACGGCAACTACGTGCCGAGCGGGGACCTCTACCGCAGCACGGCTCGCTACATCGAGGACATCAACAGGAACATTGCCGAGATCGACAAGAACTACGAGGAGCTGCGCTCGGCGAACAACCGGAACTCGACGTACGGCGTGATCAACAAGATCGCCAAGGGCGGCGATTGCGTGCAGAACGTCATCTACGGGGCGCTGCGGAAGAGGGACATGGTGCCGATGCCGCCGATCTCGCCGAACTTCGGCGAGAATCCCGAGGAGAGGATCCTCGAGGGGGACTTCGAGGCGGCCCGGAAGACCAGACCGAACTCCTACGGCAGGATGCCGCCGAAGGTCCTGCCGAGGTCGTCCTCCATCGAGAACACCTCGTCGAGGCACTCGATCAGCTCCGCCTCGTCGTCCGCCAAGTCCACCGAGTCGCTCTACGCGATCAGCGAAGCCCTGACAGAGTTGCCGAAGAATCGCGTCAGCTTCGAGAAGGTCTGCGACGAACCCTCTCCCGCTGGGAGGTCGAATCTCGTCGGGAAGAAGGGCTCGGAGGAGCGGAAGGTGGCCAAGAACGTCGATATCTCGATCGTGGACGGACGTCTTCGTCAGGGCATCGTCAACGGGGTGAGCGGAGCTCGCGAGGGGAGCAAGACGAAGGAGGCGAGGCGGTCTTCTTCCTCCTCCGCGAGGAGGAACGGAGCACCGCCCAGGAGAAGCGACTCCGTCAACTGCGACACCTCGAGCCGTCGATCGGCCAAGGACGAATCCGCGAACCTCCCCAAGCGGGAGAGACGCTACGACACCCTGCCCAGCAGGAAGCCGAGGGTCGCCTCCTCGAGCGTCGCGTCGTCCCCGTCGAGACCGCTTCACAAATCCAGCGAGGACGTCCTCGACGGCGCCAGGGAGCCTCGAGTGGACTCGGTCAATCTTCAGAGGACCAGCATGAGCGTCTTCGACGTCCGCACTCGTCCCGAGGACCGGCGGGCGGTGGCGCTCACTCGTCGCGCCGAGGCGGGGCTCGCGAGTTTCGTCCCCCTCTGCCTGATGGACGCGACCGACGTGATCCTGAGCGGTCAGCTGCAGCGCTCCAAGGTTCGTCTGAACGGCGAGGAGGATCGCGAGCTCGCGGAGGATCGGGAGAACCGAAACGTCGTCGACGGTGCGAGTCGCGCGGATCGTTACGCCCTCCTGCAGGCGAAATTTCGCGGCGAAGTGCCCGAGGACGAGTCCGGCGAGCACTCGGGCATCCGGGATCCCGCCGCGGCGTCCTCCGCGTCCGGAAGGACGAGGCACAATTCGCTGGAGTCGGAGAGCGACGCGATCAGGCCGTGCTACGATCCTCGGGGCTTCGCCACGCTGCCGAGGCGGGGAAACTCCCAGACGAAGGATCAGCACGATCCGCCGAAGAGGTACTCGGGAACGGGAGCGCTTCCGGTGCTGGAGCCCCTCTACGAGCACGCCGTGAGCGATCCGGTGAAGCCGCGGAATACGGAGTGCGTGATACCGTGGTGGGAACTCGCCACCAGAAAGTACAGGCATCGCAGCTGTCCGTCTCTTCAGGTAAAAAATCGCGCGCTTTTAGCGCGGGGCGAAACGCGCACGCCTCGCTCTCGAGCGCACGGCACTTCTGGGTTCGGCCGCCCGCGCCACCGCCGCGCTCCCGCGCGATAGCGCTCGGCGTGCGTGTGTAATTGATGTTATGCAACGATACGGGAGATAAATGGAATGATGGGGCGTCGATAGGTCGGGCGGCTGCAACGCGCGTGGTGCGACGATAGAGCGGACGTTGGATGGTGGTGGTGGCGGTGGTGGTGAAATAATAGCAGCGGGATGGTACGGTTTCTCCATGCGGAAGATCTCGGGTAGACTCGCGGCGCTCCGCACACACGCGCGTATCCGCATCTGTGTCAATACTCGCGCTACCGCGCCTTACCTTGCACTCGGTTTCTAGATGCGTCATCGTGGCGGTAGATTGACTTGCTTAATGCATACGGGTCTCGGGTACACGTGCGGTACGTGCTTACGCTACCGTGCTTCGTCGTCTTCATCGTCGATGGAGATGCGATGTTTCGAGGAAGTTGCCGCGATGTTGGAGGAGATGAGTTTGATCTGCGTGATGGACCGTAATGAGGGAGATGTTGATGTTCGATGCGGTTTAATTATGATTTATTTCGAAGAGATGAAGGTATACCGCTTGATACGCATGCACAGTTGGAAATTTTGCATTGGAATCGATCAACTCATTTTTGTATGTTAAAGCGAACTCGTTTTTTACGCGTTAAATATTCTTTGTCATTTTAAACGTTTTTTGTGTTAATTTTAATGTAACAAATTTTCGATAAATGCGAGGAGTTTGTTAATTTTGACATACAGAAATGGGTTGACCGATCTGAACACAAAATGTCCAACTGTATGTTTCCAAAGTCTGGAAAAATATATCTGAATTTCAGCATCCCCCAAAAGAAATTCCAAATAATTAAATCTCACCTCCTGTCATACTTTCGTTCTCATAACGACCATGAAACAATGCACGGAGATTATTCTCACGTCTTCGTCGTCATCACCAGCAAGAATTTTCAATTACGACGACGAGACGAAGACCGAATCGAACGGAGAGCGTAGTCAACTGGTCCAGATTCGAATGCGGGTGCATTGTCGAACCCTCTCGAGTGACTGCATAATACATAATACAAACTTACTTTCCAGCCCGTAGGTTTCCTTTACCCCGCTCAACCCCTAACCCCGTTAGCCCACCCCGACGACCTCCGCTCAATACGAGCCGCAGCAACCGACACCGTCGCGAAACGCCCCCGATGAAATTAAGACGATCATATGTATATCAATTTTGCGCGCGGGGCGACGATACGAGCATGCGCGTAAGCCGCTACTTACGCAAAACGCGCATACACGCGCGCGCGCGTAACGACGCGTAGGCCGCGTCGCTATGCGAACTCGCGCGGCAGTTCTGTGATTGAATAATTAGACGTCGTACCTACTTGAAGCCTCTTTACATCTATTTACCCCTCTTCGGTGACGCCCCTGCGTCGGTCGGCTTGCCTTTTGCTCGACAATGAATAATAACAAGCGGGAGAGGATCGGAGGAGGAAGCCGATTACACGAGAAAAAGTCCATTATTTTCACGATATAACGTGATCTTGCCAGGTCCGCGATATTGTTTTATCATTTCCTCTCCGATGCGCAAGTGCACACTCGGTGAAATAATTGCTGGTGCCAACTAAATATTTTCTTCGATGATAAATATGATAAAATTCCAAGATCGATTTTCTTCATGCAAGAAAATATTTGATAGAATCGAGTAATTGTTTTTTTTTCACGCAAAAAGAATTTCTCATCCCAACGAATTTACTCCTGAATCATGAATACATGTTCTTCGACCAAGAATCTCTATTCCAACAATCTTTAAGATCACGTGTTCTTGGTTCGAGAAATATTGTTTCGATACCAGCAATTTTATTTCTCAAAGTGCAGTGCAGCCTGCATCCATCCTTCCTCGACTCCCGCACCACCACCCCTGATATAAGTAGAACCTCCACCGCAGCACGCGGGACGCGGGAAAGTTTTTTCGAGACGATCCACGATAGTGAAAAAGAAACTCGAGGGAAGTGAAAAGGGTGTCCCCGCAGGTAGTCGGTCCTGAAAAAACAGAAACAGCCTCGTACCCTGTTCGCCGCCCGACTCGTACTAGACAGTGCACACCCACACGCGCGCGCCCCTCGTAGCCGTAGCCCAAAAGCCGAGCAGAGGCGACGGACCCTCATCCGAGGACCGCTCCTCGGAGGCGCATAAAACTGTCTCCGCGGTTCACGAAACGGCCCGCGCTGACCCCTGGTCGAACGCGTGGGACAGCCGGAGATTTACGCGTTTTGTAACGCGCGCGCTTTTCGAGCCCCGGGCGGAGCCTCGATGCGTAACCGGGGCTTCGAGATAACATTTAACGCCGCCGCTCGGGTGACGTCACGCGATCGTTTTATTAATTTTATTAAGAGCCGCTGCCAAGATGGCCATCACGTGTGTGGCTCCCTGAGCCTCAAGTCGGCGAGATACGACGCGCCCGCACACTGGCGCTCCCCGTATACATAGGTGCACACATCGCGCAACGCCCGAAGAAGACGCGCGCGCGCACGGGCCCCGATGTGTGTACGTACGCGCGACTCCGCGGGCCGGGTCGCGCGTGTAACCCCTCACGCCACAGACACGCGGATATCGGGTCGGGATAGTGTTTCACGACGGAGCCCTCCTCTGTGGCCTGGGAACTGTTACAACCCAGTTAGTATAGCTCGCCAAGCCTCGAGACGTTATGTCGCTCTCACACCGAATCGGAAACTCGATAGCCGCGGTCTGCGGTCGATCGTCGAATTTGCGGTGGCGCGTCGAGGGTGTCGAAACGGCGATAATAAATATCAAAATTGTCGGAAGGAATGCGAGGAGAGTAGAGGGAAAAATGACGGGGCCGTAATTTCTATCGTATTGGTTTCAATAAATTTCACGCTGGGCACGATACGCCGAGAGAAAAATACAGTAAATTTGACCAAGTCGGCGGTTACGAGTAGGGGATTGCAGATCAAGTTACTTGGACTCGAATAATTGACTCGATGAACTTGATTATTCAAATAATCGTTAACCATTATAACTAAATTTATTAATCAGAGCAACTAGTTCTAATTAATAATATACTCTTCGAGTTTCTCCGCGTCTTCTCGCTTCCAGGATTATCTCTGTTCCTTCCAGTACAGCTCCGTACACGGATCACACACAGGCGCAGGTACATCCTCGACTCGTCGCTCGGTTGACCCGAAGCGAAGCAGAAATCCGTTTCCAGCGTCGTTTCTTTTCATCGAAGGGCGCTGCAGGTGCCGCTCGTACCTGCGCCCTCCTTGATCCTCTTTCCGCCCGAAGCTATGCACACAATACGTAGATTTAGTTCTATTCAGCTCTGCCGTGTAGTACCTGCGGTGCGTAAACTTCGTCGCAGAGAGAAATTGCATTGCGAACGTCACGCGGTCTCGCATCGCGCGTGCACCACCCGCAGCAGCGGCGTTGCGGGAGGGCTAAAAAGCCCCTCGCGCGAGCCCTTTCTCCTTCTCCTTTTTCTTTCTCCCCCCCGCGTCCCGTTCGCCCGCTAAAAACTGGACCGGAAAGTCTCCGCAAAAACCTCGGACTCGATGCCCTCGCTCGCGCGTAGTGACTTCGCCGGGCGAAATGTGGGCTCCACAGTGAGGTGCCTTGTTCCGTCGAGAGAAAACTAGTAGCTCTCTCTCCCTCTCCTCCGCGGCTCTCGCCTCCCACTCCCCTTCGCACCGTCCAAGGGCAGGAATTTACGCGGCGCGGAATCGCTCCGCGAGATGCTCTCGCGATTCTACGGAAGAATAGAATGCCCCTCCGGGAGGAATGAGAAGAAGAAAAAGAAGGAGAAGCCGAAGGGAGAAGGAGGAAGGAGTCGACGGGGACGGGCTTCGCGCGGCGCATCGGCGCGGCTGCAGTTGGAACGGGAACGAGTGCGATGTAGATATTCAGCGCTCGCGCGCGCGTCGAGGACGAGGCGGGAGACGCTGCGCGCGTACGTGGACCGAATGCGGCGCGGGATGCGTTCTCTTCGAGACGAGAATAATCCTCGCGTCATTTCTAATTAGCGATGAAGACGCTTCGAAGCGGTCTCTCGTTTTTCGCCGTCCCTTTCGCGCGATCAAGGACGACGCTCGCTGGATGTATCGCGTGCGGATCGCGTGATGAATCGGCGCGCGGTGTGCCACTGAAAAGCTCTCGGTTCGCTGTGCGGGCCAATTGTTCGTTGGGTTTGATCGTAATTATAACAAACAATGAGATTCTTTTTTTTATCCCATGTTACGACGATGGTACACATACGTGAGATTCTTATAGATGGAATTCTATAAGACGGAAAGACCGATACCAGTAAATTTTACTGTATTTACAATAAAAGAGGTACGCATAAGGGTTTCCGGATATACATACCTATTGTGCCGAAAACAATTTTTCCTTAAAAAATAATAAATCGTAATGTAACCTATCATGATTTAATGTGTTCGGAAGAAAAATTACTTATACTGCATTGTAAAAACATCTCATGTGAACCTCTTTTACCGTAAATACAGTAAAATTTACTGGTATCAGTCTTTCCGTGTAACAATGGACTAATGGTGCCCATCCACGTACAGGCGGACTGCAGTCCCGGACTGTAAGCGATCCCGCCTGCAGTCCAAATTTCGCCATACACGTACAGTTCGCCTGCAGTCCGGCGCCTGCAGTCCGTCGAAACTATTAGAAAACTGTACGTGTGTGGCGGTTGATCTGCAGTCCAGGCCTGTCGTGCTAAACTTTCATTGATATAAAAAATTGTCTATCAGTTGCACTCCAGGGGCACCTGTACGGTACCCGGGCGGTTCGACGCTCTCATTCCACGGGCGGTTGATCCTTCCACTCGAGCGGCGCCTCTATGGCATTCGGGCGGTTTGGTACACGATATGTTTTATTTCCGATGTGCGAAAAGATTAGCGGTGCTGCTACAGTGCCGTCTACATATAAAAAACGGAATCTGCAGGAACAGTAAAAACGAGAAAATTGATGCTGCAGTCCCGAACTGCGAGCGATCCCGCCTTCAGTCCAAATTTCACCATACACGTACAGTTCGCCTGCAGTCCGTCGCCTGCAGTCCGTCGAAACTGTTGGAAAACTGTGCGTGTGTGGCGGTTGATCTGCAGTCCGGGCCTGTCGTGCCGAACTTTCATCGATGTTAAAAATTTTCTGTCAGTTCAGGGGGGAGGAAAGGTGATGGAGGGGGTGGAAAGAGGGAAGGGAAGGGGAGCGGCGGCGGCGGCTTCGCCCTGGCTGGCAGACGATTGGTGGGGGACGGAGTTTTGAGTCGATTGTCGATCTGAAAAACTATTTTATATACTTAATATAACTAGCTGACCCGGCGAACTTCGTACCGCCTCAGAATCAATAAATGTTGTGTTAACTTAAAAACGAAATGTATTTTAATTATATTTAAACTAATTTAATTCACTTTACAGCAAGGCATTTGCTTTATTGAAACGAATCTATATATTCTGCTATTCATCGCGGAGACAAATCCAAGAGTCAAAAGTCATAAAAATCTGTCCAGCCGTTCTTTAGTTATAAATTGTGTAACTAACCCGACTTTATTTTATATATACAGATAAAGAGATTTTTGTTACCAATAAAGGTACCTACTTCTCGAGTTTGCTAGGGTGAAATCAGAAAAACGACTAATCTTCTTTGAATTTATCATTTCGAAGTTCTTTCGAAAAGTCAGTTGGTCTAGCTTGTTTTGGACCACAGATGACGTACTCGTAATCAGTTTCGAAACCTCCTCGCAACGAACGCTCGTAATCTTTGACTGAAGGCAGAGAATACCGATGAAAAACTATATGTACACGTGGAGCATCAGAACTGTATAGAATTTGTAGAATTTTCTTTGAAATATTGCCGAACGACTTTGGCACATCTTTAATACGACGAATTAAAAAAAAAATCCATTAACAATTACGACATCGATTGCGGGAGGTAACGTACTGTCATTTCGCAAAGTTTTCGTCATCCTTCAATTTCTGAGCCGTTGAAATGTGAGAAACGCGGTATTGCATCATACACAGTCAAACAGTGGTATCTACAATAACCGTCGGTGCACATACCGCTTTTTACCTATGCAGTTAGCATATACCGCATTTAGATTATCGAAATGTTAAAGGGTATAGCCGGATAAGCATATGAAAACTACCCCCGCTTGAATTTCTCGCTTGAATTAAAAAGGAAGAAATCGTACTATTTGAATTCCCACTTCTTAATTTGATAAGAAATACAACAACCGCTTGAAGCACTGATCGATTATCATTATCGCGCATAGAAGGAAGCATATTTCGTATTTCATTTATATTCTTATATGAGAAACCAGTCAGTAACTTCACTTGATCTTCAGGATAAGAGAAATTACTTATTATTCCTATAAGTAAAGAATCGCGGCCTCCAGCAAGATTATCTAACCATTTTTGTAGATCAGAGGTTTCTACAAAACTTGAATTAAAAATCACTTTTAAAAGGAACAGATCGTCTTCGTAGAACTTTTCTTTGATCAAATGATTTTTGCAGCATCGATTTCCAATAGGAATAAATACTCTTTGTTTAATATACGATTGCTTTCGAGCTTCAAAAGGAATGACAGTTAATAATTCGATACGTTCGGATTGAATCTCTTCATTTCCACGATATAAATTAAATTCATAATCAGGATCATCTGTACATTGGCATTCTTTTACCTAAAAACGTTGCCGATTTCTCGTATGTCGATAACTTAACAACATAATTATAAGGAACAAAATAAGCTTCCCTTTTCTCACAACCATGTTAAATATTAGACATAAGGGGTATAGATGCAAAACCCGCCAAGTTCATTTTTGTCAAATTTGAGGTAGATACGGGAATTGGTTCTTTATAAGTACGTGCATAAGGTCGAACATAATTTAGGTGCAAATTCCACATTAAACCGTTAATAATAATATAAGGTAGAAAATACGCTTGCCAATGTAAGGCAATGGCCGTCTGCACCAGTTTTTGACGTTTCCTGTGAATTGCTATAAATGTGACTCTTGGCGGGTTTGGCATCTATACCCCTCATATATTTCTTCTTCCAAACACAGTTGATCGAACTGAACTGACTCATGAACTGTGCGTGTATGGCGAATCATCCGGCGGCCTGCAGTCCCTGGACTGTCCGGCGACGGCCTGCAGTCCGCAGAACTGTGCGTGTGTGGTCAATGACAGTTCGGGACTGCAGATCAGAACTGTCAGTCCACGGACTGCAGTCCGCCTGTACGTGGATGGGCACCATAAAGTTTCAACGGAGCCTGAGCCTGGACCAACGCTTTTCACCCGGCCCCATAATTACCTCCAAGTGTCGCAAGTTACGCGCCGGACACCAAAGTAACCCCGACTTACGACCCCTTATTAAGCCCCTTCCTCCTCATCTTTGCTCTCGAAGTTTCTCCAGAAACGAGAGAGGCTAAAGGGAACAACGAAACGAGAGCGAAACAAAGCCGCGTGTCGCGTTAATTGCGTAGCTTCGCGGAAATCGTTGGCGCGTGCTGCAATTTTCGAAATAGTCTCGACACCCGTCCGGAGGGGCGTGACCCGAGGGAAACGCATTTCTAGCTTCGCACACGCGCTTATACTACACGCCTCTTAACCGATGCCTCTTCGTCGTCCGCGAATAATGTACGCGGTGTTTCGAATTACGTCCCTTTCTCCCACCACCGTTAGTTCGCGGCTGGACTCTTCGGCATCGCGTGGGCGCGCGAGTGCAGCCTGTAAACTTGTAAATTGACAACGCGTGTCTTTCGCGGAATCGATTTGCGACGACCGTCAGCGAGGCTCGACGCGCCTCTCGCGCATCCGTTCTGTCCGCCGTACGTATCCATCCATACGTGCATACGTCTCCTTCGGACGCGCGAGACGAAGGTAGCAACCGGAAGTCGCGTTGCATCGAAGAATAAATTCTTCCGTTCGGACAAGCACCCTTTTCGCATTTTGCCTACTAAATGGGCATTCAGACGTTTCTTGGGTAGATAATAAATGAAAACTAGCAAATAAATATTTATTTAGGTATGATGCATTTCTTGGAATTAGGCAAATAATTTATGCAATGAGAAATGGACGAGTGCATTTTTTTATTTCCGAGCGTGAGAAAGAACAAAGTCCGACGCTAGAAACTGTAGCAAACGACGGGAAATAAAAAGAGAGCGCGAAGAGACTGAAGGCAGTAACCGGAAGTTTATACGAGGGGGACGAAATCGGACGTAGGAAATTGTTCCCCCGACGAAGGGAAAGAAAAAGAAGGAGTCAGCCCGTCGCGTTTCAACGGCCAATCGACGTCTCGCCGGGCGTGAAAACCGGTCAAATTAATTCGAGTATTCGGTGGTAAAGGAGATATACTTCGGGTCGAAGCGAAGGGAAGCCGCGTGGGAGTAGCTTCGAGCACCGGAAATTTATGATCGAGCTGCCACCGAAGAGCCAACGCACGGTTTGGTTGGTCTCTCTCTCTCTCTCTCTCTCTCTCTCTCTCTCGCTCGGTGGGTGTCCGTTCCGATTAGATATCGATCCCTGCACCTTCTTCTTCTTCTTCTTCTTCTTCTTCTCACAGACTCGTCGAAGCGGTCCGCGGCACTCGATATCCTCCTCCTTCGCCCGTCCCTCTTTCGCGGCCGTATTCCACTTTTTCCCCCGAGCACCCGGGTAGACTCGCATGCGCCGCCGTGAATTACCGTCGTAAACTCGGACCCGGGGCGATTTCAGGCCGCGATAGAGACGCGGGGTACGTACTTCGAATCCTTTAAGCACTTGCCGCGGCGCTCTCGAGTACGCGCGCCCACTTTATATTGTCCGCATCAAAGTTACACACGGCGCGGCCACTCGCGTGCTCGCCGGAGAAGAAATCCCCGCGCGAGGCGGCAAAACGACCGCGTATCGCAAACCGCGGTTTACTTCGCCGTGATTCTTTTACGCGCTACCTTTTTCGTTCCGATTTTTATGGAGCTTCGAACGAGATACATTTCGCGTGCCGTATTAGCATCGGGATGTAGTGTCTCGTATTTTTTACGGTACTTTGACTCGTTTCGCCTCATCCTTTTCCCCGCGTGCCTCGTTTCCTCCTCCTTACGCTCGAGACGAGGGAAATTAGCGCCGCGCGACCGAGCCTGAAGTCGCTCGTAATTTTTAACGCCTCACACACTTTCGAACCAGCGCAGTCCGGTGATTGAAAAGAACCTCCGTCACCGGGCGGAATCGACCTCAACTGTCGACCTCGCCGCGCGCGTCGATCCATTTCCCGCTCAGCGGCACTTCCTATCCGGGAAACCGAAAAGGGAAGAATTACCGGGAGGTCGCGAGAAGAGCGGACTTTTATTCCTACGTGAAAAAAAGAATTGTGACCGGCGCGTGGGACGCATTGTGGGTCAGTCGCCCACGTGCGTCGCTACGGCGCGTCTCACGGCGTTGTCTCCCGATGTTTGCGCCCGGCTCCGAGCGCGCGCTTTGTACGCACATCGTATCGGCGCGGCCGAGAGCGCATCGCGTCATTTCCGAAATTGCAGTCGCGGGGAGAGAAGCTCGCCTCTCTGGATCCGCGTCGACGCCACTTTGGTACGGCCGCGTCACAGAGTGTAACGAGCTTTCGTCTCGATGCTCTTGCTGCTCCTGCACACCTCCTGCTCCCCCACCTCGCGCGGTGGACCATCGGGGTCACCGCACTACAAGTGCCCCGTTCCTCCTCCGCTTCTATTTCCATCCGAATTGCTCGCACCATGCCCCGTCCTCTCGCTCTCTCCCTCCGTCTCTCTCCTCCGTGTCTTCTTCTTGCGCGAAGTAACGGACACTTGAGAGAAAATAGCCCGATTCTCCATCTCGATCATATATGTAGACACCCCAGGTAAAAATACGAGACCGATATGAGGCTCGGGCGCGCGCTCGGTGATCGACGTTGGTTGCACGTGTTACTTCCTAGATAACTCCTCGGGGCCTCGTGTGTAATAACGGTATACACACGTCCGCGCGCGGGCGCTGGTGAATCGAGCGGGACGAAAAAAGAGACGCGGGCCCCCCCGAGAATTTCCGTCGGTCCGATTCGGGGGACGATTGCAGTCGAGAACGCTGGTCCACCGACACGGCACCCGACACTCGCGCGCACCTGACCGAGAGCCTGATTATCTCGGAGCTGTCAGGACGCGGCGTTGGGAAATATCAACGTAATTACATAGTTCGAGCCGCGCACCAGAAGGGACCGAGTGCGCGCGCGCGCGCCTATGCGTCGTGTGCGCGCGATCGGAGAACCATGCGGAGCCTGTACGATGCGCCCGCGCGTTCTCCGGGTCCCTCGAATTTTGCGAAGGGTTTCCCTTCGACTCGCGGGTTTTACCGGACGTTCGCGAATCGGGGAAAGGCCTTTTGCATTTCGACGCCTTCTGGTAACTTTCCGGGCATCCGCGAGAAATTAGTTTACGAAGGAGTACTAATTACGGATAATCACACGCGTATCCTCCGACTGTTTAAGACTCCCGGGCGTCTAGCTGGAATTAGAATACAAGGTAGCGCTAATTGTAAGGAAAATTACCGGCGTATCTCGCTCCGGCTATTAGAAATAAAGCGAAACGTACGAAAACGTTGTTTCCACGAAGCGTAGAATAGCGTTTTTTTTTATCTTCGAACAACGAAGTACATTGCGGACACGTCCTCGCGAAAATCTATTCACGGCAGGACCAAGGTCCAAAGCGCGAACTCTCTCGATCCCCCCCCTGATGGAATTCGATAGGCTCATCATTGTACTCAAGGAACACGACTCGTTTTTGTTTCAGGCCCACGTGGTCTCGGCCTTCGAGCAATCCCTGTCCAACATGACCCAGAGATTGCAACAGCTCACGGCGACTGCGGAGAAAAAGGTGAGTGACGACACAGCGCGAATGCGACATCCGCCTCCGGCTTTCGCTTCCTTCCTTCCCAACTTTTCTCCCTCCGCGCGCGATTTGGCTTCGCCTAGGCCAAGACGAGAACTTCGTCGGTGGGAGAGATCGTTAAGCCGTGTATGTACCTACAGTCAGGGATCGTATGTCGTTAACGTGGGCCGAATGAGGATTTATCTGATCCCGTCGCGGTTCGATTTTTGGGCGCCGCTAACGCGACTTGACGCGGGACAATGGGAGCACAATGGGCTAGTGATTATTCGGGGGAGAGAGAGTGAGGCGGAGAGGGGAAGAGAGAGAGAGAGAGAAACCCGGTTGATAGGTTGCGTTTCGCCGTTGCGTCGGGTCTGGTAAGCCTTGACCGACGCCAACTCGACTTCTCCCTTTCTTCGACTTCGGTCGGATGAGCGTCGCGGCTGGCAGAATTTCGAAATCACTCGGATAATTTTCGGACGTAACCCCGAAATTGTTTTTCAAATTGAAATATGGATTGGCTCTTTGAGCGTTATTTTCTTTGAGCGAATACTTCTAAATCATTATCTTTCTAAAATGCGTAACAAAATTCGTCACCAACGAGACCGATCCTCGGTCGGTGGTCGACTATAAGGGTACTCTGGTGACGAGATCAAAGGATGACTGATCGGAACGATAGCCGCAAGGTCGAGGCTCGAGAAGCCAGCTCGATGTCCGTACAAGATCGCGATCCTGGCATCGAGAAGGTAAAGGACGAGCTTCCGGAAGTGGTAGCGATGCAAGACTTCGCGACGACCGTAGACGCGCTCTTCAACAACCAGCGACAACGTGGATCCGATGCGATAAGCTCTGTAAACAACGAAAATTCGGTAGACGTGGCAGGGGGCGTGAAAAATGTCAACGAAAATATCAGAACCATAGAAATTCGACCCATCAGGATCAACGATCGAAGACTGGCACGTCCGGGTGACCCGAACCCGAAGTCCCATCCCCTCATAGCTAGCCTCAACAAGATCCTACCCAATGCCAGATTTCCGATCATGATACCAATTCCTCCTGAAGACGCCAGAGCACTAGGACTGAAGGTACCGGGAAGCGAGGTCGCCTCGATGAAATCCAGCAACTCATCGGGAAGCTCTTCGAGATCTTCCGAAGTGGAGCAATCACTCAGAACCAGTTCGAACGCTTCCTCCGACGAAAGGAGAACACTGAAGAGAGTAAAATGCGAGAAGGAGATGCCGATGAGCTTCCAGACGACGTTGGAAAGTGACCTGAAGAGCCCCGCGCAGAGATCCAGCGCGAGCAGCAGTCGCAAAGCGAATCTGCAGGCCAACAGGAATCTTCTGCCGTCACAGCTGACGAACGCCGCTGGAGCGCTGAACATCGGTGGTTCTGCCGCGCGGGAATCGCCGTGGAAATCGCCTTCCAGCGACGACAAAGCCGACAAACCAACTGACGTCAGCTCCAAATCCATGAGACAGCTCTTCAGCATGGCCGACTCCTGGAGCAGCGACTCCGTGACGAGCCACTCCGAGAATTGCTCCTGCTGCCACGACTACGCTAGTCCATGTCCCTTGCACGGCGGCAGCGACAAGAAATAAGCGCCTCGTCCCTTATACGCGATCATATTATCGGCCAATAAAAAGTGATCTAACGTAGACCCTCTCTCTCTCTCTCTCTTTCTAGAATAGTGTGTGTCTTTTAGGTCTGCGTATATGTAGAGATACCAGCGGTACTCTATTCTCGTTCTACTTGCATTGGAACGCTGGATAAAACTATAATTATACCACGTTGATTCCTGGTATTCTCAATAGTGTTTAAGAATTTCTAGCGCGGATGAAATATAGCCTCTCGTTTTATAACTCCAAAGTAGCTGACTCACGCCGCCTTCTCGTATGCTTTCCTCTGCAGGACTCCGAGTTACAAGAACTGCGAGACACCATCGAGAGGCTACGAAAGCAGAGTGCAGAGGCCGGACTGAACGGTTCCTCGTCGAACGGCCGACGACACACACTGGGCGATTCCGAGGGTACCACCGGTTGCACCGGTAACAGCAATCATCAGGGATCTATGGCCAGGCAATTATCGGCCGACAGCGTTACCTCGCTGAACTCGCTGAGCAGCGCCTGCTCCGCAAGTAGTCACCACAAGAAGAAGGGCTGGCTGAGGAGCTCGTTCTCCAAGGCGTTCTCCAGGTCGAGGAAGAACAGGCACGGTTCCGTGTCCGACGCGGAGGATTGCAAAGACGCACCGGGCGGAGAACACAGCGCGCCGAACAGCCCGAGATTACCCACAGCTGTGAAGCACGATTCCGCGCAGAATCAGAGTCAAAACCAAAGGAGCAACGGGCAAAAGTCGCCGGAGCAGGAGAACGGCATGACTGGTAGCAAGAGCAGCTCTGCTCTCTATAAGCAGGAGGACGAGGACGTGGACGAGCTGAAGAAGCAACTGAGGGAGAAGGACATGGTACTGACTGACATCCGATTGGAAGCTCTCAGTTCGGCTCATCAGCTCGAATCGCTCAAGGACACGGTCATCAAGATGAGGGTAAGTATTCCGACTCGTCGGAACTCCAAGCCAGGAAATCCCGCTCTTTTACTTTTTCGGACATTTCCAATAAATCAATCCAACGTTTGATTCGCAGAACGAGATGTTGAATCTGAAGCAAAACAACGAGCGACTACAGCGCTTGGTGACTTCGAAGTCGTTAACGTCCTCGCAATCGTCGCTGCCCAGTGATCCGGAACGCCGGTTCAGCATGACGGAAGTGGCCTCGAGCGTGGCAGCTCTATCGAACGGCGACGGTGCTTCCGCTGCGGATCAGCTGGAAGACCTGAGCGTGCCGGAGCATCCGGTGGTTCCTTCGACAGCGACCACCGCGACGAACGAACCACCTTTGGAGCAAGATACGGATGGCAAGCGCATCAACGTCGCCGTCTATCTTGGCAGCGAGAACAGCGTGAACTTCAGTCTACCAGGAAACTCCGACGGAGGCAGCGAACCGCCGCATTGCGTTATCGCCAGCGTGTGCATCTCCAACAAGACCACTTGGGACGCCCTAGATTCCATCGTGAGACGTTGCTTCAAGGAGTACGTCTCGCGGATCGACCCGGTCACCCCGAATTTGGGTCTGGGAATGGAGTACGTCACGGCGTATCACTTGGGTGAAGCGTCCCGATGCACCACGGACTCTCAGCACCCGGAGCTGCTGCCCTGCGGGTACCTGGTGGGTCACGTGAAGACGATTTACCTGGTACTCTCGAACTACGCATGGCTAGCCGTGGATACTTTGATACCCCGACCCATCGTACAGCGATTAGTCTCCCATCTCATGGAACATCGAAGAGTGATCCTCTGCGGTCCTAGCGGTACCGGGAAGAGATACCTCGCCGGTAAACTGGCTCACGCGTTCGTCGACGCCGACTCTGACACGAAGGATGCCGCCGCTGTCGCGACTTTCAACGTCGACCATAAATCCAGCAAGGAATTGCGACAGTATCTCGCTCACATAGCGGAGAGATGCGATTCCAACGCGGCGGATGAGCTTCCGAAGGTGATCATTCTGGAGAACCTGCAGCACGCCGCTTCCCTCTCGGAACTCTTCAGCGGATTACTCGGTACCAGGCACTCCTCGTGCCCAGCTATCATCGGCACTATCGGTGCCACTTGCAGCACCACGAATCTTCAGCTGCACCATAATTTTAGGTACGATTTCGAAACATCCTTTTGAGAATAGGGATCAGTGGTATGATTTTGACTGGCGTATCAGAGCAGGTGATAATTGATTTACTTAATTTTTGCAGGTGGGTACTTTGCGCCAATCACATGGAACCCGTGAAGGGATTCCTGGGACGGTACCTACGACGAAAACTTCTCGAACACGAACTTCACGAATCCGGAGGCACCAGGAATGCAGAAATGGCTGCGGTCGTAGAATGGATACCACGCGTCTGGCTGCATCTCAACAAGTTCCTAGAAAAGCACAGCGGCTCCGACGTTACGATAGGTGCGCTCATCGACGTTCTCTCGTATTTGTAATGTGATCTTTTAATTTACACTAGATAATAATGCCTTTACTCTTCTAATTCTCGCTCTTCAGGTCCCCGGTTATTCCTCTCATGTCCGATGGAAGTGACGAGCTCTCAGGTCTGGTTCACCGATCTCTGGAACTACACGGTGATACCGTATTTGGGCGAAGCCGTCAGTGACGGTCTGACGCTCTACGGAAGACGCGTCAGTGGAAACGGCAACGGAGACTCCGCCTGGGAGGATCCCACGCAGTTCATCATCACCAGCTACCCGTGGATTTCCACTCACGCTGTCCACGGTGGTAGCGACGCGCTGCGCCGCTTGAGACGCGAGGACGTTGGATACGACGTGGTCTCTTCGGAGCATACTTCCGGCGTTGGCGCGTCTAGTGTAAAAAGCCTCGGCAGCACTCATAGCGATAGCGAGGGCGATCCTCTGGTTAGTTTCACACTCTGAGATCATCCTTTCTAATCACGCTCGAACTTTCAAGATTAGCTTACAAATTATTTCGTTTCCTTTGGTTACAGTTGAATATGCTGATGAGACTACAAGAAGCGGCCAATTACCCGAGTCCACACAGCAATGACAGCGACTCCGTCACGTCGTTGGACTCCTCGCACACTCGACACTCCGAGGACTTGAGCTCCTCGACGACTTCCTCGAGAGGAGTCGAGTCTACGCTCTAGAACGCCATCGACCTCTGCTGCGCGTAATGAAATAGTAAAAGTGCGAAATTTCTACGGCATCCGTGCGCGACAAAGTGAGTTGTCTTTCGTTTCAATGTTATAATGTTGTGTATTTTATGTAAGTACGATTGTAAAAATGCATACGAGAAAAACGACAGAATCCACTAACCCCTCCCGCTCTTTTATATCAAAGTTTATACGTACCTTTCAACGTATGCGGGTAGTTCAATGACCACGCTCTCACTGCGCATGCATAGCTTAATATCTATCAATTATACGACATTCAATTGAGGACGCAATTATTTGCATAACAACCATGTGCATTCTAAAGACAGTCTGCTAGATAGGCCTAGATAAATCTCCGCGATTAATGACGATGTTTGCAGCGAAATGCAACAGGACGTTGTTCATTCGTCAGCTGCAACGGCCTGAAACATTCTTTATGAGCCTACCGAAGGCCTATTCACGTTTCCACAAGCGCCTGACACCTCGGTTGGTGTGATATGTGATGAAATAAGTAAGCTACTAGCAAATGACAAGTAAACCGTAAAAATAAATGTCTCTCGATAAGTACATAAGGTATCACCGAGCAACGCAATAATAGCTATGCTACCATAAAGAAAGTGTGATTCTATTTTGCACGATGCATTTCTACAAGCTCGATTGTAGAGTTACGAAAATATCGTTGCAATATTGCGGCGAGGAAAAGACCGATCAAAGCGATTTTATCTTTTAATGGTGTATACAGTATTATATAGAACGTATAGAGCTGAGTGCTTCGAATTGGATGCTGCATAATTCACAATTGACAAATCATGGAAACCATGTCTCGGCCACCTTTCGAAATTAAATCATATGAATAACACCCTTTATCGAATCGCGAATTTACCTACGTAGTAATATTAGAAACAATCATCCCCAATCGTCGAAAGAAGCAGCATTGTTCGAAGCGAGCAATGAACGCGTGCAACAAATAGTCTATTTATACAAAACTCGCAGTAAAAGCTCTATTTAATGAAAGAATTGTTAATACGATAATATATACCGAAAAAACAATGGCGCTGAATTTTATATATATAGTGACTAAAGAGTATGGATCGTAGCGTAAGACATGTGAGTAATTCTGGTCATATAATATTGTAAATATAGGTATTCGATCGAAATATGATATACTATACGAACGAGATTTGACAAAAGCGTAACATAATGTAAATTGCCTACCCACAATTGAGCAAGATAAATTAATAGACGATGAACCCGATACTTCGATGCCGTTTACGAATTACGTTTACCGCTCATGGTTGTATAATTGAACCCTACTCGTAGGGTCTGCAAACAATGCCACCAATCAACTATGAATATAATTGTACATGTATTCGACCCCGGAGTACTGCGTCTGACGTATGTATGTGAACATTCGTGAAGTAATAATCTTAATACGATATATTGTACGAAGTGTAAGGAATTATACAGTCATATTTACAGGTTTTTTACGTTTGTACCGTATTTATATACGCTGTACGGCGCTGCACTCGAACTTCACTCAAATAATGTTAATTATTGTGTCATAATTAAAAGTACTAAATTCTATCAAATCGTTCTTCTTATTAAACACCCCGTTCCCAAGGTTACTAGACAGAGTTATTCTATATAGTAACCTTGCCCTGTTCCTCTAATAATTCCAAAAATCTAGAAGCAGCTCGCCTGACTGCCGGCCAAAGGCGCGTGACCGAGACCCTTCCCGAGCGCGGATGATCGGTTGTCAGTTGGTGAGGACCGAGTCTACATTTCGCAAGCCTCTCGAAGCACAGCGAACTCTTATACTTACCCTCGTCGAATCCTACAAGTCTGGAAAACTTTCAGAAAACAATTCTACAGATGCAGTTCACATGCCCGGGCAGATGTATTCCAGTGGTAAAAAAATATTTAAAAAATGGAAATATTCCTCATCGATCGACAACTACTGATAGAGTGATAGGTTGAGCTAGACGAACGCTCTCTTATACAGCCCCTGCCGCTAGACAATACGCTTTATATCTTCAAGTGTCGCGTCATTTAGTGAGTGATACCGATACGGATACCGATCTATAAATTTTACAGCCACTCAATAATGATATCAATTAATCATTGCTAAATAGCGATAGGTGATAGCTTCCGTACGATCTAAACTGAGAGGTGAATTCCCGAATTAATTTTCATCTAAACGTAAGCGATTCGATGATGTGCAATTGATCAAACTAAATCTTTTGATGATATCATTTCCAGCTTTTTATTTTTTATTGCTATAATACAATTTGATTGTTGTGTAAAATCTGTCGAGATATAATACGCTAGAAATATCTATGCTTACATCATTAAGGAGTAAAAACACGGAAGCATAGTACAGTAGAACAGAACAACAACCCTATCAAGAATGTTAGGAGCTATCTTTATTATTACATCTGTTTTATGAGACATAACTTAGTTATAAAAATATGGGGAGGGGCGTGTGTGTGTGTGTATTGCGCGCGCGGGCGCGCATGTGTGTGTGTGTAATAGGAGAGATTGAACTTATCTTTAGTTTACTTAGGGAATAGTTAATACTAATAAAACTCAGTACTTTTTACAAGTTACAAGGAATAACAAATTCTATTGTAATAATAATTATAGAGTCTCACAGATAGCAAATTGTAAGGGAACGACCATCATTCTCGGTTTTTTCATAATTCCTCTTCAGCGGTTCTATTTGCAATACAGTGTGGTATCGACAATTCCGATAAATATTTCATTAAACGAACCAACAAACAGCCGACAATATGCCGGCATATTAGAACGTTGAATTGAATTCGGCTTCGATTTCATTTAAAAGTGCACTTTCGATCTACACTCGCGGGCAGCTGATACACGAACCTCGCACTTCGCTAACCGATTGCTGAAGTGCGACGACAACGTACCGTCGCATACCCGTGGCTGCCAGATTTGCTGGAAGCATTCGAACAGCTTTGCTATCTGGGATGCCCCAACTTAGCGCTAACTACAAGCTATGCTACTACTTCTAGTACTTTTAACACAGTGATGGTGCATCAGAGAGCAGCTAGAATTAAATTTTGAACACATCGTCATTTGGAGAGATTACGTATATGATTCGTACGTATCGACCAATTTTGAAAGAACTTGCTTTAAATGCACCAGTCACACTCGAATGTGGAAGTATTCGATAAAATCGATCATTTCGATGTGATTCAACGACGAACGAAAACTGTAATACAGGAAGTCGTCGCGAATAGTCAGCTCGTAATACTTTTTCACGATTGTATATACTCGAGTAATATATTTGTTTTATTGTCACGGGTGACGTTCACTGGTATAGAGCTACAGTAACACACGTCTGATTTGTCAATGATACGCGTCGTTGAGATTAACGTTTACAATACATTAACAAGAACAGTTTAGTAAAAAAAATACTTTCTCTGCTCGAGTAAAGAGAGCCACCTAAATTGACACGCGTGAGATTCAGATTGTTCCGCTCTACATCGATAACTCCGCCGACTGAAAATGAAGATTACGTGGAACTCTGACGTACAATGAAATGGGAAAAATAAAGCTCCGTCGCACCACTGCGTAACCCAAAATTGCATTAAGAGTAAGATAAGAGCGCGTGCTTATGCGACAGCGAATCACACCATATACATCGAAATTATAATTATTAGAATAATAAAGAAACGTGATTATTGTATGCGGGACCATATTACAAAAGTACAAATAGCAATGTGACATAATCTGCTAAACTGACAAGGTATAAAATTATGTAAAAACAGTTTGTACAAAAATTGAGAGAGAAAGGTATAATATAATAATAATTATGTAAAAGTATTCGACAGAGAGAGCGTTTATAAGGTAGGTAAATAGGATGATAGGGGTATGTACAACTTTTGGAAAACAGAAAGTTGTTACAGGTAAATTCCACAGATCCCAATCCATTACTCGTTTCTTCTCTATGTAGCGCCTATTCGCACGAGTCATTTCAAAAAATACAGTCGAATAATCCTCGATTCAAATGACGAACACACTCTTTTTTTTCTCTCGCAATGATCTATGAAAATAATTCATTATGCGTACCGCGCCGGTGGTCGTCTTCATCGTCGTCTCGTGGATACGGCGCGTGGCTTTGGTAGTCGAAATTCAGAGGTCAATGTCACTCCCCAGTGACGCATACTTAATTTAAAATAAGAGGGTTAATACTCGCGCGAGCGCTAGCTTTAATTACGCTAAATTGGATTAATCGGATAGAGAAAGAGGAGAGCTACAGTACAAACTAATACACAATGAGAACGGCAATAGCCGTAAGTAAATAAAAGAAAAAACATCGTACGACTGGAATGTCTGCGTATGGAATGATTCACTGGGGGGCAACTGTTGATTCTCTGACGTTCGTTCGACCGTTCGCGCGTTTCGCACTTCGTACCTTACCTATCAATTCGCTTTAATTATCAATAATTATTAATCATTAAGGCCATTTGGAAACGCATAATGCATAGTAATTTTTTACCAACAGGTAACGTTTCTTACAGTATTCAAAGGCACGATTATCATTTCTCCCTTCCGTGCTCCGCTAATCGAGGAGATTGAGCGGGAAGACGCAATTCCACGATGCTACGCTCGAAGGCACTTTAATACCCGAAGACATCATAGTCTTCATCGTGCGCGACGAGACACCTTTACATCGGGTAGAGTACGACGAGAGTAAATCCGATATATGATTCAGAGATAATTCTCTACGTATATAAACTGTGCTATGTATGCGTGTGTGTGGGTGTATACATATTAAATAGAATATTACATATACATATCATACTAGATTCGTCGGTGTCGAGAGTCATTATTCCTAATATTACATGATCCTCCGTATAATCTATTTACAATTATTGTAGTAGCAAGGTCTCGTTCAAGGTCACTCTGGCAAGTCGAATGCACCATTTAACATTGAGCTGAACTCGATGAGATAATTCGAGCAATATAAAAAATATATTTATCTCTATTTTTTCAATGTAAAATCGAAGAGTCAAAGGCATGAACTTCTCGTCGCAGACCTCGGTCGTTTCCCTGCGGCGAGCCTTTTTGCTCGTCACCATCCGGCCCGTAAATCCCTAATAACCTTTTTCCACAGAAGTGGCTCTTGCGACATCGCAGTCCGGAGAAATCCCTTTCGTACCCTAAAGCTAATCACAGTGCTACAAACAATTTTTTTACTCAGAAGACACTACGCGCATCCATGCGCGAGAGGCTACTCATATGTAGATGGCTTCGGAGCCCTTGTTGCCTTGACTCGTGCCGGTCGCGTAGACATTGGGCGATGCCATGCACTCCGACCAGTCGCTGTTCGAGTGAGGCGAACTGGAGGACCAATGTCCGGGACTATCCGGGGACGGTGTGGGAAAACTCTCCGGCGCCTGCATTAAATGCTGTGGCGTCACGTCGGGTCCCGAGTGATGCGACGGTGGCGTCAAGTACTGGTAGTACTGCTGAGTCTGTTGCTGTTGCGGTTGCTGTTGTTGCGTATTTTGCTGCTGCTGCTGCTGTTGGTGCTGCTGTTGTTGTTGCTGCTGCTGCTGTTGCTGCTGTTGTTGTTGCTGCTGCTGCTGCTGTAATTGTTGCTGTTGCTGCTGCTGCTGCTGTTGTTGCTGCTGCTGTTGAGCCTGCTGACTTGAAGCGTACGGCAGGTTTTCGAAGTCGAACCCCATAGGAGGCATGCCTCCGTGCTTCTGATGAGTGGCCTGTCTCATCGCCGCGATATGCGTAGGTGATGTGGGGAGCGAAGGCCGATTTTTCGCGGGCGAAGGCGAACCCATATAGCTCGCCTGCGGCGAAAGGGTCATGTTCGACTGCACCGAGTGCGGTGGCGATTGGTTGCTGTACGGCGGCGAGAGGGTGTTCACCATCCCCTGCGCCTGTCGCTGGTGCGGTGCTAGTAGTTGGTCGTGAAAATTAGGCAGGCCGTAGTTGGTCGTGAACGTGTCCAGAGTGCGTTGCGGCTGCAAGCCTTGCATCGACTGTCCCTTTATGCAGTCCTCGTAGGAGGGCGGCTGCTTGGCGGTTGCCGTGTGGCCGACCAGCGGCAACGCGTTGCTGTACAGGCTGGCACTGTCGTAAGGACTCGGCAAATTCCCCTCCGCTCCCTCCGCTCCCTGAGGGATCTCCTGGTTTGGGGGCTGAGCACCTCGCTTGGCCGCCGGCTTCTTCACCGAGGGTTTTCGCCTCACCGCGACCGCCCCTTCCGACTCGGGGCTGTTTGGGTTTCCCGCGGTGCCGGCTTTTGGTCTCTTCTTCGTTTTCGTTTGCTTTGGGGCCGACCCGATAACTGTCGGGTGGGTGATGAGTTGGGGGTGATTGGGCGATCCCATGAGAGGACCGTTCTGTATGACGGACACCATGTGCGGCGACCGGCAGACGTGGTCTTCCAGCAGTCTCACGATGTCGTGATGCAATCTCTCGCTGGCGACATCGCGCGGTAGTCGATCCATGTGATCGGTGATCTCCTTGTTCGCGAACGTGTCAAGGAGAGCTCTGCAAGCTTCGAAACTTCCCTCCCTCGCAGCGAGGAAGAGCGGCGTCTCGTCCTTGTCGTCTTGAGCGTCTCTGTTGGCACCGTGCACCAGAAGGATGTTCACGGCGTCCACGTTATTCACAGCCGCCGCCCAATGCAGCGCGGTCTTGCCGCTGTTATCAGCCGCATTTATGTCGGCGTCCGCATTGATGAGATCCTCGACCATTCTTTCGGTGGCGAGACGCGCAGCCAGGATCAACGGAGTGGTACCGTCGTGCATGCGAGCGTTCAAGTTCGTAGCTCTATTGCGCAAGAGAATCTGGAAGACTCCCATGGCATCGGCAGCCACGGCCGAGTGAAGAGGCGTTCTTCCGGTGTTGTCCTGAGAATTCGCATCGGCACCGACATCGAGGAGCCTTTTCGTAGCATCGGATCTCGCGTATCTAGCCGCCAGATGCAGCGAAGTCTCGCCGCTCTTCTCCGTGGTGGCATTGGGATCGGCGCCTTGGGCCACCAGATCCGCAATTACCGTCCCCGAGCCGTCGTTCTCGTCCTCTTCCTCGCCGGTATCCAAACCACCGCCGCGAACGGAGGCGACCATGAGCGGAGTCATTCCGCAAGGACCCCTCGCGTCCACATCTTGACCGTGTTCCAGGCTGGGCGGAGTCAAGACGCCGGCGTCGGGCCTGCTGCGAATCTCAGCGGCGTCCAGGTGTTGCTGAGTCCACATTCTCGGTTCAGTCTCTTCGTAGTCGGTGATGGCTGTATGGTCGCTCGCGTATCCCGGTTCTATGGCTCGCATACGCTTCGAAGGCGGCAGATCGGACTCGTCGTCGGACCATTGCTGGGCACGTCCGTTGCTCACGTCGATGTCCATGCAATTGACCGAGGGCTGCTTATTGAGATTGCGCATCTCCTGACCATCGGGACCGCGTCTGCGAGATCGCCGGCGTTGACCGCTGCCGCTGCTGGTCCTCAAAAATCCTTCCGGGAACCAGGTTACTCCGACCGCGCGTTTACGTTGAGCCGTTACCAGAACACCGACCAACATTCCACCCAGAATCACTATCACCACACCGATGAAGACGTACTTATAGTTGGTGGGCGTATCGGGATACTCCGGACCTTGCGGTCCCATCACACCCCGCACTTGCTCGATGGGGAAATTTCCCGATAAGGTGTGCTTCGATGCAGTGGCAGCTAAATATTCGGCAGCCTCGTTGGCAGAGGGGAAACAGACTGCTCCCTGCGTCACGGTACATTTCCTGTTGTCGATCTCCAGGTAGGCGATCACGCCGCTTTGACTGTCGGTGAAAATCGTCGTGGGTCTTCCGATGAAGTTGGTGTGCAGTCCGGGTTCCCTCTCCCGCTTCCAGGGGTAGATCATATCGTTGCCGAGCTCGTCCTGCTTCACCCGCAGCGTGGTACGCAGCTCGTGGCCGATGTCGCGCAGAAAAGCCACCAAATTCGAACGGAAGGTCTGCATGTCCATCCTCACTACGACGGAAATGACGCCTTCGGCTAGAGACGGTGGTTCACCCTCGCAGTCCAAGCCGTCCCAGTTGCACTCCTCGTTGTTGCAGCCGTAATCGCAGTGACCGTTCGCGTAGTGTTTGCGGCAATAGGCATCGTAGATCGGATTGCAAGGATCGAGCTTCTTCTCGCAATCCCTCCCGTCGAAGAGACACTGCGCATTGTTGCAGACCTCGTCGCACACGTCGTTCATGAAAACATCCCAGCAGTTGATGGGAGCGGTGCAGTTGCGCCACGGGTTGATCCCCAGCGAGCAATCGTTCCCGTCGAAGTTGCAGGCGTACTTGTTGCACTCCTCGTCGCAATGATGATTCCCCGATTTTTCTTCACAACGATTCTCGATGCACTTCTTTCTCTCCAGCTCGAGATCCATATCGTACGAGGTTATGGTCTTCATGTTGACGTTCTGCCTTCCGAATATTCCGCCTCTGTAATTCACGTCGTAGATCTCGCAATTCTTTCCGGTCCACTTCGGCGGGCAGTAGCAGGCGTAGTCGCCGACGAGGTTCTCGCAAACAGCCTCTGATCGCTGACAGGGATCGCTGGCGCACTCGTCTCTCGTGTCGATCTCGCAGTGAGTGCCAGTCGTCCCAGGAGGACAGTGGCATCTGTAGCCCATTTCACTGTCGGCGATCCTGCAAGAACCGCCGTTCAAGCAAGGTTCGTTGTCGCAGTAGGAACCGGCGAATTCGCAGTTGCTGCCGTAATAATCACTGGGACAGAGACAGCTGTGCCCGGCTTGTCTGGCCGTGCAAACGCCGCCGTTCTGACAGGGTGAACTGTCGCAGAAATTCACTTTGACTTCGCAGTGACGTCCCATATAGCCGGGCTTGCAGTTGCAGTGATAGTTGTTGACCAGCTGCACGCAGTCCTGAGTGCCGGGCGAGGCGCAAGGATTGGAGAGGCACTCGTTGATGTCACCCTCGCATCGCGGCCCGACGAAACCAGGCGGGCACCTGCACTCGAACCCTCCGACCTTGTCGGTGCACGTGCCGTTGTTGTGGCACGCGCCGATGACGCAGTCGTCCACGTTGATGTCGCAGATGATGCCCAGAGTGCCCGGCGGGCAGGAGCAGCTGAAGTTATTGATGAGATCGTGGCAAGTGCCGCCGTTCTGGCAGGGATTCGGCCGACAGTCGTCAACGTTCAGCTCGCAATTCTGTCCTTGGAAACCCTTGGTACACTGGCACTGATAGGAGCCCACTAAATCCTTACACACGGCACCGTTCTGACAGGGAGCCGACTCGCACTCGTCTATCTCCTCTTGACAGTAAGAACCGGTGTAGCCTTCCGTGCAGTGACATCTATGGCTGTTCCCGATATCCTCGCAGGTGCCGCCGTTGTTGCACAGGGTGTTCTCCGGGACGCCCTTCCTGAGGGCAGCGTCCTTGCAGGATACCATCTCCACGTCGCAAACTTTACCCGTCCATCCTGGCGAGCAGTTGCAATGATACTTGTTTTTGTGTTGAACGCAGGTCGCTTGGTTCTCACAGGGGCTGTCCGCGCACCAGTCCACGTAATTGATGCAGCGATTTCCGGTGAAACCGTAAGGACAATGACAGGTGTAGTACTGAACGTGATCGTGACAAGTGGCGCCGTTCAAGCACGGAGAACTGTCGCACTCGTTGATCCTGTATTGGCAATTGGAGCCAGTGTAGCCGGGTTGGCAGAAGCAGGTGTAATTGTTGATGCCGTCGATGCATCTGCCGCCGTTCATGCAGCTACTATCGGTGCAATCCTCGTCGTTGGTCTGACAGTTGATCCCGGAGAAGCCCAACTGACACTGGCACGTGTAAGAGTTGACGTACTCCTTGCAGATCGCTCCGTTTTGACAAGGTTGAGAGAGGCACTCGTCCACGTCCACCTCGCAGTGTTTGCCGCTGAATCCGTCCACGCAGAGGCAGGTGTAGTCGCCGATACCGTCGAGACAAGTGCCGCCATTTTGGCAGGGAAACGAGGCGCAGTCGTCGGTGTTGATGACGCAATCGCGACCCTCGTATCCTTTGGCACAGACGCAGTGATAGGATCCGTTCGTGTTCTTGCAAGTGGCTCCGTTTCTACAGGGGGACGTCATCACGCACTCGTCCACATCCTCGTCGCAGAGTCGTCCGGTATAGCCGACGGTGCACGTACAGGCGAAGTCGAGGAAGTTCGATGACGGAGAGCATTTCGCGCCGTGGAGACATCTGTAAATCGATGATTTGTCGTGTTATATACAAACGTCTCTCTTGCATCGATCGAAGTGATATATAAATTATTATTTTAGTCTGTCGGAAAAATTGTACGTACTTATTAGGCGAGCAAGGGTCCAGTTTGTTCTCGCAATTCCTCCCGGTATGCGGCAACTCGCAGACGCACTTGTAGTCGTTGACGAGATCGATGCAGGAGCCGCCATTCTGACAAGGATTGTTGGCGCAATCGTCGATGTTCGTCTCGCAGTTGGTGCCGGCGTAACCGGCCGGACACTGACAGCTGTACCCATTGAGGTGATCGTTGCAGATTCCTCCGTGTTGGCAAGGATTGGATCCGCATTCGTCAATGTCGGCCTCGCACCTCTTGCCGCCGTATCCGGGTAGGCAGTGGCAGATGAACTGATTGACGCCATCCTCGCACGTTCCCCCGTGCATGCAAGGATTGCTCGAGCACTCGTCCACGTCGCTGAGGCACCTGGCATCGTAATAACCGCGCGGGCATTCGCATTTGAAGCCATTTATCAGGTCGATGCAGCGGCCGCCATTGGCGCAGGGATTGCTGGCGCATTCGTTGATGTCCGTCTCGCAGTGCTGACCCGTAAAGCCCGGCTCGCACTCGCAGGAATACCTGAAACGAGATTTTGGTATTGTCATTGAAGGTATCTTATCGAGAGAAAAAAAATGCATCGTGCAAATTAAGGAAAAGAACTTTTTCAACAATGAAATAAAATATCGTCTAACTGACGAGGAATTATTCTTGTTCCAATAAAAAATTAGTCGAAGTAGCTCGGAGACCTACCGGTTGATACCGTCGATACATCTGGCTCCGTTTCTGCAGGGATTGCTGTAGCACTCGTTCACGTTGACCTCGCAATTGACCCCGGAAGTCCCCGGTCTACAGATGCACTGGTATCCGTTGATCCTGTCTTCGCAGCGTCCACCGAACTGACAAGGGTTGCTCTCGCACTCGTCGATCTGCGTCTGACAGAGATTCCCGGTGTAACCGGGGAAGCAGCTGCAGGTGAAGGAATTCTCGCCGTCGATACAGCTGCCGCTGTGACAAGGATTCGACTGGCAGTCGTTGATGTTCGTCTCGCACGAGGCGCCGGTGAAGCCCGGAGGACATTCGCAAGTGTATTTCGCGATGGAGTCCTGACAAGTGCCACCGTTTCTGCAGGGTGACGAGGCGCAGTCGTCGATATTGATCTGACAGTGGGAGCCGGCAAATCCTTCGGCGCAATTGCACTTGAAGGAGTTTATCAGGTCGGTGCAGACTCCGTTGTTCAGGCAGGGATTTGCGGCGCATTCGTCTATGTCGATTTCGCACTGGGTTCCGGTAAATCCTGATAAACAAAAAATATTGGGCGTCTAGATATTCGTTGTAAGTGATTATTAGTGGTGACCAAGTAGGAATTCGTGAATGGGAGAGATGGATTAATCTCGACAGAAAGGTCAAAGTCAAAAAATCCTCTTCGATCGCGATTATTTCGTTAACAACGAATTTTCTACCTGAATTAATAAAAAAAACTTTTCACAGCTCCAAGTATAATCTTGAAATACAAAGCAAAATTCGCGGGATGACGAGATAAACGCGGTCGAAGAAACGAAGACGTCCCAGTAAGTGTATCAACCCCGCAGCCCCACCCTCGATAAAATACCAGGCTTACAACGACGTCCAGGACAAACTGGCCGATGAAACGTAGCTCCTTCGACATTTTTTTCCCGCCAACACGTTCTACCGATCCTAAACTAGATAATTCCGTTTAATTAGCGACGCTCGTATAATACAGAATCGCGACACGCGGCAATAGCCGGCCCGACGGGCAACGACGACACGTCTGGGACATCGAACGTAGGACCGGGTCCTTAATTGCGCGAACGATCGATTCGTTTATTTCTACCTGCTCGCCCGCGTCTCGAAGTGACACACAGGGGCGGCAGATAATCGCGCCAATTACAGCTCGAGCTACCAACACGTGTCGGCGATCGTTTCGAGGAACCCGTCCGTCCGCAAGTGCGCGCGTACGCACGCTCGGCTCGATCGCCGGCTTAAGCCGCTCCCACACGATGCGTCCAGCGTTGGCTCCAGCGTTGGTTCCAGCGTTGGTTCCAACGCTGGACGCAAACGCCATTTCCCCGCCCACACGATGCGGCGAATGCCTTCCAGCGTTGGACACATCGGCATTTGCCACATCGTGTGGGAGGACGTTCGCGAATGGTATGCTTCCAACGTTCGCCCCATGCCACGTTCGGGCTTCTGTCGGTAAATTTGAGCCGCGTCAAAGGAGCTCTGCAGTTGGCCGGGATTTTGGTTGAAGGACTTGATACAACAATTTGCTCTTTCCTTTCGATTGTAATTGCGACTCAACGTACTTAATAGAAACGTCATCGTATCTATCGAAGAAGACGTAAATTCTTGTGACGAAACGCTGATATGAAAAATTCTGCATACGCTCGAAAAATGCAGTGTCAAAATCTCCGAAAGTATAATATTTTGGAGATTGAATTTTATGCATTATTGACATTCCATCGAAAATACAAACTTTCGAATGATCAGATTGCATTATTTGCTGGAAAGTGTTGTTTCCACATGCATGTGTACTCTTTGAATTTCGATTACTAATGCTGATTTCGTACTGTTCCGGTAGAACCCTTCGTAGTCAAAGAGATCTGTAGGGTAATCAAATATTTCATGCGATAAGAACTGTCTCTCATCTTTGTATCACTACTTGTAGATTGCTTTTCTTTGAGAGGCTTGTAATTGAAATTATAAAATGGTTTTCTTACTGGTGGGTCAAAAATGTACTTCTTATTTCATTCGATTCTCCAGATTCTTAGATCGCGATAATAATGCACGGTAAGAGTCGTTATAGACGTCCGCCTAAGGTGAGACGAAACACTGCTATTATAACAATTGAAAAATGTACTTGTAATATTACATTGATGCGTATGGGAATAACGTTCAGGTATAACTAAAGAAGCAATGTGTAAACGCTGCATACGAAGTATTTCCATTAATAATTACATTGATATTGTATTATGATGATTCCGTTTTTCATTTCATACCTTACCCAAGCAACCTTTAAACAGTGAACGACAAGGTTTTTTTCACAGCGGCAGCGACGGAATCGAAAACTCGTATTACAGGGCTGGAAAAATTTGTAGCACTAATTCCGTCCGGCAACCTCCACGATATCATTCCTTAAGTCTTCCTGAACTTAAATCATCAATCAGAATGCGGACAGCGGTTGTTGCATACTCAATGTCTCTCAGCGCCCGGTCTATATAGAACAGGAGATAGTGACAGATTTTATGTGATGATTAGTAAACGTCTGCCACTGCAATTGTACCTGTTGTTGTATTGGTCATAAGTGCCGTTCAAATCAATACCATACAGTTCTAACGCAATCCATACTATTTTTAAATAATTTTTCAAATTGTTCACAGAAGAAGGAAAAAAAATTATTAGTAAATGTCTGCAATTAATGTCAAAGTGATATTCGAGAAAAAATAATCCGGGCTAGCACAGTGGCAGACGTTTTTCGCTGTCCGTTCGCTTGGTAGCACATGTGTGGAAATGTTGTAGAAATGTTAAAAATAAATGTTATTGGTAAATGTCTGCCAATATGAAAGATCCATAGTGTTCATCCTAGAAAAGATGAAACAACAGTGGGCAGACTATTTCAGTGGTCTCGAGTATTCGGTACACGTCATCAAATGTGTCATCAAGGTGGTATATACGTCGGGTAATTAATAAACGTTTCAAATTAATTTACCAACTAAAATTTAGTTACAGATATCGATAGAAAAAGTGACAAATGTTTTGTGTAGTCCAAACATGAAACAAAATTATTATGAACAATGTCAACTAATCATGAAAAAAATAATGCTTAATAAACGTCTACCATTTCATTATTATAAAATTTACGTCGTATACCAACGGTTTGCAAAGTGGCTGACGAATTCAATGATCATTATCAAGATTATCTCATTTATCGTGGGTGAGAAAATCGCTTACTGCAAAGGGAATGTGTGGACAATTAATAAACGTAATATATATGTTATACATTAATCATTAATCATGGAAAGAAATATATTTTGAAACTATTCAAATGAAGAGAAAATATTACAAATGATGTCATTGTATTTGAAACTGTAATAATTTAATGCATGTAGAAGGGAACCTCGCGGGAGGGCACGGGCACTATCCCCGGACAAGTGCAGAAGGGCCATAAACTCAGCCCCTGCACTTGTCTCGGGACGGCGCCAACCGGACGGCACCGAGATCTGGTGGCTCTTCCGACATTTACTCTCACACTTTGTTTTCGTGCAATTGTTCTTCTCCCACCGTGGAGGAAAAAAACCAGCCCTCATGTCGAAGCGTACCCAAGATGAATTAGATATACTTGATGAGATAATTATCAGTGAAATCGTCTGTTTCTTTTTCATCTATTTTTCAACCTACGTTTCATGATAATGAAATGGCAGACGTTTATTAATTGTCTACATCTCATTCCCTTCGTCATGATCGCTTTCCTCATCCATTGTAAATCAAGCAGAGTCGACAGTGATCATTGAATTCGTCTGCCATTTTGAAAAACCGTTCTTTTGCCACATACATTTTATAATAATGAAATGGCAGACATTTATTAATTCAAATTTTTTAATCCGAAAATTGACAGTTGCAATTACGTCTGCCAGTACTGTATACGTTGTCAAAACGTCTGCCACTTTTTTCCTCGTTATTAATTTATCATGAACAATCATATATCCGAGTAACAGACGTTTATTAATTATATACCCAACGTACCTATATACCACCTCTATGACACGTATGATGACGTGTGTACCGAATACTCGGGACAACCTAAATAGCCTGGCACTTTTTAGTCATCTCTTGTAGGATTAAAACTATGGATCTTTTATATTGGCAGACATTTAGGAATGACATTTTTTTTAACATATCTGCAACATTTCCATACATGTGCTACCAAGCGAACGGACAGTGGAAAACGTCTGCCACTGTGCTAGCCCGGATTATTTTTTCTCGAATATCACTTTGACATTAATTGCAGACATTTTTACTAATACCTTCTTTTTCCTTGTTCTGCGAAGAATGTGAAAAAATTATTTAAAAATAGCATGGACTGCGTTACAGCTTCATGGTATTGATTTGAACGGCACTTATGATCTATTATATATAAAGGTACAATTGCAGTGGCAGACGTTTACTAATCATCGCATAAAATCTGTCACTATCTCCTGGTCTTACACGTCCCCGTTCGGTCGAACAGATGCGCCGGGTCATACCATCATATTTCAACTGCTGAAACACCACGGTGAAAATGTGAAACTTTCGCTTTCGCTGTCGATAGGTGACCTTTCCACTACCGGCCGAACGAAGAAGGTCCGTTTCGACCCAGGACCCTTCCGATCTTAGCGAGCATTGTTTAAGGGTTATTGTCTCTTCATCTTCCATTTTCTACTGTTCTGTCTTTTTTAACACACTACACAAAACAAAAAGTAAGCAAGTTGAATGTCGAATTCTTCAGCGCTCCTGGAATACGTCAAGCACACGATCGCTCGCTCGGGTTTGTGACGAGCGATGCTTCCCACATGCTTCCAACGCTGGAAGGTCCTTTGACGCGGCTCAAATTTACCGACAGAAGCCCGAACGTGGCATGGGGCCAACGTTGGAAGCATACCATTCGCGAACGTCCTCCCACACGATGTGGCAAATGCTGATGCTTCCAACGTTGGAAGGCGTTCGCCCCATCGTGTGGGACCGGCTTTACAATTAGCTTCGCGCGAGGCTTTGGCGACCACGGACGGGATGACGACTGTCGAGCCGTCGCCGCGTGAATCGTAGCCGTAGCCGGCGGCCATAATATAGCGTACGAGACGTTGAACCCGAGCGTCGTAACGGCTTCGAATTTTCTTTCGTCGACGATTCGGACGACGGCTCTCGATCCTCGCGGCGACTTTCTCGCGCGTGATTTATCGCAGGAGCACATTTACGTTATTTTTCCAACGATCGCCCGCGCGAGCTGAAAGTCACCCGGTTGATTAGGGTCGAGTTCGAGTTTATTCGGTTACACACTCCGTCGGAGTACGGAGAAACTTCCTCCTCGGAGGTGTCGGATAATAGTCACCGCGGTGGAGGGAGGCGGCGGGACTTCCATCGGCTCTCGAATTGATCGCACACGACGCGGCGCGGAGATGAGCCGTTGATGGGAATACGAGCGCGGAGGGACGAACGCGCGCACGCGGTTACGAAGACTCCGAGCGAGAGCCCCGGCGGCATTCGCACCGCAGGTGGGCCGAATTAAATTAGATTAGAACACTCTCTCTCTCGCGCGCGCTCCTCGTGATACTGCACAGCCTCCGCGCGCTCATTGTCGCGGTCATTGTTTCCTGGCTCCTGGGAGGTCTTCCGCGCGGGGGGAAACTCTTCGATGGAGAGAAAATACGACATGCGTGTAGATTCGCCCAGGGTGATATCGGGATCGATAATTTCATCGAGTTCTATTTCGCAGCGACAACGCTTCGAAGACTCGATCGCGTGTATTCGATGTACACTGCGAATCCCCGCAGCTACGGTCGACATTACTGGAAGAAGCAACGGTTCCGTCCGGTCGATTGACAATAATATCCAAGAACAGGTTGGCAGAGCGGAGATCGTCCGCTCCATTAGTATCCGCATTAAAGAGGATGTGACGTGATGCGAGTATGGGTGCACCGCGATAATACGTGCGCGCCATTTCTGTACGTGCATGTAAAGACGAAAGGGGGAGGGGATGCGTGGTGTATCCTGGAGAGAGAGGCCGAGGTAACGCAAGGAGGCACGAGTAGTAAGTAGTAATTTGCTACTCGACCATACCTCGCTGATTGCACTTATCGTGAACATCTACTTAATTAGAGGAAGTATCCGGACTCCGGCGAGTCCGCATTGGAAATACCCACGACGCGTTGAGAAGACCGGATTAAAAGTACGCGTGTGTTTATTCCATTTGTTTTGCGAAGGGAAAGAGGGGGAGAAAGGGCGGATCGTGGTAAAATCTTCGAATGCAATCCGTACAAAATTCAAATTTAATGAAACGTCAGTAGAAAAAGAATTTCTTCGTTGTACCGCATTTTTTATGCATCTTACGCAACAATTCTTTCCCTTTCGACATCTCTTTTCCCTACCAAAGTCATTTGAATATACATTCACAGCCGTACGATAAAAACTGGACGATTTCTGGGAGGCAGACGCAGGGATTTTGACGGCGCGAATGATCGTCGCGATACAAATGTCGCTCGCGAGGATCGCGCGAGGAAAAGCGATCGAATCACGGCGCGGAATAATTCCAAGTGGGCCAAAGTCCGCGCGCGATTGACCCGCTCACGTGCAGCGCGCGTATGCACGTGTGCGATGCACTTTCAGCGAGCACCGCGACTCGATTCGAAGATCCGCTAAAAGGTCCCTCATTACTTCGACGATAATGACCGATTTTATGGCTGATCCAATTGCCGGCAATTAATGGCTAATTACGGGCGCGGTTCTCTCCTTGATTGGCATGATTCGATCGGGTTAACGTATCCGTGCGCGCTCGAAATTATTATTAACGAAGTACTCATCCGGGTGCGGAGTACTCTAGCAGCATCCATATAAATACCGTGAGATACGAGGAAACGCCTCGAGGTACAGAGATATGCGTGTAATTGTTATTTAAAGAGGTTCGCCGGTGACGTAACTTTCTTTTCTAAATTTCTCTTTTAGGATATCTCGAAAGCACAGTGCCAGATACTCGAGCCAGCGAAGCGAAGTAGACGAAAAAACGAGACTCGATAAATAATATTTCGTATCGTTACATAGGTACTTACACGGAAAAAAAATGATCTTGCAATCTCAGCAAAATTTGATTTTACAGGAAACTTTCTGCTGTTGTGACAAAAATATTATCTACGGCAGCAAAGGATATGTCTAATAATTGTAAATATAACTGACATCGCAGTAAAGTTTTCAAGTAAAAATATTTGCTATCCCAGCAAATATTTTTACCATTATTCGACATATCGTTTACTGCCACGGATAATATTTTTCTCACGATACCATTAAGTTCTCAGCGAAACCTAGTTTTGCTAAAACCGCAAAATCATTTTTTTCCATGTATTATTTATCGACCTTCAGTGTCTGAAACTTATCAACGCGACGAGGAAATCGTATGGGAGGAAAAATATCGCCATTTCGAGAGATCGAAAGCCGAGCGCTATGCGCGCACTTCCTCGGGGAGCGAAAAGCACCGCGATAAATTCCTCTAATAATAGCCGCGTGTCGCGCGGCATCTCTAGCACCCCTCGTATTAAGTTCTCACAACGACATATAGCAGCGCATTAAAGGAGAGACGCTCCGAGCCGGAGGTGTGTATTTGTTCACGGCCGAGAGGGGTCTACCGCGAAGAGAGGATGGGAGGACCAGGGTCCCCGGTGACCCTCTCCTCCTCCTCCTCGTCTCGCCTCTCGCTTCTCCAGGTACATCGAAGCCGCGAGGATATACGTATTTACATACGAATACGCCAGACGGGAATGTTTGAATTATTAAACGCCTATGGCTCGCGGTAACGGATGTCCATGAGTAACGGGCGTCTTTTTTTTTTTCAACGGTGACTTAGCGTCCCATTGTCTTTGGGGTGGATTTTTCACGGTGACGAATCGCCGGGATTTTATCGAAAGGGAAATCCTTGGCTGGTGTCGTTCGTTTTTCAAAAATTCCTTCCTCTTTATTAGGAATGTATTGCGAGAAAAAAAGTTTATTAACAGTTAATAATTGTAATTTTAAAGACGGCGAAATAAATATTATGTTAATAATTTGAATGTTTATTTCATTCAAAAGACTGGCTCAAAGGATCTATCATAATTGTGTGAAATAAATATCTCGTAATAGTTAACAAATATTTACATGGTCCAACAACATGTTTATTTCGCCATATTCGACCAAACGTTCATTAACTACGAATAAATTGTTTTCTCGGTGTATTTGAACAAGTAGTGCAGTGAGAAATCATGGATTTTGCATGGCTGAAATTTATTTGACAATTTTTTTCCCCCGGTGCACAAATGTCTGAATTATTTCAACGACCTCGACACAAGATCGTTTTCAGGGACGCTGCCACGCTAAGTACAGCGACGTGCCCGAGCGTTGACGTTCGCGTGCGGCAGAGCGATCTAGCGCGTCCTCTCGCATCCTCTACCCTTTCTCCGACACGGTGCGGAATAATTATCCTTGCAAGGAGCGCTGCACACGCAGGAGCCTCACTTTGTAGACTCGACTCGTCTTCCCCGTCAAGGAGAGGAAGATCGCGACGACCGCGCGGGACGAGGTAATGGTCAGTTGTCCATTTCTCGGCCGTAAGATCCGCGCGGTTTCTCGAGGAAGTCTCCTTGGCTACAGCAGTCAAGGAAGCTCCTTTTTTTTCAGGGTTCTCAGAGGCGAGAATGAAGAGGAAGTGCAATGTCGCGTAATTCGAGTTTCCTTTTCACGTTCTTCGCGTTTATTTTCTTTTATCGATTTTATTATAATTCATTTGGGAGAGTTTTCACCTGTAATCCTGGTCGGCCTTAAAGGACATTCAATTTTAGACGTTGGTCTCCTTATATAGTTTTCTCCTTGACCTTCGGAGGGCTCCGATTTACGAGCAACCCGATCCAGATGCAATTTAACGCACGAGGGAGGATATTTTCGAGGGGACGCGAACGAGGTGGAAAGGGGGAGGGCCCGCTGAAGTTTCGCCGACAATTTCGCGCACCACGCTTCATTTCGAGAGCGTTCTGCCGCTCGCAAACGCGCGTGTGCCGTACAGTCCTCCTCGAAATTCGAATTATCGCCCTCTTCGACGACGATCGTATAAGGGCGAGAACTTTTGAATGCGGTGGTGACTGCAGTGCGGGCCTACGGAACCTCGTATAGCTTTGGCAGAAATCGAGGACCACGGGAGTCCGATTACACCAAATCCGACCCAAGCACCCCGACGTTGATCAGGCCCGTCACGACGTGGGGGTCGTGGGTTAATTTATTTCGAGGGGCCGGATTGTGCGATACAATTTAGGAAAACGAGAGAGCTGCATATAGCATTCAACGAGTATTTTGGAGCAATTATTAGAACGAAATTTAATTCCTTAAAATATATTAACACCGAGAAAAATGTCTCCAATTCGAATGAAATTTAATCCGATTCGACTAAGCATCGTGTAAACCAATAACATTCTAAATAGAGCATCAAAACCAGCCGTCCAATATGGCAATGATTCTCTCGAGAGTCCCGCTCCCTTATACAGTTTAGGAGCGGCGCGATTGCTTCTATAAATAAATTTTATACACTCTCTCGTAAAGCCGATGCGATAAACCTGTAGCGGGGCTGCAGGATACACTCGGACAGCTCATAGCGTCATTTCAAATCGAAACATTTTACGGGCTTCAGCGCAACCGTGCGCGCGCCAAGGATCGGCAACGATTAGACTTCCAACGCGGAAGCGGCGTTCCTGGCGAATAAAAAGTCCTCGGATTACGTCAGGGTTCAGGAGAGATCCGATTCCTTCGCGTGTTAACGCCTCGACCTTCGGCGCGGCCCGACATACGTTCGTGTGTACGCCGCCTCTATCGCGGGGGATTCCGAGCGTTCCATTAAGGGGAACGAACGCGCCGATAACGTCCGCGCGCTTTATCCGCGCGCTCATCTCTCCCGGCTTTAATTTCCACGTCACACTTCCGAAGCCGAGTGAAGCCCGGCGCATCTTCGCGATGGCTATCCGACGACAATGGAGCGGCCCTCGAAAGCGAGCGGAGCGAGACGACAAACGAATCGATGATTGGCCGATAATAAAGGATAATTGAGCGACCGATCGTGCGCCATTATGCACGCGTCAGGAGTCGAGTTTCTCTCTCTCTCTCTTCTGGACCACTATACGGATGCCATTATTGCTCCGTACGACGCTGAATGAAAAGAATCGGAGCGATCGGCTGTTCTCCACCTCGTTGACCTATAAACCTTCAAACTTGTACCCCGTTTAACGAACGCGACTGTCTGGTCCAGTCGATCGTGAGAGACTGGGACTGTAAGATAAAAAGAAACTTGCGATATGTCGGCGAAAGAAATACAAACATTTTCCAAGGACGTAGAACATTAGCGATAGTATCTGTAGAAGTCGACCGATACCACTTACGCGTATATATCTCGATAATCGACATTCTAAACGCATCGACACTGACCCAACAATTCAAAAAGAATATCTTTTCGAGCAAAAAAAAAGAGGAAAAAATATCGAACAGCAAACGGGACCATTCCTTTTCTCTCACCTTCAATGGACGACAGTTGTAGGCACGCGTAGTCGTACTCTCGGTACTCGCGTAAGATCCCGAAGAGAGGTCATTCGCGAAAGAGGTCGAGTTAATTGAGAGCTCCTCGTCGGGATTGCCGAGGAGGAGAGGTCAAGAGCACCGGTTCCGGCTGCCGGTACTACGCGCGCGCGTTTCGAGTATTTGTCTCCTCGAAGTGCGGGGGACATGTCCAGCCTATTAGCGCAGCATTTACTAATGAGCTCCCCGTCCTCCCCCACCGCCGCGGCTGCGGTACCAAGGCAGGAGTCACCTGAGGGCACGGCACCCACTACTTCCAATTTGCCGCGAGGGAGAGGGCTCCCTCGCTTCTCGCGCTCGTCCTTCCTCTTCCTCCCGCCCCCACGTGTCTTCCTCGTCTTCCAGCCTCACCTCGTGTTCGGATAATTGTAATCTATTGCGGTAACGCGCTGCCTTCTAAAGCAGCTGCGTTGATAAACCATGCGAAACACGGAGAGAGGGATGAGAGGGGGGAGGACACTGCGTTAATAATCCGCCCCGTATGTATTATAAATATATGCACCAGGCACACACACACACGGTTTCTTTCTCTCTCAACGCCCAGCGTGTGGGATCGCGCGCGCGCGAGAGTTCGTTTAAATTAGAAAAGCGATATCTCGCAACGCCGCGTGCGAAAGCGGACGAATGTGCGCCGCGTCGCGCGGCGGCGTTCGCGAGCTTGCTCGTAATCGCGGGTAAAATGGAGGCGCGCAACGCGCCTCGTACGCGGGGTACGAGACTTATCCGTGGCTCGCGTGTCGAGCCGACGACTACGTGTGTTGCAGAGGTGGAATGCACACGCGTGGAAGAGAGAGGGAGAATGTGTATACACGGAGATTTATGATTTGAACAAGAATCGCGCGCTGCTCGGAAACTAGAGGGAAATAAGGCGAAGAGATAATTTGCAGAATGCAATTCTTCGATGAATTAAGGTGTTCAAAAATTGCATTTAGACAATCAACGATCAACGCATCATATGAGGCTAGATTTACTCGTCAGGGAAAAAGTTCAAGTCAATATTATCTTTTGTTCGATGTTGATAAATTCCTATCCATCTCAAATAAATTTGTCTACTATTTAGGTTCGTATTCACACCAAGAAGACAGTTTATTAATGGTTAATCGATGTAATTTCAAACACAGTGAAATAAATATTTCGTTAGCACAAGAAAATGTACATTAATTATTAAAATGTTTATTTCATTCAAACGGTTGCCTCAAAGGATCAAATTGTACCGAATAAATATCGTAATAGTTAACGAATATTTACTTGGTTCAATGAAATGTTTATTTCGCCATATTCAAACAAACATTTATAACCTATAAATAAATTGTGTTCTCGGTGCAAATAGACCTTCCCTTCCCCGGGTGTACGATTTAGATGTACCGTTTCACCTTCTTCCGATCCCGCGACACGATCACCCAGAAGGATGTTTCTAGGTCCGTCGTCGCCGTCGTCACGTTCGATCGACTCGGAATCGCTCGCTTCTTCCGTGCAGCGGGGGACGCGCGCGCGGATCGGCGATCCTTGCCGAGTGAAATCATCCGTCGCCCGAGTGTGATCGCCGGCGCGATGAAGTCCCTGACCTCGCACCGGGGTCAGGCGACGTTCGAGCGGCGTTATTATTAAAATTGCTCCGTCGCTGATGTCGCGGCCGACGAAATGTGCAACGCGCGGTCGATGCGCACAGGATCCCGGGAGATTTAGGTTTAAGAGAGAGAGAGAGAGAGAGAGAACGGGGTTAGTCTCTTTCTCTCTCTACCCCACCACGTCAACTGCGGTCTCCTTTGACCGGAGTTGGCCTTCTACGTGAGACTCGCTAAGAGAGTCGGAACACGCTGATTGAATCTTGTATAGCGGTCTTCTTCGGCCGCTAAGTGAGATGTAGGAGAGCGTGTACTCCCGAGATTGGTACTCGATTCGAAGCCGCGGAACGGATAGATTGGACACGTCGGTAGAAAATCTTCTGGTTCCTCGTTTGTTTCGATGGGATTCAACGGCCGTGGATAATTCGACGCGGATCTCGTCCGTCCCGCGCTCCGGATTCCGAATCGCCCCGGTTCACCGCGGATCGGAAGCCGAACTCGGTGGCGGAGTTTTGCGAGAGCGAGTGAGAAGCCCGGAAGAGTTTAATCAGGGTGGCTACAAAAACTTGATTATAAAATTCACTGACTTTGGCAAAATACAAAAAGTTTGCAAGCATTCCCTGATATTCTTGTTCGTATCGGGAGTTTTTTATAATCGAATCAACAAAGCTGTGAGTAATTGTAATATGAAATCATGAAAGCACGAGGTTGAAGCAGCAGTGCAAACAACATTGTAAAATGTATCAACAGCGAAATTTCGAGAGATTAACTCTATTTTATTTATAATTTCCAGTAAAAATCCAGTGTTTCCTGACAAATCAAATTCCCTGACATTTTCCGGTTTTCCCGGTTCTGTAGCCACCCTGTCAATACTCAAGGGAAGGTGCAACGAGACGGGATCAGGAGGCATTCTTTGGCCAACTCCGAGGGCAGATGAAAGAGCGATTCGGAAGGAACGGATCTCCCAGGACGCGCGCGGCAGCGAGGGAGTTAATGCGCGCGCGAACTTAACGACCCGTCGCTACCGCCGCCGCGGGCCGCCGAGTCGAATCGCCGGCGCTGAGGCGAGAGCGGCTAACGTTCCACCGAATCGAATGAAAATGGCGTTCATTAAGCTTTCAGCGGGAACGAGGTGCAGAAGAGCAGCCCGAAGATGTGATGACGACGACGAGTCAGTGACTCGAGCGCCGTGAAGGGAGGGGGGGAGAGACTCGAATTCGCGCGAGACGATCATCATCGGCATTCCGTTGCGAGAACTATCTCCCGCGGCCGGCCGGCTGCCTCCCTCTCCCTCGCGCCTCTTCCCATGTGCGAACGAGCGAGGATTCGCCGGCGGGTGATTCGCTCGAGTCGTGAAAAATCCGGAAACACATCGAGGCCGTAAACTCGAAAGCGTTCTGGGCCGCGTCGGGATTCCTGCCGGATGCCACCGCGCGGCGATCCGCGCGGCTTCGTTTTACTCACGGAGAGCCGCGCCGCGGGTACGGGACGATTAGCGGGCGATAAAACGAGGAGTAACTTTGCGCGCGAGATGGTAACGCGATAATTTTCGATGTTATCCCTTCGTTTTTCGAACAGCTGATGGCAGAATCGTCGGGTCGATTTAAGAGATCCGGCTAAAAATCGTTCTACTGATATGCCTTTTTCTCCCTGCAGTCTATACATGCGAACATCGTCAACCGCACGACTTCTCAGACCGCCACGACGCTTTAGTTTTTTTTTCTCCCGCCACGCGGGTGCGATTAGTCATCGTAATTGGCTCGCGACGCGAGAAGCAAAAGGACGAGTTGATCCGGCCGATTTTTCCGAGTCGATATACCCAGACGGTGCGCCGAAGGGGATGCTTCTCGCAGCTGGGAAGAAGATTACGAGCATTCTCGTTCCTCGAGAATCGACCGCATGTCGCGCTGCGATAATCCGATTGGCTTACGCAGATCCGACCTCTCCAAGCCGCCCCCCACCCCCTTCCGGAATTAATTATCACGACGAACCCCGATGACGTTCCCACTTTACCGCCGCAGCATCCGTGGTCCAGTCCCTCGCACGAGCACAGCTTCGCGACAAATTCTGAGCGAGCGACGGACGCGCGATCGGTCGGTCGATCATTTTAATGACGCGATGAAGAACAATGGTCCCGATTCGTCGGACTCGTCCATGGGAAAGATATGGGAACGCTTCGTCGGCGATGGTTACACACGCGTTCATCCCGTGTGGCAACGATCACCTTTTCCCATTTCTACGCGAGAGCATTAGGATTCGAAATAACTCGAACCTCGCGCGCAACTGTCACTCGTAGTTTCGACTAACAAGTTTCTAACGAGACGTCAGTGCCGCGGTGTCAGCGCCGTCATTGTCGACGCCTGCCCGCTCGGGGCACTGCGCGACGCTCTCGTGGTTCCTTTGCGTCGCGCGCCGGTGAATAGTCTCGACGGTGACTGTCTCCATTGTATGCAGGGGTACGGAGATTTATCGTCCGTCGTCTCGACGAAGAGGGACGGGGAGGGAATGAGGAGACGCGAAGGTGAAATCGAAAGGGAACGCATCGCATCGCGACGTACGCGGAGAAAATTTATTAAGGAATTTTCTCCGTGTACACGCTCTCTTAATGTAAGTCAACGAAAATAACAGAAAATAAGTGAAAAGTCACTGAAATCCAGTGAATAGAAGAGATTGCAGAAATTACGGTAACCTTATATAATCACTGGATTTCAGTGTCCGCGCACCGATTCTCAATTATTTTTACTCATTCGGATCAAGAGCCTACGGTCCCCTCGAAATTCAGCGTCGCCGAATGAAAGCAAAAGGAAAGCCACGAGTAAACGCCAGTCGATCGCCGATAATATTGGCTGAAAGTGAAATTACCGGCTCGCGCGCGCGCGCATTCGACTCGGTCAATTCGAAGCTCTCAATCTCGCCGGCCCGGCAGGCAAAGTACCTATATATCCGCCGGGTTTGCACCGATGGTGCCCCTCGCGCTCCGTCATCACACTTGTCGTAAGTATCTCTCCCTCTCGCCGCGGCAAGGATAACAACCGCACCAATAATATTCCGAGAGTGCAACGCGGACCCGTTACCGCCGCTGACGCTGTGTGCGGCGGGAGTCGCGCTTCACTGCAGCGCGGCCCGCGCTGGATACACTCGCGTCTCACGCGCACGCGGAGACTCCGGTATTGCTTTCGCCGGAGAGCGAGGCGTATGTGTGTCGATCCATGCATGCTCCCGCGACCACACCCAGGTCACACGAGGAGCCTCGAAGAAGGACTTTTTGCGCCGATGTTCACCGGGCGAGACCATTCCGCGGATTCATTCTGATGGGATATCTCGTTAGAACGGCATCGGCTTCGACTGTTCGCTCCTGGATTGAGAAAGGAGGTCCCGTTCGTCGAGACTTCTTTGCCCCCCTACGGGGGAAAAAATTGCTCGTAGCATTTATAAAGTTTGCGGTACATTTTGGAACAAGGCCAATTTATCGTTAGGATGACTCTAATTTTAGTAAAAATTACATATAGTAAAACTTGTAGAAATTGCAAACGCTGCTGTAATTTGTACTAAAATTGAAGTCATCGCAATGATAAAAATGGGTTTGTAATCAAAAATTTACCACAAACCTTGTAAATGCTACGATCAATTTTTTTCCGTGCATGAAAACTTTAATATTTAATGAAAATCTCAGCGGGATTCTCTCGGCAATTGCGAGCGTGGTTTTGTTAAACTCCTTCTTCTCGTTCTTCATCGTCTCTTCATCGGGAGAAGCTCGATCGCCTCTTGGGACAGATCGAATTCTCCCTGTCCCGATCGCGGGATACACGTTGCGCGCGGTGCGAATGAGCCGCCCGTGCCTATCCAAGATATCGCGCGCGCCTTGCGCGAATGTGTTTCCAGGAGATTTACCGCTTCGACTCCTCGGTAATTGTTTGGGGCGTGGCAGGCGCGAGAGCTCCGCAAAGCCGCCGGCACCGCGCGCAGTAGATCTCCCACGCGCGAAAGCAGAGGGATTTATCGGTGCGTGCGGAACGCGAGTCGCCCTTTAACGGGAGTCGGGACGTCGTTGCGAAGCGCGCGCCGATCCCAGGCGTTATCGCGGAGTCTCTTCCGAGTCGGCGCGATTATCGGACATCGTTCGAGATGCATTCGCGAAGGCGGGCCACGTCGGGACTCGTGACTGTCGACCGAGCGCATCGCGGGTATCCCGCGCGAAGTCGACGCGCCGACGTGTACACGGGAGAAGTGGAGCAACGGCTTCCCTTCCATGTGGATGCAGATGTTCGATTCCCGCGCGCCTCGCGCTCTCTCCTTCCCCGTCCCTCTCTCCGCGCGCCTCTGACGGCGGCGCACGGAAACGTGGGTGTGTTCCACCTTCGCCGCGCGCGCGCGCGGACGAGAGTGCAGGTATCGGCGCGGCGCGGCAGGGTACTTAATCATCGTCTCAACGCAGCGCGCGTTGTTCGTACCTACATTTTTTTCTTCCGCCTCTCATCACCGCGCTCTTATCATCTCGCCCGACTTACCGCGCGAGGGAGCTCGATCGGCTTTTTCACCCGATACGCGTCTCTCCGCTCCGGAGAGGAGGGGCGCGAGGGAGACACGCGGACGGGGGAAGGATGACGGTGCGCGAAGCCCTCGAGACGCGGATGCAAATCTGGTTCGATCTCCGGTCGCCAGTCCGCGCTTGGAACATGTGAGAACCGGCGGTTTCTCCGTTCTCTCCAGGGAGGCGCCGCCGTAGGGAGGCTGCGCGAGACGCGGAGAACGTGGGTGTGTGTGGTCGCGTCTCTGCGCTCTCGGGAGAGTTCCGCGGGCGCGCTCTCGCGAGGAGCGCTTCGCGTAACCTCCGTATACGCCCGGGGCGTGCCGCGCCACACTTCGCGGCGAGGCCCGAGCTGCTGCTCCTTCCCGGAGTAACGGGGTTCGATGCCGTGTGCCGGGCTCTCGCCGTCTCGGGCTACACGGATGCTGCCGCACACCCGCGCACGCGAGCCTATCTTCTCGCGCACATTTACTGACGTCTGATATCGCGCACTCGGAGCCACGCTTCGACATACGGATCGATCGGCGGTGAGATGATGGGGCTTCGCGCGCGGTCGATGCCGATCATCGTTTGGAGGGTGTGCGATCGGATATAAGTTTGCGGGCTCGGAACGAGCTTTATGCAAATGGGCGAGGGGTATAAACTGTACACGAGAGGAGGGGTATTACGTTCGTATATTTCTCCGGGCGTTCTCTCTGTAAATTGGATGATAACTGCGATAAGGAGAAATTCGCTCCGACGTCCGTCCGACTCGGGGAAGATAAGCGGGGTTATTCTCGATGCCGGACCGAAAGGTCGCGGACGAGAGAGGAGGATGATTCGACGGTTCGGCCGAGGTGGTTCGGATTTGCATTGTGACAGCTTCTAATCCAATTACATCGGAATCCGATGTTTAATCAACATACTAGGCCCGCGTGCTGACGCAGCATCGCGAGCCCCCACCCGCGCGTCCGAGCCAGCAGCGCGCGCTGGACCATCTTTCTCGCGCGACTATAATTGGCTGCTCTCTTCGACGGCCGATCGTATCGCCAAATCAAACACGGAGCGTTTTTTTTTTCTTTCTATTTTTCACACTGCCACACGGGTCACGAATCCGCTGCAGCTTCGCTATGGTTAGACATGTGCGGGAGTCTTTGAACTGTATACGAATTGCTCTCGTTTCGCGCTTCTAATTCCAATTGTGAGTCAGGGATGACACGATTTTTTTCATTGTATTATTTGAAGAAGCGATAATGTGACATTTCCCGTCGGACTTACGAGGCAAACGTTCGGATTGTTAATTTCCATCGAAGCGATATCTTTTTTACATACCCAGTCTGATTAAAAACGAACCTGATGGAAAAATTTATTTGAGGTACATGGGGATTTATTCATATCGAACAAAAGTCTACTTGAATTTGATAAATGATATCCTAGTTTCATACTCGATTAAAAAAATGTGCAAAACATTTATCAAATTCGAATAGACTTTTATTCGATGCGCATAAATTTCTATTTATCTCAGATACATTTTTCTACCTAGTCCATATTCAACTAGACCTTTTCTCTCGGTGCACTCTTCGCAAAAAAAATCGTGAGAATATTATTATTTCTCTTCCGGATCAATAATCGGTGAATACGAAAATCGCTCAACGTAAATCAGCAGACGCGAGCTTCGTTTCGCGTGTGATCAATTAATTTCCGATCTTTCTCTCGCTCTTTCTCTTTACAAAGACGCGCAATCAATTATTTCAATTACTTCTAGACACGGCCCGTTATCGAAACACGTCCGGCTCGATACACCGGCATCGTGCCTTCGCCTAACATCGATGTCTCTCGTGGGCGCGCGATCGTCCCATTATTTATCCCCCGAAAGATCCCGCAGTGACGATAAAGTTATAGCCGACGCCGCGGATACAGAACGGATTTCTATCCGCCCGTACCATCTTATCTCTCCACACGCGCGTATCGCCTCTCCTTACACCTCGGCCCGACACGCCGAGGGGGTTCAGATTTTACGAGCGTTCGCTCACACCAAAACTTGCGCATTCACTCCGTACGCCGTATCTCGCTATCGACCGTTTGACAGAATGGGAATGATGCCTCTATTCATCAACCCGGCAATCGAAGTGTGGGCGTGTTTCTACGTTCCGCCATATCCACAGGCCGTATACGCATACCGCCATATCCACAGGCCGTATACGCATACATTGTTCGCCTGCAGCGAACGACGCTCCGACGAAATAACCCCGAGGGACCTCGACACCGAGCCGCGGGACACCGCACGGCGAGGAACGATCGGCAGTCGGTTATTATTAACTTTGTATTATCGGGCACCGTGACTGGACACGCGCGCGAGCACACGCGGAGTCGAATATGGAAATGAGCGGCCGAGAAGCAAGTCGTGGAGTGATGCAATTGACTCTTTGACTGTTTTTAACGCGGGGTCAAGATGTGATCGCCTGCGTCCGGGCGTTAATAACAGACTCTCTCAATACAAACGCGCGGAGCGCACCTGCGGTTTCGGCGTACGAGCAAATTGAAAATGAAGGAACGACCTGACCTTAGCTGTCTCACGGTAGGAAGAGCGGAGTGCCGGGTGTTTCGAGCGATCGGATCGTCTTAACGCTGCCGCGCAGTCGCGCGGAGGAGGACTTACCTGAAACACAGAGAGAAAGAGAAAACGTTAATATCGTTAAACTTCGTTAATCTGAGGAAAATGAATAGGTTAAAACGACAAAACGCATTTGGTTAAACGAGTCTAATTATTCTAACCAAAAGGCTGGTAAATTGGACCAAATATCAAGTTATCCTAATAACATGTTTAGTAATTTTAAAACAACACGTCCAGTTATTCTAATCCGAAAAACGTCAGTTTAGCCAAACAGATGGAGAACCCATATTTCACCAAAAGGTTTGACCAATTATGCCTGGATTACTCTTAGATCCTAGAGTCAGGCGTAGAACCTGAGCATAAATCAGGCATTACAGCCTCCAGGATTTTTGAATAGATTGACCAGATCATTTTTCTCGGTGTACAAGGATATTTAATCGAATCGAGACGAAGCGGTCGTCCGCGTAAAAACGAGCGTGCCAGAGGCTCGGACCGCGAGAGGTCAAGCGCTCCGAGCGCGCCCGCGACTCTGTAGCTAATTCCACGAGCGACATGCAAATGCAACTGCAACTACGCCCGGACACGCCTGACGGTCTGGCTACACCTAATCCGCCGCGACTCCGATGACGAGTAACCTCGCGGCGGGCGTCCGACGTGTCTACCACACGCGCTCTACCGTAATTTCTCAAACAGTTATCCGGCGAATCGATGTCTCGCCGAGAGGCGCGCGCGATGCGGGCTGTACGGCGTAGGTATCACGCGCGAGACGCGAGCGCGTACATAAGAGACACGCGGAGCGGCCAGCTACCGCATTCATCCCTGCCACGAAGGCGGATGCCGCGCGGGCCTGCGTCCTCTTCGGAGCGTCCGGACGGCCGCGGCTCCGAATACATAAATAAACGAGTAAACAAAGTGCGAAGTAGCGGTAAGCGTCGTGCCGCGTGGAGAACCTCGCGGAGGAAATATCAGCCACACGGCTTTTTACCTCGAGACCAGATCATCCGGCTAATCGTCGATTAGAACACGCCGGGGCGCGCGTCGTTGCCTTAATGCGAAAGAGATTTTCAATTCAAAGCGCCCTTCGGCGCGCAGCTGCCGCTGTGACGCAGCGACGGCGCGTTCGGGTAAGAAGTGGACGCGATAAATTTCGTCGGGAGGAATCTCGTCGCAGTCGATATTCTCCGTCTTCGGCACGACTCCTCGGTAATGAGGAAGACGCGCGCGAGGCTTTACTTTATCTCCGATTGACATTCTTTTTTTTTCGGATTCCTCGAATCGTCAAATTCGGATACGTCGATGGGGAATTTAACGACGGAACGCGACGTAACGGTGAGTTACGTTCGATCGGGGAGTTTTATCTCGGTTTCTTCCGGGGAAATCTTGACGCGGGTCTGAGATCGTTATCGTTGCTATTCCGCGATTACGTGGAACACCTTGGAGAACTCTTCCGTTAACGAGGAGACGCGTGATCGAGATTTTAAGCCTCTGTGGTCACACCAAGGGTCCACTTGACCCAGGCTTCAATTGTGAAGCTGACTTATGATTAATTAAATAATTACTATTTTTACTATAATTATTTATTCCTGTTAAATAATTATTATTCACTGCAATTATTGATTTCTATTAAATAATAAATTTTTCTATTAAATAATCAACTATTTATTGCTTTAAAGTAAAGAATATTTCGTAATTTGTCGGTCTATAAATTCGACGGATGTTGTTCACGTGGCTATTTTTTAAAAATCGATTCGGTCAATTTTACCCACGCGTGACCATCGCGGAATTGTACTAAAGTATGATCACGGATGATTAAAATCCAACCTCGAAATGACACTGCCAGTCTCGAAATCCTGAATTCGTCGACGCGGAATCAAACGAGAATCCGACCGCTCGAATCTGCAATGAACTCTCGAAACAGTTAACTTAATTATCCCGTGGCATTCGCCAGGAAGTGTCCGCGCATCTCCGTATCGATAGCCTCCGCCCGGGAGATGCCGAAGGAGGAGCGAGGACGAGGCGGGGAGGATACGTGCATGGCAGTGATTCAGGTAAGGTAGGTCGTACTCGGGCGTGTTCATGTCCGATGTGACCTTCGCCCTCTCTGTGCCGCTGGACTGGATCTCCGGTACCGCTATTCCCGACGTATAGCCGGGACCGGAGAGAGAACCGCGGACAGAAACGGCATTGCTACCCTATATTCCCGCTCCGAAGATTAACGATCGGACGTCACCATCGAGACTCTTTAGTCCAGTTAGCGCAGCGAGGATTTGGAGCACCGATGCTGTAGGTTCATCGACGGCCGAGGGAGTGCGTCATCGAATGATTTCGTCATCGCGCGGATGTAATATTCTTTCGCGCGTGTGTGTGCGAATTAGAAATCCGGACTTTGGAAGATCGGATCATCTCGCAACCGATGAATGAGATCAAGGGTCGATCATGAAATAAACGCTTATTCGAGAAATAAATTTCTTCTCGATAATTCGAATATTACAATTCGTTATTTCCTTAATTTTGTACGACCCGACACCTCGAATTCCCAACCTCGAAATAAATTCTCATTAGAGTCTAACGCTTACGAGCGACAGTTTCCCGGATTCGATCGCGTACATTTTTTCCTCTCGTTCTCTTCCACACACCGTATATATATATATATATATGGTATAGACACCGGTCCGAAGGGATCGGTGGGCTCGCCGACGTAGTGGGCCGCTTTTGAATGGTAATTATCGTCTCTCCTCTCGGAGGCAACGAGATAAATTACAATCCGAGCTCGGGGAGAACCGGACCTCTCCTCCTCGGATTCCCTGCTCTTTCCCTCTTTTTTCCCGCCCGGCGAGCGGACACGGCCTCTCCTTATAGAGGGCATGCTCGACCCGTACGATCGCGTACAGGTGTTCCTCTCCTCGCCCGGTCCAGGCGGGAGGACGAACGAGCGCGCGCGGATGCTGTATGGGCTGCCGCGCGTCGGGTTACTCGAGCGGGTGGGGAGATGGAGGAGGAATGGTCAGAGCCGCGGAGACCGTTCGCGTTTCCGCCGAGTTATTTGACTTTCCAATCCGGAGGCCCCGTTGCTCACCTCGCCGGCTTATTTAGAGCGTCTTAGGTGCGTGTGAACTCGATATAACGCGTCTGGTTCGGGCGGTGACTGCACCTCGTGGACCGTTCGAAGCTGGGCGTCGCCGAGGACGTAAATTTGTCTCCGGCTCTCTATCGCTGGCGAGCGAATCGATCGCTGCTCTGGAAGAACGCGAGGGAAGCTTTCGCGCAACGAGAAGACAGTTTATTGATAGTTGATAAATGTTATTTCAAATACGGCGAAGTAGATATTTCGTTGGGACGAGAAAATATTTGTTAATATTGCTACAATTTTTATTTCATTCAAATGATTGTTTCAGAGGATCTACTTGATCCGATAAAATGTTTATTTCGCCATATTCGAACAAAGATTTGCCAACTACAAATTAATTGTTTTCTCGATGCGATAAAGCTTCCGGTGGAATAAACCGAAACGGATCCGATCGATGAGGTAGACGAATAAAAAAGTATGCCACGTGACTACTTGTAAAATTAGAAACGGGGATTTGGATCACACGAATCGGAGTTGCCGGATCGGCGGTGCGTCATCGGGCAATCTCGTCATCGTGTGGCTATACATCCTTCCGTGAGAAACTTTTATCTCTCGCTGAGAGATCGATGGTCTTGGAGAGCGAAATTCCCTTGAGCGTACTCTACACGCTATAAGGGAGAGAAACAAATATTAATGATATCTTTTACGTTCTCTTCCAAATTTTAGATCGAGCGTCCCACCGCGGACTGAGCGTAAAGAGAAAGAAAAGGAGAAAAAAAAGAGGAAGCACACGTGACACCATTTACGAGGCTTCGCCAAACATGAATTAGGGATAACGAGCCCCGTCCCACTCGACCGATATCCACCCGTTAACATTGTTGACCGACGCGCGCGGTTATAACTGTCTCCCATCTTCGGAGATAATTACAGCCGGGCTTTTCTTCCACCCTCCCACCCCACCGGCGCACGTCAGTCATTTCGTGAGTCGCTCAGAAGTTCGAAGGCCCGATTGTAAGTTACACCTTCCTTACATAATTGTAACCTTTCGCGCGCTCGCGCGGAATGATTCCCGGATGGGTGGAAGCGAGAGGTGGCGCGATCGATCGATTTCTCTCCTCCCTCCCCCTCCGATCGCTCGCGGAGATTTATCGTCGGCGGTGCAGGACGTCGCGTCGCCGCGTTTCGTCACGGCCGATCGACTTTTGGGAACGGGATATCGGATCGGCCGCACGCGCGCGCGCACTGTCCCTGATTCAAATGTCACGACAGCCGGCAATAATAAATCGGCGAGTCGTCCCTAATATCGGATCGCGCGAGGCTCGCCGGCCCTGTATCCGACGATCTATCACGACTCTTGCGTTCACACACACACACACAATCGAAGTATCTCTCTCTCCCCCCCTTCTCTCTCTTTTTTTATTCACGACATTTTTCTTCTTCTACTTGTGTTTCTGTACACAGAGAAAAAAAATTAATCGTATCTACTAATAATCACTTACAGGGTCACAAGTAAATATTTATTTATATCGAGTAAACCTTCTTTCATATTAACCCCTTCGGTCGTCGCGTCCATTTGGATGGACATGCTATTTTGATGGAACAAGTCATACATCATAAATCGTATGACTAATCAAAAAAGTTTCTAAATAAAACATGTTCAGAAATGTATTTTCAAGTAGTATACCACATTTCAGATTTTCTTCTCCTTTTTAAAGAAATCTGTGACTGAAAGGATTAATTAAATATTTTTCCTTGCCATCACATACTATTCCATACGATTATACATACGATTGTAAGGAAAAGATATCAAACTGACGCATCAAAAGATTTCATTGATATAAGCAAATAATTACTAGCGACCTCCGCAAAGTAATTTTCAGCAGATCCAACTAATTCTTTTTCTCTGTCCACAGCGATACATCTTTCTATCTCATGCCGAGGGTGCGAGTGCAATGCAAACACACCCGATCCGTCTATAGGTACTCTGCGCGAGGTCGAGGGAGTCACGTAGAACGCGCCTGACCCGACCTCGAGGCGATGCTGCAGCGGCCGGTCGGCGCTCACCAAATCCAATCAAGTGCGGGTTGGAATGCGGCGTGGTCGACCCACCGGAGCCCCGAGCTTTTCTTCCTCCTCCGCGCGCGGAACGGAGAGCCACGGAGGCTCTTCTGGGTCTCTCGCGCACGCACCGATTCTCGTCTCGGGATATCACGCTAGAATATTACACGCGAGCCCGCGGGGCCGGCCGCGAACGGTCTCGCGGTGGAACATGATGCGAGGGAATATAATCGCGATCGTTACCGCGCGCGGAGGTGATCTGGAATACTCGAGCGGTACGTCGCGTCGTCCGAACGAACTCGTGTTGCGCTGATTCGGTCTCCGGCTCGACTGTATACAGGCTGATATTCGAGGTGACGTGGTTATTTTGGAGATGATTTTGCGGGAAAAATAATTACGATAGGAAGTTACAGTGTATCGGCTTTCTTCTCGGATTTGAAATTGAGATTCGAACAAATTATTTGGTAGTATACTACGCGCGGTTTTCGCTGAAAATCGAGATAAAAATAAATCTTATTTGGGGATATGATTTTAACACGTGGAAGATTATTTATTTGCTAAATTTATTCCTATTTGCGATAGGAAGCTATAGAGTGTATCAGCTTTCTTCTCGGATTCGGAATTGAAATTCGAGCAAATTATTTGATAATATTTTATATATTATGAGATAGAAATAAATCTTACTTGAGAATGTGATTTTGACACATGGAAGATTAATTATTTATAACATTGTCATTCCCACTTATACAGAAGACTACGATTTTCTCGTAAATGAGTTTCACATTTTACAGCCTCGCATTGGAGATTACCCTGTATACCGAACTAGATATAACGCGCTACACGTAGAGACGAAGCAGTTTGCGCGAAACCGGTGCCTAACCGCGCGCGCCAGCCGGGGAATAATCTCGATCGTTACCGACGCGCAGCAACGATCTCGAATCTCGAGCGACGGCGACGGTATCGTCAGAAGCTGTATACGGAGAATGCGGAAGAAGAGAGAAAGGTCGAACTCTTTTCCGCGCAGTGGCGTCGTCGAGAAAAAAGAAGAAGCGATACAGGAGGGAGAGAAGGAGACGACCACAAACGGCGTTTCCGTGAAGAAGGAGCAGCAATTAAATAATTGGCTCGTTAAGCAGCGACCGCGCCAACGTTTCGCGACCAATCGGCAGATAACGTAACGAAGCGGATCCTCCGCCGCCGTTTGCGCGTTTACCGTACGCGTATCTCGCGGCGTCAATTAGTCGGAGCCCGATAAATCGCGCCGAAATGCGTTCGGGTTGTTCCTCCGCATGAAACTCGAGAGAGAGACGAAGAGAAATTAGATCAGGATTTGGACTTTTTTCTCGTCCGTATCGTCGGACGAATCGTTAATCTCCCCAGGCGAATAAATAATCAGAAGCGACGAAATTTACCGAGCTTACGAAAAATCCGCACAACGACGCCGAGACAAAGGCAAAACCGCACGGTCACCCGCTTCGCGCGCGTCGTGTGCAATAATGATATAATACGTATTATTGCGAGCCACCAGGGTGACCCTGGCTCCGGCAGTACGAACAACCGCTACGCGCCCCGTAACACGTACAGCCGGGTAATTCGACGAAGTGGCGTTGCCATTTTTGCCCCCGCTCCCTCCTACGTAATCCACCAGTCACTCCGCGTCGCGGCAGCATAGCGGATCCCTCTCCGCGGGAGGACCGCGATGCCGGCGGAGATGAGAAATCGACTACGAACGATATAACGGACGTGTTGCGCGACGGGGCGAAGAGGGAGGGGCGGAGATGGGCGCGGGAGTGGTAAGAAAAATATCGGAGGAAAGTAAAAAATTAATTTTACGGTTAAATCAGCGAGAGAGCGCGAGGCTGACGCGCGATCGCCCTCCCCGCGTCCCACCGGGCTCCTCTCCCCGTCCGCAGGGGTCTTCGACTCTCTCCGCCTCTCCCTCTCCACCTGCTTCTTCGCCTCCTGCACCGCGCGCGTTCGGCGGCGGTTCAACCGTTTAGCCTTACTCGATATTTGGATCCCATCTACGCGCCTCTCCTCTCTCTTTTCCCCTCCCCCCGTCCCTCCTCTCACCTCGTCTCATTCTCTTTAGAGTATGATTTATGACTGGCCCAGGTAATTACCATGGACCGACTCGATACACAAGAGATATCACTGATATTGATTCAATTATCGAGATTAATAGCCGTAGGTTTCACGACGCGAGAGGGCAGCCCGGTGATTTATCGTGGCCCCGTAAACGGGACTAAATACGACGAGGCTCCTCTCTCGAGCGCGAAGGAACACCCAGACCGGCGTCATCTCTCTCGCCGGGCAAAGTTTACTTTCGTTGGAAGAAATCGTGACCCGCGCCGTCGTCGCCGAGACTCGCCAGCGGTTCGGGGATCGAGCGACGATGCTGCGTAACGCGGCGGATCGAAAGTGAAGCGGAAGGAGAAGAGCGAAGAGCGATGTCGTACCTTTCGTTCGCTCTTGTGTTTTCGCAATGAGAGAATAAGGTGAGGTGATAAAGATGAGAATTTAGATTTTTTCTGGCTCTTACCGACATACCGATTGATTTTATTTTGCATTTCTTTCATTTAAAAAAAAAGACTTCAAAGGGTGAAATCTATTTTACGGAACCGGAGTTGTTCTCGAATTACAAGAAGAGACTAACCGCGCGACGAGGAGAAGAGAAAGGAAGGAGGCGCTGAAGAAACTCAGGGACGCGCAAGGCAAAAAGACCGGCGGAGAAGAAGAAGTCTCGAGCGGCGCGAAGAAGAAGAAGAAGCGGGAGGAAGAAGAAAAGGGGGAAAAGTCCGATCTCCTGTAAAGGCCGCCAGTCTCTTCCTGGGACGAATTCGACGCCGTTGTCTCAGGAACGTCACAGTCCCGTGAACGGGAAGTGACCGACGGAAAAAAAGAAACCTATAGGCAAACAGTAATTAGTCTCGCCGCGACGACGGCCGCGGGAGTAGCGCGGCTCTTTTTCCCTTTTGAAAAGAGCGTTTTTCCACGGCGGTGGATAGCCGTGACGTCGGTTGATTCCGGAGATGACTCCGGGGGAGTGCACCTCGTTGAGTCCGGTCGACGGAGAGGTCTTATTATGCAATTTGCCGAGCTGCAGCCGCGCGACCCTCGCAAGAAAACTAATTGGCTACGGTCGGATACAGTTATTTTCGATAATTTCTCGTATAATCTGAAAATAAAATATCGCCCAAAGATTTTTCAAATTTTACACGGAAAAAAATTAATCGTAGCATTTACAAAGTTTCGGGTTAAATTTCAGGGCAAGACCAATTTATCGTTACGAGAATTAGAATTTTAGTAAAAGCGCTTGCGACTTCTACAAGTTTTAATATAATTTTTACCAAAATTTTAGTCATCGTATCAATAAATTGGCCTTGTTCCGAAATTTACCACAAACTTTGTAAATACTATAATACGATTTATTTCTTTCCGTGCAATTGAAAAAATCCCTGGATATCGCGTACATCACATAGGTATTTCTCAGCAAAATTCAACGTCAAGTATTTTATCAATCACTGACACAAACTCGTCTCCAACTTCTTCCTCACCTGTACACATAACTACAATTTAGCTAATCGCACATCGAAGCGAAACCCGTCGAAACACCGCTTCTCGCCCGCCGACGGAAAACAATCGGAGCGCCCGGCCAATTTGCCGAGCGATGCTGCCGATTTATCGAAGCCGCGAGCGCTGTGCGGCGTGCTTTTAAGGGGCACTCTCGTTAGTGGTCCGCTTAATGTGTAATTTCGCTCGAAAAAAAGCGAGCGACGGGGGGAAAGAGACGGGGGAATGTGGCGCAGCGACGTCGCGTACGCCTGGATGGAAGGAGCGCCGAATTATCGAGCGGCCACGCGGGAGAGCGTCGGAGCAAAGTGAAGTCTGATCGACCGCGCGCGCGCAGCATCCGAACGGAGCAGCGAGGACCGCCCGAGCATCTTTGGCTTTCAATCAGCCGCGCTCTCGGTGCGCCGCTCTGGGAAAGGCAATTGTCTGTGTTTTAAGCGCCTCTCTCGCCTGTCCTCCCGATATAATGGCACCTCTTCTCACGCATGGCTGGCTGCGTGTAGGCGAGAGAGAGAGAGAGAGAGAGAGAGAGAGAGAGAGAGAGAGAGAGAAGAGAGAGAGAGAGAGAGAGAGAGGAGAGAGAGAGAGGAGAGAGAGAGAGAGAGAGAGAGAGAGAGAGAGAGAGAGAGAGAGAGAGAGAGAGAGAGAGAGAGAGAGAGAGAGAGAGAGAGAGAGAGAGAGAGAGAGAGAGAGAGAGAGAGAGAGAGAGAGAGAGAGAGAGAGAGAGAGAGAGAGAGAGAGAGAGAGAGAGAGAGAGAGAGAGAGAGAGAGAGAGAGAGAGAGAGAGAGAGAGAGAGAGAGAGAGAGAGAGAGAGAGAGAGAGAGAGAGAGAGAGAGAGAGAGAGAGTTATGGGTACGGCGCCCGGCCCGCCAGGAGGGAAAAAGAGGAACCGCGGGGGGGGTGGACTATCTATACGTACTCAGCCCGTCGCTCGCAGCCATTGTACTTGTTTCAAATTGCGTAACCGACAATGCTCGCCATTATTTGCCATTAACGGAACTTTGGGGTTGATACTGGCTCACGAATGCCGTGTTTCTTTGGGTCCATATAGACCGCGATAGAGACGGAGAACTCGTCTCGGGGAGCGCGTGAGAACAGAATGAAAGGAATCTGGAAGAAGTCCCCGACCTCTTTATCGCTCGAGTGATATTTCATTCCGGTGTGAATCTGCCGGGGAAAATTTGATAAGTGAAATTCCAAGGAGGGCGTTTTGCTTAGATTCATTTATAAAGGCGAGATTGTAAAAAAGGAAATGGAAGAAATAGAAAAATATCGATA